>JADFUC010001042.1:0-451180 GCA_019722365.1 Lithospermum erythrorhizon
TCAGTATTACTTCGTTCAGTTACGTATTGCTGTTTGTTTTAACTGGCCACATGTAAGTAAGCTTTAGGGTTTTTCTTGAAATAAGAAGAATAATAATTTTTCATAAAAAACCCTAATAGCCGCCCCAGCTTTTCGATTTCTTGAAAATTCTGGGTTTTTGGTTTGTTCGAAACTTGTTTACTTAAGCATCATCCAGATTAACTTTTATTGACCTACTGAATTGTGGATCGTCCCAGAGATAAATACGATTGATATTACAACAAGGAGCTGAAGGAGATCAAATTCACGTTGTGTGGTGGAATTTACTCGGCCATTGTAAGTACTACATTATTTATATATTGTATTATGTGTATTTTTTTAAATAATGTAGTAAAAGCTGACTTTAAGATCTACGGATACATGGATTTGTATTTATACTTTCGTATATATGAGTTTTCCATCAGTGGCATCATGAGCCAAAATAAAGAGTTTCTTTACATTGTTAAATCTCATCACCATTTATTGACATCTTGTAAGATATAGAGGGCCTATAATAAATGTTGTCATAAATTAAAAGCTTAATTTCATATTTACCCCTTTAATTTAACGTATCTTTTAAATGATATAACTTTTAATTTTTCAAGTGCCTTCTAGACTAACTGAACTTTCAAATTACTCTAAACTGTGTCAACGTTTTAAATTACACTATAAAATATGCCCAACATTTTAAATTGTCCCATGAGATTTTACTTTTTGACATTAAATATAAAAGAAAATACATGAGGCTAGTAGAGGAACATGTGTCAATTCACAAATAATAATAATAATAATAATAAAGATAAATCAAACGCCTTCCCATGATGCTTACTTATACCTCATCCATATATACCCTACCCTACCCACAATCCCACACAAACAACACCCCCCATATTCTCCATGTTTGGGGAGAGTGGCGAGATGTGGAGATTGTCTTGGAGGCGGTAGGTTTTAGAGGATGGTTTGAAGAAGATGAGGTTGGTGATTATCTCATATGTTTTATTTTATTATTTTGTGAATTAACACATTTGTCTCCCATTTAAGCAACCAAATTTGTTATATTTTAGTTAATTTCAAAGAATAAAATATCAAGAACTAGTTTGAAATGAGTGAATATAATTTAGAGGACTATTTAAATATTTGGCACTTCTTAGGAGTAATTTAAAATATTTAGAGAGACAGCTTGAAAAGTTGAAAAATTCGTCTACCAAATTTAAAGATTTAAGGTAAGGGTTGAAGATACATGATGAAATTTAGCCTTTAATTAATTAAAATTATTTCAATATTAAGTATTTGTTATTTAAAAAATGACTCATATAATATATTATATGTAAAATGTCCTCTTTTATCCTTTAGGTTTATCCCAAAAAGATATTTTTTAAAGTTCAGTCTTTAATATCAAACTTTTCAGTATCCTTGCGTTGAGCGGAAAGCGGCTTTGATGTCGATTTATTGTTTCCCTGGGCTAGATGCTTGTATATGAAATTTAACCAGAATGGTAGCATTCAATTTAGAAAATGTTATATTGTATTATATTATAAAAATGAACATGAGGGTATCTTTTAGTAACTATAACTTTTATGTTCTTCTTCATATGTATGTATGTATGCACATATGTCATTAGTTTGTGTATTTTCTGTGTAGCTCAATGTTCTCCTGATTATTATTCTTAATTTAATTTCATACAATGCATTTAAAGGCTCTTTCAAGTTTCTTGATTAATATTATATTTATACAATTGTTACTTAAAAAAGTAAGTAGTAGTAGGTAACAAAAATATTTATAAGAATATCATTTAAAATCTAAGAGAAAATTACAAATTGAATTATTGTTTTGAGATTTTACACTTAGTGAAACAAAAAAAAAACGTATTAGATTATTTGAATTTGCATTGAAATGGAAGAAAAATTAAAGCTGTTTTAAAAATTTTGCAATTGAAGGGTAATTATTCTTTTCATATTTCTTCTACTTTACTTATATTCATTGTCATAAGGTCATGTGGATTATATATCCTCCGCCATGTGAATAATCTCCACCATGTAAAATCTCATCACCATTTTGCATTGACATGTAGATAATATAAGGAAGGGCTATAATAAATATTTGTCATAAATGAAAATCTTAATTTCATATCACCTCCTTAATTTAGTATATATACAAGTTTATATTATAGTGGGTTTTTAATTGATATTTTCTTTAATAACTTTTTGTCGTTATTTTGTGTGATTTTGATAAATGTTTTACCTTTCAGTTTTAATATAAATTAGTGATATTATAAATAATAGATATTAAATTACTAGCCAATAAATAGTTAGGTGAGTAATTCAAACTAAACTAACTACATTAAGAGTTGGATCTGAAACCTATTAGTAGACTTCGGATCAATCATAACTTGATCTTGAATTTAGTTAAAAATTTATTCATCTCATTAAAAAATAAAATGTTTAACTGCGTTATGAGAATTATCTTTTTTTAATTTTATATTTTTTTGCCAATGTTCATTGTCACAAAGAATATCCTGCACATCTATATACAGTCTGTCTGCAAAATCTGATTCAATTTTTTCCGACATTATAAACTTAGTGGTTATAAATCATATAACATAATGATATTTAGAGTGCATAGTACAATATATACGAAATTATTTTTATTGAATATTTATTTTGTGATTTACTATTTGTTATTTACTACGGAATAATACAAGTTAATGGATATATAAATTTATCGGCGTTTATAGCAGTATAAATAGGGCAGGGCATTAAGCAAGTGTTATCGAATAACAAACATTACACATATAAGAAACCATGAATACCAAGGCTGCAATGTTGTTGGTAGCTCTGATGGCCTTGATGGCTTCATCACAGGCGATATCTTCTAATGAGAAGCAGAAGATAACAAAACAAAGGACACTACTCCTGACATAGAAGCTAAGAATTGTGTTTGTGGATGTGGGCTGGGAGATAGCGATGATGGTGCTCCGCAGACACCGGGAACTGCGTTGCAATAGACGGACCCTTGCGGACTCGACAACTATTGCTGTGAGACTTATCTGTGATAACCCGTGTAATAAATTTTGCAGTTCTTCCGCCCAGAGCTGCATTACAAGAAGGCAACCCTTGCGGACTCAACGACTGGTTCAATGGGAGATGCAACTGCGGATTCAGGGCTACCCAACAACTCTCTCCTCTATCGTGTAATAATATAAGGATGCACAAGGATGACGTAGCTACTAAATAAAACCATCTCTGGACACATTATCAAGTGTTACCCTTAAATAAAAATGATATTGTAAGCCTAGCTACTATGTTCATTGTTCATGCATTATATATCGTCTATGAGGTCGTTTGGAGTAGCTTATATTTTTAAACATAAAGTAACATTTATAAGATGTAATGTAATTTATAAATTAATTGTCAATTTGTTTTGAACTTTGTTTATTTGTAAGCTTTATAATGAGAATTTTGTATATATTTGGATAACAATAACTTAAAGTTGATAATTAAATCAGCATTATAGCAGTAGTGGGGTCAAACAAATAAAAATTCCGCTACTCTCACAGGTGGTTTTATGATGTGATCTTCGCAGACGGAGTTTTATTTATTCTGTTTGTCGCGATCCTATTTGGATCCTTCCTTGAGTTCGTTTATTAGTATTTTTTTGTTTGTTTGCTTTTTGTTATTAAAAAAAATCGTTGGCTAATGATGATTTGATGGATTTGATGATGATGGTTGGTCCATCGATCTTCGGCCTGTGTATGGAATTTGATGCATTAGTGTATTCTACTAATCAAAATTTTTATGTTGTGGCTAGAAGCAAGGGTTGGTTGATTGGACCAGCGTGGCATTACATTTTAACTTTGTGACTTTTAGTTTTGTATGGAGAAAAGAAATGCTCATGAAATATCATACACCGTTTGAGTTTTAAGACCTTTAATTCTTTATTTCAGTGGTCTGGCGAGAAGTCTCGCTCTAGTAATATATTTTCTGGATTTGTTTCCGGAGAAGTATCATGATGTCGATGAATTTAACTTTGATTATTTGAAGTTGAATATTTAGTTATGTTTGATATTAATATTATGATATTAGAGTGCTAAATGTCAATAGCCGATCTTTATCTAATTATGGTGTATGGGTTCGAAAAGAATGGCGTTAAATTGTCTGATGTTGTGAGGTCGAAAAAATGACGTTCTCGTTAAATCTAAGTTTTAATGGTTCCAAGTTCCGCGTATTAAGTTTGTGAGTTGAAAAAAGAATGGCGATTCACGGCAGTATTTTGGTATAATTTTTGAAGAGTCGAAAAAAAAGCATTCCCGCTGTGTTTGTGTCAAAAAGTCGGCGGGTTCGAAAGAATGGCGTTACGGCAGTGAGTGGTAATACGGCGATGTTCTTCCGTTGATGGTTAGTTTCGACAATGTTAAATATGACGTTTGGTTTCACGCGAAGTATTTCCGGCGATAATGCGGCGGCGATATGTATTTTTATAAATGTGTTTTACTATTATTGTCGTTATTATTATTGCAGAGCTACGTGGAGATTAAATCGAGTCACAGCGGAGTTTGAAGGAGGAAGGCTGATAGAGTAATGGGCGAGTCCGTCCAAGTATTATTAGCCGCCCGTGAGGTATATGGAGAGTACTTTGGAGTTTATTGTGCCTATAAATAAGGCTAGCAGCATTGTATTTCCTATTGAGAAATTATATTCAATAAAATATTATAACATATTAACGCGTGCGTGGTATCCCGAGGCGTAAGATAAAATTGTTTTCCATTTGGCGGGTGGTTTACACCATAATAAAACCAGCTAGCCATCGGAGCATCCTTATATATTTTAGTTGATTTTTTCTGTCGAGATAATACACCAATTTTTTATCTTTCAAACACATGTTTTTGTTTTTGTTTTTTTTTTACTCGTATAGTTTATATATGGACAACCATTCATATATGTAGTCTCAATTGTTCTTGACAATAAAATCTAGAAACAAATTGGATTGGCTGGTCACTTTTGACCATCTTCTGTTATTGATGTAGTTTGCTGGAGTGCTCTCATATGTTTGAGGACATTTTTTTTTGGATGGCTGGTCCACTACTGCTGATAGTTCTTTCCGATTTTCAATTTGTGAAAAGACAAATTATATTCGTATCAAAGGATGCAAGTTCTGGGGTTCTAGTTGAAATTGTTGCTCCGGAATTTATATTTGTGGTTAGGCGTTTTCGTTTGCATCAGGTGTTGGTGAGGGCATGTGTAAAGGAGGGTGATAGTGCGTAGCCGGTTGCCCAGCTTCGTTACATATGAAGCGGTAATGGTGCGGCCTTTGGTGTCGACTTCGCGTAGCATGATGTTGTCCTAAATTCCGATACGACAACGTCCGAGTGAAGAATTAGACGAGGCGTTTATGACTGATCAAAGTATGATGGTTTTTAACATGGCGGCAGTCACAGGTCAGAGTTAGCACAGAAGAAGCATGGCAGAAGATTTATGTCTTTTTCTCTCTTATTATTATTATTGTTATTATTGTTCTGGCTAAATGGAATTATCGAATTGTGAGTTTGAGAATTAGAGTAATTGTTAGTGGGCATTAAGCCCATTAGGTTTAGGTTTAATATGCTTGGTGGCTACTCAATTGTCGCCACATAAATAAAAGGCCTTGATATTGTAGTTATTATTGAAGCAATTCGTCAATAATATTATCTTTTATATTTCTCTGAGACTTGTTTGACTAACATAACTTATAATGAGATATTTTATTATATATTTGGATATGATAGCAAGGTTGAGAAAGGTAAAATCAACATAAGGACATCGAACTAGTAAGGGGAAGTGGTTTGTTACTAAGGGAGGTAATCAAGTAATTTATTTGGTTAAACTTCAGAAAATACGCGCGAGCCCAGATGTAATTTTTACATGTAGTCGCAGGCTTTATTAAATGCTTGTCTGAAACAGGACAATATATTATTCTTACTTTGTTTGGGCGCGCAGTATCGTTTGTCGAGGGGCATTACTAGTATAATTTTCGCTTTAAGCGGTTAAAATGAGCCCATTTTTACACAACAGCTACAAAGAATAGAGGCGCGTTTTAAAATACTACGTAATTAAAATAAGACCGATCACTTAACGTTAACAGCACACACCGGCCGCACCCGCAAACTTTACTTCCCGTCCCATCCTGCGTAAACCCGCGCCTCATACGATTACCAAAATGGCAAATACAACGTTTAGAAGAACCGCCTAAAACCCACGATTTTCAACTCTGCTGAATCGTAAGCGCAGCTGACTTTGACTTTTCCAATTGAAGATAGATTTTGACATCTCGATTAACTAGGCAGTGCGGGGGGGGGGGGAGGTCGAGTTGGTAGTGATGACTAGGGAGGGATATATTTTTTAAACGAGGAAGCGGCGATTATTGTGTGTTGTGTGGCTGTTATTATTATTGTGTGTGTATTATTGTGTGTGTGTTAAGTGCTGAAATCGGGTGGTGGGGAATGGCCAGGTGATGTAGGAGGCGATGGTAGTGCGGAGGGGGCGGTGTTGTGTGTGTGTGTGTGCGAAATAGAGTGATGTAGGAGGCGGTGGTGGTGCTTGTGTAGGGGTGGTTGTGGGAAATGGGGCGATGGGGTGGGGCGGTGGTGGTGCTGTGTTGGTGGGGGGGGGGGGGGGGGGGGGGGGGGGGGGGGGGGGGGGGGGGGGGGGGGGGGGGGGGGGGGGGGGGGGGGGGGGGGGGGGGGGGGGGGGGGGGGGGGGGGGGGGGGGGGGGGGGGGGGGGGGGGGGGGGGGGGGGGGGGGGGGGGGGGGGGGGGGGGGAGGAAATGGGGTGGGGGGTAGTGGTGCGTTGTGGTAGAGGCTGGTGGGGGTAGGGGTGGTGAGTGGGGGGGGGGGAAATGGATATGGGGGAGACGGTGGTGGGGGCGTGGGGGTGAGGGTAGTGGGTGGGGGCGGGGTTGGTTGGGCATGTTGGATTATTGTAGCAATTTATTTCTTAGTTTAGTAAATATGATTCTTGTCAGTTAGCACGATATCACAGGGGTTATCTTAGGATTGCTAGATACCATGCATAGTTATAATATTACTCATTACATTATATTTATTATCTGGTACTATTATTTGAGCACAGAAAGGTCATGTATGATAGCGTTGAGTTATATTTCGTGTATGAAATAAAACAGTACTTGCTAAATTGAGGATTGGTGTAATCAACGAATATTCTGTCGAAATTTCATTGATAATGCAAAATATAAATTGAATGACATAAATTAATTAATTAATCGGTTTAATTAATTAATTTAATAGTTAGGCTAGATTGGTAACTTGTTGAATTCTTTATTAATAACTTGTTAATGTTAATTTACTTAACATTTTAAATAAATTAACTCGGCTCGTTAAAAGCTGACCGGTTAATTTATTCTTTGGTGAGAACACATATACTTGAGAACATTAGGTTTTATTACATAATATCGCGAAAAAACCACAACCTCCGTAAAAGGATTTTTGACCTCAGTCCCACATGGAGTAAGCGAAGTGTCGAGTGCAAAACTTGAAAGTTTTTGCTGATTCATCGATCAATTTCCGTGTTACAGCGGGCCGAGTATTGAATTCAATGCTCTCACGGTGTGGATCGATTAGGCGTTACCCAGTGGTGGTGCTAAATATTGAAATTGAGGAGGTTTAGGCGTGAGGTTGTTGGTGAATTTTCGGCTCCGCCGTAAGTGCTCAAATTGAGATATATATGTATTATATTTTGTAGTTAGATTATCTGATTTAAATGATGCTTGTATGCTGTTGTTTGATTACAGACAAGTTTTTGAATAGAAAATCGCTAGAGCTATTCTTTGGTCTTATTTGTGGTGGAAAGCGATGGGGATGGGGTTGGAGGTGGGGGGGGGGGGGGGGGGGGGGGGGGGGGGGGGGGGGGGGGGGGGGGGGGGGGGGGGGGGGGGGGGGGGGGGGGGGGGGGGGGGGGGGGGGGGGGGGGGGGGGGGGGGGGGGGGGGGGGGGGGGGGGGGGGGGGGGGGGGGGGGGGGGGGGGGGGGGGGGGGGGGGGGGGGGGGGGGGGGGGGGGGGGGGGGGGGGGGGGGGGGGGGGGGGGGGGGGGGGGGGGGGGGGGGGGGGGGGGGGGGGGGGGGGGGGGGGGGGGGGGGGGGGGGGGGGGGGGTGGGGTAGGGGTGGGGTAGGGGTAAGGCGGGTGTTTATTTAATTATGTAAAATATGTGAGGGTTTATTTTGATTATGTAAAATAATTAAAATGTGGGTATCTTTAGTCCACTATCTTAGTGTCTTTGTTAGGACAAAATAGGTACTGTTACAATATATGGATAATATAGTCATTTAACATTTTATCTCTTTGTGGAATAATGTAGGGATAATATAATCATTTTAAACGTGTGTTTAGGGTATGTAATTAAATTTCTTATGTATTTTATGGTAAAATTAGGTTTAGGGTATTAGAACGAGAAGAATAGTATAGAGGCTGTAGAGAAGATGAATAAGTTCGGAGGCCGCATAGAAGTGCGATAATTGAAAGTGCTTTTTAATCGAGTTATAAGTTGTTTGGAACTTATAAGTTGAGTCTTAAAAGTGTTTGTCAAACTACTTAATTTTATTAAATCAACTTTTAAATTGATTTTGACCAAAAATAAGTTGAACCCTATACCCTCTATGTATTTGGTGTGAGCTGGAATAAAATCATATGTATTTTCTTTGTTGCTTACCGTCACCCCTTTCCCATCTATATTTCTGTATTAATGGTATGTTCCAAGAAACAGTGAAGTAGGCAAATAAATACCAAAGGGTTCATGAACTAATCGAAGCTCATATTAAATAGGATAGAATTTATATAAATATGGCAGTAATAGCATGATGGAGTCAGAGGCGTCGTATAGCGATCACTGTTGATGTGATTGATTATGGTACCAGTATGTAGCGTCATCCTTTACTGCAATTACATAGGAAAACATAAAGAACTTGTTGGGTGTATCTTAAATGAGATAAACTAGCGTGACAATACTCCGTTTTCTTTAAGCGCGATCCTTCCTTTGTACTATATGTATATCATAACTTTCACTACGTTCGATAATCTTATTGTGCTGCTGTACCATCTGTGTTATGGATTCTTAATTTAAGCGTCGAGTGTGCGTAGTCGACTGTCGACAGCTTTCAGTCTGACGGATACATTCGACTAAAACCATCTGCGTAGGAGAGTTCGCCTTGAGTGATGATACGTCCGATTCGGTGGGTGGCAGGAACATAGATCACTCAAGTTGTTGCTTTGACATGCGACTTTAGGCGCCTCTTCTCTCTCTTCATAATCACCCGATCTCAGAAATTTGAACAGCCCCGATGCTCTATAAATTCAGGACATATCCCACAAATTCACTTCACTTCATCATCAAAATCTCTGATCTTCATCTCCCAGAAATCTTCTTTCTTCCTTTCTGCAACTTTTTGCCTTCTCTCCTACTGATGGCACGTCCTCGAAACTGCCGCTCTTCTTAGAGGCGGAACTCAGACTTGGGATCCTCTTCTTCGAGACCTACGAGTCTCTCCTGGGTAGTAGTACCCACATCCTCTGTTGATACAACCGAAGCTCCCCAATCTCCTCAGTGGGAGTCTTATAAGTCTGTCATTCTTTACTGAAAGAGCCTGAGGTGGAGCAAATGAAGGACCTGCATCGTTCCACATCAGGTGCAGAGATATTCTCACCACCTGCTCAGGTTCTTTTCATCTTATTCTTCTTGTTTTCTTCTTTCATCAATGACTTCTTATTTTCTTTACTTCTTTTGACGGCTACGTACTCAATCTCTCTTGGTCACGGGGATCTGACAAAGGACGAAGTTGATCGACTACAGGGTTTCTTGCACCAGATTCGCTCCAGAGAGCAACACTTGAGAAAGTAGACAACTTGGAGCTCAATATATTCGGCCGCGAAGAGCCAGGTAATCTGCTTCTCGTGATCACGATGTGGCTGTGCTCAGGGAGAAGAATACTTCCGTTTGAGGCCCGAACAGAGGGCCAAGATGAAGTCGTTGAAACAATGGGCTGCATACCGTGCCCAGCGTCATACCGACGATCCTCAGCTTAGTTGAGTCGGCTAGAGCCTTCTCTCCGACTTTGTGTTGAACAACCAGAATCAGGTTCCGGTCCTGCCTTCCCTGCTGGAGGATTACAAGCAAGGTTCCTCAGGTCGTCTGCAGTTCTCCACTCCTGTTCTCCAGATAGCCCTTAGTTGCTCTGTACTCATTGCTTCCGGGTGTTGTAAATAGGCAACCTTTTTGTCCACTTGTATCGCCCCCTCTTTTCAGGTTTTTAAAAAAAGGAGTACCTTCGTCTTTTGTTTCTTCAATGTCTTTTAATTTCCTGCATGTATCAAAATCAAAAAATGTCTTCTGGCTCCTCTACTCCTCCTTAGCTGCTTCCTTGTTTGTAGTGGTTGTACCTTCGTAGGTTCTCAAAACTCTCAAAGGGGTTGAAAGCCGTGATCGGAAGCTTTCCGACTCTTGATCAGCATGTCGTCACATTATATTTATGTTTCTTCCAATGCGGGTAGAGAACACATGTTATTGATCCTCTGATAAGTGGCGCCGTGCTGGCCAGCCGTAGCCTTCCAGCAATAGATGCCATATTCGTCCTGGTATGCTTCTCTACGTATTCTTCCATGAATATTTGGTGATACCCGAGCATCTAGAAATCTACCCAGTGCCGGCCAATTGACCAGCCGATCGATGTTTGTGAGGTTATGATCCTTGGGAGCTGACTTTGTTGATCTTTGGTGAAGTCCGTCTTGGCGGCAGGGTCCATTCGTTCGGCACCAATACCGCGTTCGCTGACCGTGTGAATGGTTCCATTATGGCATTTTCCTCGGCCGGAGCTTCCTGCGTCTTGTAATAGATTCTCCGCACTTTCTTCGAGAAAAGTTAAACTAACTGGCGATGGGCTTGTAGTGTGGATCGGCGTCGGCCGGTGAACGAGATGGGCAATTCACCCACGCAGCGTAATCGCCGAACCCCCGGCCAGATGTCCTGTCTTCGGCGAGGACTCTTTCCCAGCGTAACCCGATGCGCCCCGATGTTGTGCACATCTTGAATACATGGCGGATCCTACCGAAAGGCAGCTCGGATTTCGTGTGGGCATACTTTCTTGTGACTTCGATCTACGGAAGCGAACTGGCTAGTCTTTCGCCTCTTAATGACTTCGTTTGGTAGTTGCCAAAAGCGACATTTACTTGCCGCTCATAACTCTTTAGCCATTGCCCGACCTTATGCGAGATTGGGGAATTTGAGCCCAGATGCACGAGCGAGACGGCTTCCTCGAACTATGATGAGTAGGGCGGCCGATTATTCGTTGTAAGCCACAGTGGGGTATGTCGACTATGGTGAACTCCGGCGTTTTCGTTGCTGTCGAGGTGAGTCAATAGTCATCATTAAATTAGATATGCCGGGACTTACAGCATCTCGGTGAATGCCTGACGGGGTGGCGCGTCGGATCTTTGCCCCGGCTCGTTCATAGCTTAGATAAAAGCGTCGAAGAGGATGTCCAGGAGCCTTTAATGGGTTTGGGCCCGTTTGTGCGGCTCTTCATCACCGGTGCTTGCTGATTGGGCCCTTTGGGTGGACATGAACCGGAACGGCCCGTTCAAATATGGCCTTATCAACTAGTGAGACGTTGATCAGTGGTGTTTGGTAGGTTGGACCAAGTTGAGCGAAGGATATCTTCATGAGACACACGTTTCAGTGGTGCAATCTAGAGTTTTCTACGTTATTGCCTAGAAATACAGTGTTTTGATTCGTTAATACGTGGATAACCGAAATATTTAAAGAATCAATATGACAGGCACCAGCAACACGGCCTACATTCCCAGGTGGGTAGCGTCTACCAGCGAGACGCCGAGCCATAATCAGCGGATCTGACTGAGGAGATGGTAGCATGAAGAGCGGAAGCGGGTTGCTTGAAACATGCGGTTACCCGTGCGGGGAACCCGTCAGCGCGCAGATACTGTTATATAGACAATGAGGAGTCATCTGTTAATACAGAAGCAAGAACAACTTTTGGCACGATCCCAGCGTCAGAAGGATCGTCCCCGAAATTGCCATTGGTATGATGACCCAATTGTTGCGGCTATGCAACAGCTGACCTTGAAATTCTGTATTTGCATTTCACATAGTAATCAGACAATAAAAGATGCCATTTTGAACGATTCGGCTTTTCAGGCTCCCTTTGGGTTCGAGTTTCCTCGATTGAAATTGTATGATGGCCTGAGGGAGACCCGTCAAGCATTCTGAGGGCTACATCGCCCCGCATGATGATACGTCGAATGTCAGGATGGCTATGCCAAAGCCTTTTCCAACATGAAGCGAGATTGATGCGTAACTTTATCGTTAAAAGACCGTACATGCGTAGCGGACTCGAGATGCTTTCGTGGTCAAATTTACAAATGAACCTTCTTTTAAAAAGTACGTAGTAATTCTTAAACTAATTAATGATCTAATGACTATATAATAAAATATTTGGTACATGAATTATATATTTATTAATTGAAAGAAACAAAGTATTGTTCTTGAGATTTATTTATTTGGTTAAGTATCATTTTCAGCGACTTCAGAATCTATATATTTTATATAAAACTTTTCTGGAGATATTGTTAATTAATTCCCACGCATGCATGATCAAGATAGAATCACTAAGAACTTTGGGTTGGTGTTGTCATGGCGCCGGCCTACGTAAGTGATGAAGATTGGCTTCATGAGGATATTCGGCTTTGAGTTTGCGATGGTAAAGGAGGCAGGAATGTCTCTTGTAGCCATTGGCGTATCCGCGATTCATATAAGTGATATCTGAGGGTTTATAGCGGGGCCCGCGTCGAGGATGTGATCGTTTTTTAAAATAGGAATCACTAATAAGACAATTGTACAATGACAAAAGTTGTTAATTTGGAAAGAAACTTTCTATCTAATAAATTTAGTTCTTTTATTATTGCTAGGTATTATTTTAAATCTCCTTTACAATGATAAAATTGAATGAAAACCTCTAAATTTTTATAAGACTCCCAACACGAGATCAATTCGATATCATGTAACTTTATTACATGTCGTCACGATAATCCACAAAACGAAAAGATTGTGAGATTAATTAACGATTAAAATTACTGACTTTAATTGACACATATAACTTTACTTTGATTCCAAATTATTATCAATAATCAAATATATCATGTTTCTGAATATACTTAAATTCAAAATTTAAAGATCCAAATATTTAAATTGAAATTTGGCAATTTTTCAAATTGATGTAGTTGTAAACATATGGATAAACTAATAACAATATAACTTACAATGTCAACATTGTGATGGTTGCATTAACAATGGAAATAACATTAAACAAAATTGAGGGTTATTAAAATAATAATGCATGGAGCTGATGAAGTAGTTTTATAATTAAACAAAATTGAGGACTATTAAAATAATAATGCATTAAACAAAATTGAGGTTATTAAAATAATAATGCATGGAGCTGATAGTTTTATAATTAAACAAAATTGAGGGTTATTAAATAATAATGCATGGAGCTGATGGTAGCATTAAAAAAAATTGAGGTTAAAATAATAATGCATGGAGGCGATGGTAGTTTTATAATTAATATAAAATTGAGGACTATTAAATAATAATGCATGGGTGATGGTAGTTTTATAGTATTACATTATAAATATGTAAGTAAAGTAGAGAGAATGAGAGATGAAGAGAGATTTTATTCGTATATAAACATAATACATAGGGTGCCTATTTATAGAGACATGAGATGATAGAATTGTGAAGTAGCTTCTTCGCATAATCATTGAAGTGATTATTGTCATTAATTAGGTAGCTTATTCATATATTTCCACACGGATGTTCGATCATAAACATCATAAATTAAAAGCGCTTCTTGGAAAAAGCATACGGGATAAAAGCCTAGTTAAGGAAAAGTGTATTATTACCAGCCTTGGCAACATAATGTTGTCTCGTTAAAACACTTGCTCCGGGAAAATCGTTTGGAAAAAAACCTCGATTTAGAAAAAAAGAATGCAATGGCGTATTAACTCCCACCAATGACGCGTCGCTCGACATCCGCAGTCGGCGTGTCCCGTACTTTTGGATAACTTTTAGAATGTTGAGGTGGGGTGATTTGAGTGGTCTCTGCGGTTATCCATAGTCGGGTGGTTGGACATCGGTTGGCCGTTCTTTTGAAAATCATGGGTGAAGAATTTTGGTGAAATATGCTTCGTTGTATCTCGCTGGTATATCAGCCGGCTGCGTGTAATACGCGCGAGAATTATCTTAAATACGAGTGCATCAGGACCAACTTTTCAGATAATAATCCACACGTATTTTGGATATGATGGATCACAATTCTTAGCCAAACGCATTCACGACTTTCTTTGTGTATTGCCAATATTTCAGCATGGTTCGATGATGTAGCTGAAATAATTTGTTTCATAGATCGCCATGAAATAGCCGTTCACTTGTTAGTGAATAAATATCGGTCTGTGATCTTTCATTATAAGGGGATCAGGATAGATATCTGCGTCGGCGTATCGATTAGCTCGATTTGGAGGTATTTGAATAGAACAATCTACGTATCCGTTTGTACCTCACAGGTAGCGAAGAATTTGTTAACTCCATTCGATGCCTACGGTTGGTGCGGGAACTATATCTTGCTAATAGATTAACGACCAAATGATAATAAGTGTATATTTGGCAGATACATTAGTGCTCCCGATAGCACTTAAATGAACCGGGACCAAGTAGTTCTTAAATTATTTTTCTTTAGGCTTTGAATGGTCTTTGTTCTGTCTAGTGATCTAGCGACCGTCGAGGTGCTCGATGGATGTGACTTATCCATAAGAAATTATTTTAGACATTTTTTCTCACATAAGTTTCTTGACATACAAATATTCGCTTTACTCGAGTGATCTATTTGCGGTCAGACAAAATTTTGTTTAGTAGAGATCTTTCATCTCAAATTCCTTCTTTAAGCGGGTTCACGACTTTTGGAAGTTCTCCAGAGTTCAAGCTATATTTAAGTCATCAACATAAGCACAATTATTACAAATATTTTTTAAGTGATCTTTTCATGAAAATCACGAGGACATGTAAGATCATTCTTATAACCACTGCTGGTTAAATATTCACTTAGTAGATTATATCATGACGCTAATCCGTATAAGGACTTATTCAATTTTATAGAAAAAATTTCTCGAGAACTTCAATCGTGTGCTTCAGGCAAATGTAATCCTTTCGAGAGTTTCATATAAATGAAATTTTGAGTGTGCCATCTGATAAGGCTGTGACAACGTCCATTAGGCGCCATCGGAGTCTTTCGTATCTTGCCGGTGTTAAATATTGAAGGTAGTTAAATCCACCACCGAGAGAGAATATGTCTGATAATCCCCAGTCCTTGCGAAAATCCTTGGAGCTCTGAGCACTTTTATACTTAATTTCACCACTTTTCATTCGTTTCGCACAAAATACCCATTTATATATCCTTTGGCTTTGCAGAATTCGGTGTACGGATCTGAGGTCAAAAACCTTTCGTTGTTAGTGATTTCAATTCACGACTCGATTGCCTGCTCATTTGTGTCGTTCTAGCGTCTAGTTCATCTGAACTTTGGTTAAAATGATCCTCATTTTCATCATCAGCATTCGTAGCGATATTATATGAGGGTACTCGTCGGCATGTATCTAATTTTAATACAATCCAGCTCGTAATATAATTTATCGAGATCTCTTCATTGTTACTAATTTCAGGTACCTGAAGTTCTTCTGGAACCAAATTATTAGTTATGAGTTGAGATTCTTCGGTATTTGTTGTATCCTCTTCTTGACCATCTATGGTGATTGCTCCTTTTCTTTTTCGAGGATTCTTATTCTTGGAACCGATTGGTCTACCACGCTTCATGCGTGCTTTAGACTTCGTTAATACTATTGGGTGCTGGATATCAATTACGATCGGGCATTTGCGGTGGTATGTGATTTAGTCGCGCTTTGGTCAGAGAGAAAAAGCATTTGGCAGTTTATTAGCTAAGCCTTGTAAATGAATTATCTTTTGAACTTCTAGTTCACATTGTTTTGTACGAGGATCAAGATAAGATAATGATAATTCATTCCAACTAATATTTCTCAGCTGCTTATTCTCTCCCCCTAATGTTGGGAATTGTGATTCGTTGAAGTGACAATCAACAAATCGAGCAGTAAATAAGTCTCCCGTCTGAGTTCCAAATGCTTTTGTATGGATGGAACTCAAAAAACAACATAAATTCCCAACCTCCTTTGAGGACCCATCTTAGTGCGTTGTGGTGGAGTAATAGGGTTCTCACCGCACTTCAAATATTCTTAGATGGGGAAATATTAGTTCACGACCGAAACAATAAGGGATATTGTATGATAACTTGTTATTTTGATCTTATGAAGTCTTTGCTCACGTCTGATAAGCGTGCCCCGACGATAGCTGGGAGTTCGTTCTCATGAGTAATGAATGCGATCAATTGAAGGCGTTTAATGATGATTCAATGAGACCATTTTGCGTATGAATATGTTCTCTGGTGTTGACATGATTTCAAGCGTGAGCAATAGTCATTATAAGCTTGAGAAGTAAACTCACGGGCATTATCAAGCATATCTTGATTGAATGTCAATGTGCCCTTAATCGAATAAATTTGAGCAAGTAATCTACTTAAACAGGGTTCTGATGAACGTAGGGATACGTGTGACCATGCTTTGTTGATCATCAATGGGGTATGAAATACAAATGTTCCACATATAGGATGTATTGGCCCACATATATCACCTTGTATCGTTCAAAAAATTTGGAGCTTAAATTTCCACCTTTGTTGGTGAAGGTCGATGTGAGTTTACGCGAGAACGTGCCGCGCATACAAATTATTTCGATTGGAGAATTTTAAGGCTCTTGGTGTCGAGAGTTTTCAATTTTCGCATCGTAATTGATCAGGGATGGCACAACCGGTCATGCGAACAATGAGCTCATCATTCTCAAACTACGGTTTGATAGGACATGTGTTTATCTCGAAATATGCGTGGTCTGACCAGCGTAGCAATCTTGGTAACCTTCCCGTAGTCTTTTACCAGATATTATGCTTGTAATATTGAGAAATTTCATTCCTCATCACTTGTCGTCTCAATGTGATGGTCATTTTGGCGTATGTCTTTGAAACTGATTAAGTTTCTTTAAGACTTAGAGTCTGATACATCTTTAATGTAAAGTATGTTCTCAGGGGAACAGTATGTCGAAATCTTACAGAGCCTTGATCAATTTTGTACTCACGATATTGTAATGTACTTTGCTTCTCGTGTTATCAAATAAGAAAAATATTTCTTATCTTTTAGGATGGTGTGAGTTGTTAACTATCTCTGAACATATTTCTCCTTTATCATGTTGGTGGAAACCTATTGGAAATTAGAAAATCATACAGCAGGTAAGTTCAGGGAAAGATCAAGGGCTGGCAAATACGAATCTTTCCTTGAACTAGCTAGACATGTATAATCCAAATGCAGAGTCACCAACTATGATTATGGCATTCATTGTTCTTTATTATACAAAATGAGAGTAACATTTAAAATTAAGAAAGTCGATAAATATATAAATCGAAACACATCAACGATAACTAAAAACAAAACATCATAAAAAGTTCACTCAAACTAAAACAATGTCATGGTCCAAAAAGCTTATTCAAAAGAAATAATGTAGATGCAAATAGTTCTAAATAGTTCATCCTTTTACGAATGGTTTTCGTCTTAAATTGATTTTTCTTTCTATATTAACGAGTAAATTGACATCCGAGTGGGTGGTATCAAATTGACCATGATTAATTTCTCCCATTTCTAATGCAAAGTTTGTTTCCACCTTTTTGCCTTTGTTTCATTGACCCTTGATAAAGATCAACAAGATGCTTCGTGCGGCAGTGCGTGACGATAGTCTTTACCGCAGCGGTATATTCTCCATTGATTTATCCTTTGCTTTATTATTGTTCCACTTCTTGTCCGATACGATGGACGTCCATGGTATGATGGACGAGAAAAACCACGACCTCGTCCTCGTCTAAATACAAATCGCGACCTTGTTGTTTTCGTGTTTTGAATTATCGCATTCGCTTCAGGGAATGGGTTGGATCCAGTTGGACGTGACTCATGATTTTTTAAATGAAACTCATTATTTTGCTCGGCTAGTAGCATGCAAGCGATTAGTTGAGAATATCTTTAAAACCTTTTCACGATATTCTTCTTTGGAAGCGCATTAGTAAGCGTGAAAGTAGAATGTTTTCTTCCATATCTTTGTCGGTATTACCGCATGCTTATTTGTGTGTCTTGAAAAGTGCAATTATCTTCATGGCTTTTTAAAATCTTGAAGCCTTAAATGCATCCAGTCATAGCGAGCTTTTGGGAGAATAACCGTCTTCAGGTGGTCATACCTTTCTTTCAAATTTTCTCAAAGGTCAAGGGGATCTTTTACGCTGAGATATCCATTTTTCAATCCTTCATGAAGATGGCGACGAAGAAAGATCATGGCATTTGCATTGTCTTGATCAGAAGTTTCATTCTCATCTTTTATAGTATCTCAGAACCGTTTGCATCCAAATGAATCTCGGCGTCGCGCCCACGACAAATAATTCTTTCGAAGTAATAAAGAGCCATAAACTCGAGTTTTGCAAGGTTGGCCATTATGATACTATAATATAAAACCATACATTTAGTCGGAAAATAGAATAACCGTAATTAAATTTTATATATGGAGTTTATATTATAAAATTCATTCTACGATACCGTTGGTCAACATGCATCCTATCATCTAATATATTGCAATATTTAATCTAGAGATTAAGATAACTAAATAAGCGTTTCCATATACGTACGATATGTGTCCATATTTATGCATACCAATGAAACACTTGTTATTTCACGGAAACACGACATCACCCGACTTATACGGTTTTCGATGGTAAGCGAATGATAAAAGGGCATCAGTAATGTATGGCATATTGCTAAAGGAACGATGGTGAAATAATAGTACGTGGCAAGACCCGGTATCACGATGTGGCGCCGCTGACAGCGCCTATAGGGAACCAGCGGTGAAATCGAGTGATGGGAGAAGATCAAAGTATCGATGTGGCTCCACCCCGACTTCATAGCGTAAACTTCATTAGTCAAAAAATAGTGGACGAATGATATAAAGGGCACGGATGTGTCGCCCATTTTATAATCCGACTAGATCGTTTATCGATATTGTCGCTTAAGTATTTTGAAGCCCAGTCTTGGACTGAAATATACGACTTAGTATCTACAATAGATAGATAGTGATTCGGTGAATCGGCTTCAGGATGAAAATGGGTATAAATGTGTCGATGCAGATGGTAATTTAATGAATTCGATGGTGAATAAATATGGACTAGAAGCGTATTAGAATTGACCGACGGTGAGTGAAATAATGAATCCGGCGATAAATAAATATAGACTAGAAAATAGTCGGGTCAACCGACGGTATATTATCATATTTATTAATAAATTATTATTTAAAAAGCAAAGTCAAAAATAATTTATTTTACAAAATATAAATATTAAACATAAATCATACAAACAAATCTTATCACAAATCCTCGTAATTTTATGTCTCGAATTTTAATGAAACTTAAACTCTTATTAAATTACTTTTCAATCACCATTACTTATACTGTCTACAACCGCTGACTTCTTATTATCGTTAATTTAAGTTCCTATCGTAGTGCCTACTAATAGTACAACTAAAATAAAAAAAATGAATCCTGGATGATATCTCTGTACTCTTAAGCAGTTTCTAGGCAAAGTAAATTAAACAGGACATATAATATATTACTAGTACGGAGTAATTTGGTAGATTCACTAATTCATTTTTTTTACGATTCCACGTGCAAGCATATTAGTATCATTGTAGTGCTTCTATAACAAAAAATGTAATCCTCTAACATATTAGTATCATGGCAGTGCTTCTATAACAAAAATGTAATCCTCTAACAACATTTAAATACTCTGTAATCTTTATTCTCTACTCAATCCATTTATAATTATTGACATGAAATTCTTGTTTTCAAATACTATGGACGATTCTACAGAGTACAAGGAGACTTACTTTGAAAAACGTGTAAACTGATTTGAAGGAGATGACCTTTCTTTCGGTGGCGAGGTCGATCGTCTTTGATAACGTGTTATAAATATAGCTATAAGTAAGTAGAGAAGAGAGGAGAAGAAGATTTATTAATATAAGCATAATACGTAGGGTCTTTTATTTATAGAACTTGTGAGAATAAAATTAATGATAGCTGCTTCATATGTCTGGTAAGTGATTAGCGTCATTAATTAGTAACTATTCATAACATATTCAAAATTGAGAATCATTAAATTGAATGAAATTACTTCAACTTGACTGAGCTACCTAGCCTCATAGGACTGTAGGATATCGCTCAGTTCACTAATCAATATTCACTGTAATACATATTTGAATTCATTAATAAATTGATCGTTTTTTTTTAAATTAGGTTGATCGTTAATTTTTTTTCTTCATTAATAAGGATTTGATCCGGAGCATAAATCGTATGAGTAATGCACACGTATAGGGTAAAAGCTAAGATAGAATGAAACACTTTATAGCGAATTAATTACGCCTTGATGCGACACATTACCACAGGAAAGCCAGAAGGATTTTTGAGGAACAACCGAAGGATTTTTAGGGGAGTTTCGACTTTGTCTTAGTCGATCGGCTGGGCGCCGCCGTCGATGTCGGTATGCGTGCGGGTGTGACAGCAACCCTGAACGATTTGATTTCTTTCGTTGAATTTTTTTTTTGCTGGAAATCGATATGGATAATCATATCATAAATATATTGTTCATTAATTTAGATAGATCAAAGGTTACCAAAGTAGTAGTTAGATTAACTCAATGATATGAATGATCGTTTTAAATCAGAAGCAATCCACGCTCAAGTTATTAAAGATTAATAAAGTTTTCGCTCGTAACGCAAGTGTGAGATTAAGTGACTATAGTATATATCTATTTGCCTCCATAATAGAGTATATATTGACATATATGATTGTTTTAATATATGTTGGAATCATTCATACCTTGAAACGGTTTAATAGCTAAATTTTTACGGATTAGTTAGGATAGATATTAAACCGAGAATTTGAAGAGAAGTTTGAAGGGAGGTTGGGGTTCAAAGTCCTCGAGTCTGGTGTGTGCCAACAAACAAGGGTGGAGAGTGGCTGAAACAAGCATCGTTGTGTAAGCTTCTCAAGGAAGGTACTACTGTCGCTCGACATTCTAGACGCTAAACTAGGGAGCAATCCATCGTTTGGGTGGAAAAACTTCTTGAAGGGAGAATATTGTGCGCAGGTATGAGATTGAGGGTGGGTGATGGGAATGCATAGATATTTAGAGGATTGGTAGTTAGAACAAATGATTTTAGCAGAGAGGAAATGACGAGCTCTTTAAGGTGTCACAACTCATCTAGATGTTAAATGGAATAAAGAGATGGTTGAACAATTGTTGCGGATGATGATGCAAGGCAATTTTGGCCACACCAATTAGTAAGTTTCATATAAGGGATAAACTAGTATGGCATCACACAAGAAGTGGGAATATATCACGTGCTCGGGTATAAATGTGCTAGAGATTTAAAAAGAGGCTGGAAGCAAGCGTGAGAAGCAAATAGGAGAGTGTAGTTTAGCAGCTTCTATCAAAACGAACTGATTTAGTGTCTCGAACAAAAAAAACGAAAATTGTGAACCGATGGGATATGAACTGATTTAGTGTCTTCAAAGAAAATCAGTTTCGGTTGTGGCGAAAATGTTCTCAAACCGAATCATTGACAAAATATAAAAAATAGAAATTATATACATAAATATATAAGAAGAGCAAAAAGAAACATTGCATATTTCATTGTCTCTACTAGGACTATATTGTAACATAATTTCATTTGCAGAACAATTTAATTAGAGTCGATGTGTATATAAGTTATAAACACATCAGTTAGAGAAAAAAAAATATTGGAGTATAATATTGTTAAAAACAATTTAGTTATATAAACGTAAATGTAAGTGTTGTTGTTATAGGTAAATATAATCATAATAAATAAAGTACTAGAAAATTAATCTTTCTTACATTCATTTGAAGCGACAAAATTATTGAGTTAATTATTACTCTTATCTTTCCCTCCGTTCCTTTTTATTTCTTTTAAAACTTTAATTTTTTATTTCAATCGTGTCTTTACAATATAGAAAATTATAATTTTATATTTTAATATGCTAGCTACGTTTATTATTAATTTATCAACCAACAATTATATAGTTTTAATTAATTATCTTTCTATATTTTCAATGTACATTTTTTATTACTTCTTCTTTTCCTTAATCTATGTGCAAATAGTAGAAAACCTTATTAAAAATGAGCAGATATATATTTACTTGTCATTTTAAACTTTAACCTGATAATTAATACTAATTGTATATTTACTTGTATTACCTCATTTATTATAGGAATAAATGACACTATCTCAAATTCCAAGACAAAATAGTGGTTCATTCTCATTTAATGAAAAGTGTGAAATAAATCCCATTATTAATATTTCATCTTTATATTGTCAGTGGTGACATGAGTTCATTCAATATGTGTCGAGCCATGGCTAGTGAAGAGGTGTGGCTACTGGCTACTTAACGTTAGCATTTCTGGAGTTGAGTTATTAAATAGAAATTTCTCATTTAGTAACAAGAGATGTAATAAGAAAAATAAACCAAAAGTGTCTTTACAGTGTAGAAAGATAAGTAAATAAAACAAAGAAATAATTACGAAAACGACAAGTAATGAACCGGAGGGATTATCTTTTATCAACTTTAACTTAATGCGGAGTTCTTCATATATATATGTCGTTATTTTATTTACTCATTTGTTCGCTTTATCTTGTAGTATCTTGCGTAAATTAATAAAAAGAAATTGTAGTTTAATAGTAAATTTAATATAAAATTGATAGTGGCCTATGATTGGATTTGGTTGATAATTTAATAAAGGCAATGTAGTCAAAAGATACATTGAAAATGTAAATATCTGAAATTTCTATGTTAATAAAGGCAAGTATTTTGAAAAACAAAAAATTAAAGTTATAATAGCCGATAAAAGGAGCGGAGAATACTATTTTCTATTGTAGCTCAATGTTCACATGAAAATTAGTATTTACAATACAATTTCATGCTGGACGATACCTAAAATAAACATGAAAAGGTAAGACTGTCATTGGAAGTTCTTCAAGGCATCATTTACGACATGGAGGATGTTTTTGGATGAATGGAACACTAGGGTCCTCAAAGAAAAAGAGGGGATCAAGTTGTATTCTTCTTTACATATTTCTTCTACTCTTTTACTTATGTTCATTGTGACAACAAATAGGACTACGAATCCTATCCTCTCCACCATGGTCCATGTGAAAACGACTCCACCATGTAAATCTCATCACCATTTATTGACATCTTGTAAGATATGAGGGACCTATAATAAATGTTATCATAAATTATATGTATGTATGTCATTATTTTGTGTATTTTTTATGTTGTAGCTCAATGTTTCCCTGAAGATTATTATTCTTAATTTAATTTCATACAATGCCTTTGAGGGCTACTTTCAAGTTTCTTGATTAATATTATTACAATGTTTCTAATATGTGTCCTAAGGGTACATGTTATGGTGAGTTAAGGTGATAATTAAGGAAAATATTTGATACAAGATTTGTATTTGAATTTTGATATAAAAATATTTGTTAAAATATATTCCTTATTGACTACAATTTTCTTACTGGCATGCCTTAGAGATGGCATGTCATCGATATTATATTTATATAGTATTACTTATCAAAAAGTAAGTAGTAGTAATTAATGAATATATTTATGAGAATATTCCTTTCATTTCAAAATCTAAGAGAGAATCACAAATTAGATTATTGTTTTGATTTTACGTGAGTGAGTGAAACAAAAAAAAATTGTATTAGATTATTATTTGAATTTGCATTGAAATGGAAGAAAAATTAAACACAATTTTTAAAAATTTTTGGAATTGATTGAGTAATTATTCTTGTTTTCATATTTCTTCTACTTTTTGACTTACTAGTAAAGATATGTGTGATCATGGCTTGTCTGTCGATTTACCCGCGTATTTGATGAATGCGTTTGTTTAATGCGAAATCGTTAAAAGCGTGTAAATCTTGGCTACTTTGAATTTTTTTCTATGTATTTTATTTTTTGAAGAAATACTTTGATCATAACTAAATCTTTTAAATATAATATAAAGAATTAAATGAAATGATGTCTATAAAGAGATATAAATATTACTTTAATAATTTGATGTCATACATTTAGAAATATATTGTGAATTGATGCATGATATTGTATCGAATAATTTATTTTTATGTCGGTTAAATACTTAAATTGGTATGATATAAAAGTATAATTTAATTTCTTTGTGGATGATATACTAGAATTCATATTTCCATGGAATTAAATAATAATAGTAATAATAATAATAATAATTCTAATAAAATCATATAGTTATTTAACACAATACCTATTGCTTAACAATAGTTACACTATTAAATAAAAATAATAATAATAATAATAATAATAATTCTACAAAAATTATTTAACTAACATCTATTATAATAATAATAATAATAATAGTTCCTAAATAAAACATATTATTATTTAAGCCTTATGAGTATTAAAAATGAAAATGTCGTATGATAAAGCAATATTGATGAAAGGAGTAATGGTAATTATATACTCTGAGACATATTCTTGTTGATTGAATCGCAAAAGTTACATCTGCAAATTGAAGCGAAATAATTGTGTTCTTCGATGTATCATTTTAGTCATTCTTGTCTGCGAAGATAAATAAAAGTTAATCAAAAGTGGGATGCAGCCCGATTATAAAAATATATATATATGTTAAATATATGATGTATTATCTCAACTACATATGTCTTGATGATTATTTCCAATTGATAATCTTACGTATATGCAAGTATAAAGTATGATGAATACTTAATACTACTTCCATTTTTTTATTTGACGTTTTCGTATATCGAGGTGAAACTTTGACCATTAATTATTAGCATTTTAATAAATATAAAAGTTATATCATTAGTTAATTCTTGAAAATAGTTTAAATAATATTATTTTCTTTATAATTATTGAACATATAGTTTAAGAATAATTGATAGTCGAGATTCGCCACCGATATCTGAAAGCATCGAGCCAAAAAATGGAGAATAGTAGTTAGTTCACTGTCGACTCACCACTTTTAGATATAAGAGATGGTGCTTGATTAATAGTGTGGAAAAGGAAGAAATAGCATTAATGACTTTTATAGTTATTATAGATATTCTATTGTCATAAGGCAGTTGGTCTTTATTAAGAATCTTAGTAAAATTTGTTCTTAAGATCCTGAATCTACATCTTGAAATATATAAACAGTGAGTATCATGTCTAAAATCTTCGCATTAAAATATGTCATTTGAGTATCTTTAAGATCTGAGAATCTTCATGAAAATCTTCAAAACTTTATAATCTGATAATATAAAATTACGAAGTATAATAATATATATATTTATAGTTTAGCACCAAACTTTAAAATAAACTAAGCAATTAAAAAATTTAAAAATTAGAAATAGGTCGACTAAGCGTGTTAATAGCAATATCTTTAAGTACACTGCTTCTTGATCATAAAGAGGTCATGTGGATCCACCATGTGCATACAATCTCGACCATGTAAATCTCATCAACATTTTCTGACATCTTGTACTCCGTAAGATAGAGAGGACCTATAATAAAAGTTTCATAAATCAAAGGCTTAATTTCATACCTTTAATTTAACGTATCTATATAAAATTTTATATTACAAATTTGATTTTTAATTATTTTCTTTCAACATTTTTTGTGTCGTTATTTTTGTGTAGTTTTTCCATTGTGGCTAAATGTTTACCTATCCTTTTTAATGTAAATTAAATCTTTATAAATAATAAATCATAAATTACTGGCCCAATATAATAGTTAGAATGGAGTGTTCGAAAGAAAGTACTCTATATCAAGACTTGGATCTAAAACCTCTTAATAAAACGATTCAAATATAACCAAATCTAGTTAAAATTTATTCATCTCGACTCAAATGTTTAACAACTTATTAGGGAGTATCTTTTTTATAGAATTTTATGCTTTTTGTAATGTTCATTGTCATAGACCAAAATCTGATTCAATTTTTTCGACATTATAAACATGTGATTATAAATCATATATATACTCGTGAAAGAGACCAATGATATTTAGAACATGTATGCATATTTAGACCAATGCATAGTAAAATATATACGAATGAAATTGGTTTGATTGAATCAACTGCTGTTATTTACCACAGGTTATAGCGGATATAAGTTATCGGCGTTTATAGCACTATAAATAGGCCAGGGCATTAAGCAAGTGTTATCCAATAAGAAACCATGGCAAGGCTGCAATAATATTGTTTTCGCTCACATGGCAGCATTAAAGCTACCATCACAGGCGATATCTTCTAATGAGAAGCAGAAGATAACAAAACAAACTGCTCCTCTGACTATCCCGACTGAGTCTGTGTTTGTGGATGTCGGAAACAGGAAGATGGCGATGATGGTGCTCCGTGCACCTGCCGAGAACTGCATTACAGAAGGCAACCCTTGCGGACCCAGTTACTGGTGTTGCTATGGACTTTTCTGTGATATCCTTTCCGGTTTCAAGTGCCACCGATCAATCGGAGGTGCTACGAGCGAGATAGTACTGCCCAATCGCCGATCAGGGCTACCAACACCTCTCTCCTCTATCGTGTAATAATAAGCATGTATGCATGGTTAATTATGACGTAGCTACTAAATAAAATACATCTCTCCTGGGCACCATTATCAAGTGTATTACCCTTAAATAAATATGATATTGCAAGGCTAGCTACTATGTTCATTGTTCATGCATTATATATCGTCTATGCATGGACTTAATTAATTGCCGAACGTCCGACAAATACACCAAGCCAGACTAATCCTCAATAAATATATCAGAAATAGCCACCTCCGTAGTTTCGCACAAAGCTTACACTGATCCCCAAACTAATGTTTCCCTTTAAATCTTACCACTTGAATTTGCATTTCTGGCCCTTAATGTAAGAGCAAAGCCGCTTCTGGCTCCCAAACTAACGTCACTGCACTGTCAACTTCACACTTATGCGACTAAACCCGCAACGATAACACTATCGCATAAAAAGCATGCTCGATATCATTATCGAAGATCACTTCGCAATTTTCTCTTTTATGCGTGTATTTGGTGTGCGTTGTAGTAAAATTAAATATATTTTCTTGGTTATTTTTTACAGTCCGCCCCTTTCCTATCTATATTTCTCTATTAATTGTATGTTGAAAGTAGTGAAGTACGGCATGGTTCAAGTATAAGCTAATCAAGCTCACATTAAATGGGTCGCTATAAAGCGCAAGAGTGGCAGATCTTTGCATTTCCCCAAATTTCGCCCCCGACCCCCCCGCTATCAACCAGTTAATTTCGCCATCCTCCCTCAAATCTTTCATCACATGAGTCCATCCCCAAATCCACAAAATCCAAAAAGTATTGAAGAAAAATAAGAAAGAGCAAAAGAAGAACCCACAAAATTTAAAGAGGAGAGGTTGAGAATATGGAAGAGCAATGGCTAAGACTCTCGCTAAAAGAAGGTTTTTCTTTAAATTAATTAAAATCATTTTTTCCGCAATAATTAAAAATTGTCTATTTTGCCATTTATCATGCTGCACGCTTATATATCTGTGGTATTCGATTATTTAAAAGCTTTATTACGTCAGTTTGCTTGATAAAAAACATTTTGAATTGATTTTTAGAAATAAAGCAATGCTGCTAGATTTAATTATTTCGTAAACGGTTAATGTTTGCAAATGTTAAAAAGAGATTTTAATATAGTATTAAATCATTTGATATGAAACTAATTTTAATATAGAATATGAAGTCTTTGGAAATGTTGTTGCCTAAAATATTTGATTCCGGATTATTATGTAATTTGAATTTTATTGGTTGTATGTTTTTGGATTATTTTGTATTTGAAATTTTATTTGTTGTTTTTGGACAATTATTTTTGTGTTAGTATGATGTAGTTTTATTAGGAAATAGGATATGATCGCATAGAAGTTGGTGGGATTTCGATATAGGCTAAGGATACAATCCATGTATTAGTTTTGAGATTACAGTTTAGAAACTAGGATTGAAATTGAAGTTAACCGGTTAAAATACGTTTTAAAACTAAGTAATAACATAAAGGATTGCATGTTCTTAATATTTGAACTTTAGAAATGGAGGAATTGCTTAAATAGTCCCAAAGAAGTGGGTGTGTCCGTTTGTAGTTTGTCCTCGTTCAAGCAAATGATCCTCGTGGTGTTTATCGGAAAGAATGGTCCCAGTTCACCTCCGTTATAATTTAACGGTTTTGTTTTATGTTTTAGTCAAAATATAATTTTTGAAGAGTTTTGTTTTAAATAGAATATCAGAATGTTCTCATAGCGCATTAAATGGTTCTCATTTGGTCCCTAACACTTTAATATAATTACTTTTAATTTATAATATTTGAAAAATATCTCTAGATTAAGATTTTAAGGTATATCTTAAAATTAAATATTTTAAGATAATTAATATAATATTAATTTGAAATATTTTAATATATTAACTTTGAGTAAATTAATATATTTTATTATATGTTTATTATCCTCTATATTTATTATGAAATATTCAATAATTTTTTTTACTATACATCAAATATATCAATCATATATATATATATATATATATATATATATATATATATATATATATATATATATATATATATATATCAATCATATATTGATTATCAAATCATATATTGATTATATAAATAAATTAAAAAGAATATTCAAATCATATATTGATTAGTGATTATATAATATATCAATCATATACATCAAATATATCAATCATATATTGATTATATAAATAAATTAAAAGAATATTCTATAATATTAGTTTCTTTAATGTAACCTATATAAAATTAAGATTATATAATATATAAAAACAAATATAAACAATTCTTTATTATATTTGTTGAATGCTGACCTGAAGATATATATACACCTATAAAATCACATCATTCTATAATAAATATTTAACGTACTCCGTGCTTAAACGGTCCCTTAAAAAGATTTATTCTAGAATGATGTAATTTTGTTATATATATCTCAAATTTGAAAGCATTCAATAAATATAATATCGAATTATTATATATTTGTTTTATATATTATATAATCACTAAATTTATATAGGTTACATTAAATAAATTAATATTATAGAATGTACTTTTTTAATTTGTTTATATAATCAATATATATATATATATATATATATATATATATATATATATATATATGATTGATATATTTGATGTATAGTAAAAAAAAATTATTGAATATGTACACAAATATAGAGGATAATAAACATATAATAAAATATATTAATTTACTCAAAGTTAATATATTAAAATATTTCAAATTACATATATTAATTATCTTAAAATATTTAATTTTAAGATATACCTTTAAAATCTTAATCTAGACATATTTTTCAAATATTACAAATAAAACATTATATTAAAGTGTTAGGGACCAAATGAGAACCATTTGTACACTAACAGGGACCATTTCTGCAACGTTACAACTTACAACACACAAAACTCTTCAAAATTATATTTTGACCCCCAAAAATTAGCAAAATCGTTAAATTATAACGGAGGTGTTAAGTTAGGGTCCATTTGCGCACCCGATACACACTTATGAGGACCATTTGCAACAATCCAGCCACTTACGCGACTTAAACCGCAATCTGACACCCACTTATCGGGTACCATTTATGCAATTTAGAACGCAACAAATACATTCATACAAGCTTCAATTGTTAATCAGAGTAATTGTGCATGCATCATGTTGGGATGCAATAGTTCAATAAATTGAAGTAGAGTATAATGTTGGCTGCAATAGTATCTTGAATAATATTATATATCAAATTAGTATTTGAAGTTAACCTCTTAAAATATGTTTTAAAACTGAATAATAATATAGTGAATACATTAACATTTTATTTTGAGTGAATAAAATAAATACTTGGATTTTATTGAATAAACTATCTTATTAAAATATTTCAAGGCGCATGAGGTGGATGACTTCATTTAAATAATATAACTTTAGATATATTTTATAATTTGTGTGTATTTCATTTAGTAGTATTTTGGCAAGCTTCAGAATACACAAATATTTGCTACCAGATTCTCGTAATGTATAATACTCATGTCCCGGGTATTCATTTTGAGATCCCAAATACCACAGATAAGATGCAGTTTGCATTGCATCCGCATACCTAAGTGTTATTGTTTTAACCGACACGTGTCAAAAGCATGTTGCCGCACTGCAAGATCCAAATAGAGATCATAAATGCATTACAATAATTTAGTAGAAGGGTGAATAATTTTAGATAAAGTTGGTAAAGGAATAATGCCTCAAAGATTGAAGAAGAAAACAACGCAACTAAAAGAAAGATGGTTGTCAAGAAAGTTAGACAAAAAGACAAAGATTAGATGAATGAATTGTAGTTGTTAGACATGATTTTTAGATACTTATTCTTTATCATATGTATTGATTTTATCATTTTTTTTTAGAAACTCATGCAACTAGCATATAATGACATTACATGAAAAAATAAAAATACCTCATATGAAATCATGAGTGGTAATACACTACATATAATTAATACCATGGAAGACTATCAAGTGATTTTATAGACACCCTATAGCTACGAACAAAAAAAATTATATATTCTATATCATGTAATAAAAATAAAATAAGTGGTATTACTAAAATAAAATTAAACCTATGTGATGAATAATTAGAGGTGTTAGTGAAGTTTCATTACTAAAAAGTAATGGTATAATAAAAATTAAATCATATTCTATATTTGAGTTTGAATTTTATAGATCCATGATGTATTTAATAATTAGATTAAATAATATTGAATGTTTGAAAATTTAATTAAGAATCATCATCTAAACATAAACTTAATCTAAAAAAGAAAGGGAACAAAATTGAAAACATTTGAAAAAAAGGAAACAACCGAACAGGAGAATCAGCAGGCAAGAAATAAGGAAATAATCATGATCGCCTCTATAATTATGGGGGCGCGTGTTAATTGTATGAGAGGGTAAATTTTTTTTACCAAATTTCGAAATCATTAATTAAATCAAATACTCTATTAAATCTGGACATTGAGCAAAAAAAAAGCATTTATCACCCACTCAAGATTGAAGTTAGCACAATGTAAGCAATCTAATTAGTAAGCATACAAGAAAACCCCATGGGAATCTGAGACGCTATATTCATATAAATTGTTCAATAACACGGCTCTGACGTCGTGGCTAGAAGAGTGGATTACATGAAAGCAGAAGATGAAATACAAGAAGTGTGATGCTAAACTCAGAATCATGGATCACATAACTTGAAAGTATTATTACAACATTCATCATCCAAATAAATTAGTTCATGGGATGAGACTCCCTGACGGTGAACCATTCTTTGTTACATATACGGATACTTTCTCTGAACCATTTGACTCAGCTCTTTATGAGGCGATTTATGTTGAACACCTTCTTCCTAAGGAAATTTCCATGTCTTGAAGACCTCACGTTATTGTCCTTCAAAGTCCTACAATTTATAGGTAGGTTTTTTCAGTAAGGGCAATATAAAGAAAATGAATGGTTTTCCAAATTGGTGAAATTCGTACTCTGGCATCATGGTTTCTCCTGATATTTGGGGGTCAAAATTAAAAATTGAACTCTTATAAAAATCTATTTCGTTCTTAATATATATATACCTGATTTTTTTAAACTTTAAACTACTTAAAGTTTAACAAATAATATTTTTATATGAATACAAAAGTATTATTAGATTCAGCTTAAAAAATACCTTTTTTAGTAAAATATTATAGTTTTTACTTATTAATATATATATTATAAAGGTATGAATGATTAAAGTTGCATGAAAATTTAAAATATCATGTACTTTGAAAAATAAATACAAATATTGGAAAATCAGTCGAAGAGATAGATGTCACTAAAATAACAAAAGTAAAGTAGGCAAATTGGAAAAGAATACAATGTTTTATAAATCCATATATTAAATGAAAATAAATCATTTTACATTAGAAAAGAAAAGAATATTGAAAAAGCATAGATTGTTTGAAAATAAATGCACCATTAGTTTGATGTTAAAAAAGAGACCAAACATTGGGTCTATAGTGTTCTTTAGTCATTTGATCCAAATCAATTTACAGCTAAAGATTTGTGATACAAAACAAAAAAATAAAACGACATCATTGTGGGGTTTCCGAACTGAAATCACTGTATGTGCTTCAATTGCCCATTGCTTGGTTATGCATGCTTCTTAAATCATAGAATTAGAGGAACATTCTCTTGCCCACCAACACTGCCGGGGGAAAATTGCAAGGGTCCCTAATATAAACGATAATATTTTATCTACGTCAATTATATTAACAAGAAATGACACATGGGCTATTATAAATTACAAAAATGATGTCTCCGAGCAATGCTTTCACAAAATCATTGATGAATAGAACGATATCCATGTCTCCTCGATGCATAAAATTGACAATTTCAAACTTTCTGAACAATTGAGTTTTTGTGAAAAACCATCAACAACCTCTTTGTGATTCAACTAGTTCTTTCTATCTTTTTTTCTTTTTACTCTCCTTTTCACATCTCGTATAAACATTTGTTTGTGACATTTATGAAATATACAAATAATTAAAAATAACAAATTGCTACAAAATTATATAACCAAAGATGATGAAATTTAAAAAAAAAATTCAAATGATAAATAAAAATATCACGTGTTTTTAAAAGTATGACAATATCTCACGTGCTATTCCATTGGAAGTCTTTGAAAATGATTACCAAGAGCATATTATCAACTCCCTAAAAAGCCAAAAATACGTCAAAATCAGATTCTAGAAAACGACAGCTTTTCACCACCCAAAATAAATTTTCCCTATAAAATTAATTCACCCAATCGTTCACTCCCTAAATTTCATACGCTCCTTATTATTTTTTCAATATGCAAATGAATAATAAGGTAGCCTACAAAGCAAACATACACATACACTAACTCCCTTAAAATAAAAAATAAAAAGAAGTATTTACATGTACATCAACTTCCTATACCTTCCTAAATATGAATCTAAATCACTACTTTATTTTTATTTTATAGGTCGATTTTTACGACGTATTTCAAGTAGCCTTCACCATTATTCACTTTACTATCAAAAAAATTATGGCAAAGGATAAATTTAAAGGTTGATTTAATGTGAGCTGAATTTATTTTTGGTGAGAAACAAAAAAATATTTTTTATTTTTTATTTTTAATAATTTCAAATTCCCCTATTTTAAATTTTTAGTTTAACTTAGATTCATACTTTAGAGTGCATTTAAGGGAACGTGATGTACATACTCCAACTCCTTAAATAAATTTATAAAAGTAATTTTGTTATTGGAAGTAATTTGCCAAATCAAGTGGTTGAAAGTAATAAAATTGATTGGCTCTACGAAATATAGTTGTTGGAAGTCTCTACTCTCTAATGCCTTTAAAATATATATAAATAAGATATGTTTTAATTTTGTCCAACAGTTAAATGACACACAATCAGATTTATAAATGTTGCCCACAAGACCTATATTCAGAATTAAATAGACGTTAATAATAGAAGTACTTAAGGTTCCAAAGTCACCTTTTGCACAATAAATACTAAAGTGATTGTTAATTTAATAGAGTACTACACCCAAAATCACCTTTTACATTGGAATAAAATATTAAAAAACACATTCAATATGGTTTTGATTCCAACCTTTGATGCTTATTCGTCCTTCCACTACGCTTAAAAACAGCTTTGCAAACCCACAAAGGTGAGCAGTTGGTTTACGAACCTGAAGTGAGAAGCGAAGGCAAACATGCTGCGGGTTCGAACCCCTCAGAGTACCAAATGGATTGAGAATTGTGTAGATTCCTGGTGGTAATTCAATGGGGAGTCAATTTGGTAACTACTAGGGCCAGCTTGGAGGACCTGACACTTGCCCCTCTTAGAATTCTGTATGCTCTTTATGTATTTTGCCTGCCCCTCTTAAATGCTCTTTATGTATTTTTCAAGAATGCGAAAATAGGCATCTATTGCCAAAATATTATTTTTGTTTCCATTGAACTGCCTGAAAACTGGTCTGAAACCTCCCATGCATCACTTCCTCATCTTTTTTTGCCTATTCAGTTTTTATCTTTCATTTTATTTCATTTGGTTTCACACAATGGCAAGAGCTAATAAACATTTCCAGAACTATAATTTAATTATGTTTATCCTAGAGTTTGTCTTGAAATTTTCAGATTTATGAAACGTATATATGTAAAATTTTGTATAATCTATTTTTTAGTTTTACCATATATAGAAATCAAATAAAATGAGAATTACTAAATACGAAAATGTACATTTTTATTTTACTAATTTTATATTTTTTAAATTTCAATAGGGAACTGAACACTTTTATATGCGCTATAGAAGAGAAGTGATATGTACTATATTTTTAAACATCGCTATAGAAGCATATGAGCTATTTAGTTGGTCCCTTAAATATCACTTTTAAGGCCTCTAGTTTAACCATCATAATGGTATTGAATAGTTAATATTCATCGATATTAGGATAATTTTGAGTATTTGATTTGTCTACATTTGATTGTTTTAATTTTGATTAATTGGACAAAATGTGACTAATTACTTCGATTTCTGCCTTTTTTACGAATATTTAGAACGTAGTTAGCTATAATGGTGCTCTAAAAAGAAATAGCGGTCAAGTCACATAATTTTAAAGACAAGAGATGAAAGTGCTAATAAGAAGTTAAGTCTGACATATGTTAACCCGTCATAATAAAAAAGACTGGAGTTATAATCTATACATTATCTGCTAACCAAAAGGGAAGACTACTCCTTGTTTTCTTCATAACCACTCACAAAAAAGAGGAAATGTCCCAATCTTTTTGGTCTTGAAGATTTACAATTCTCATCACCATCACTACACATTTCAAGTAATGATTCCATTCTACATTGTTCAAGCAGAGGCAAAGGAGCAAGAAAGTCAAGAAGCTTTTGGGGTTACATACTCTTTTCCGATCGCTCTGTTTGGATCAATTGATAGTATTTTACTCTTTATTTATACTTGCTGCACTATGCTTTCAATAATATTATCTAGTATTTATTTCAATATGAGTAGTAGTAAAATTTTCTTATTTGGGGTTATGGCGTAGTTTTAAACAACGTATTTCATCCGAACGTCGTAATTATTATATATTAATATTAATCATCAACGATTTATCAATCACTGCTTAATCTTGCCAATTCTTCTCTATACTAACTCGATTTTTATGTTTCACGAATGTATGAACATCATAAAATTACTTTGACACGAATTCAAGCCATCAAGTTATTCTAAGTATGCAACAGATTACTTGCCTACTGTATTTCCTTTGTGGTTATAATATCTGAATTTAATAGATGATTTAATATATCAACTACAGATCATACTTCAAATCTGAATTTACTAAACTGGACCCAAATGGCTAGATAATTCTTTGCTTGTGCAGGAACGTCGTCAGCAGCGAAATCAATACCCTCAGAATCTTTTATATCTGTTCAAGTTTATCTTATCTCTCATTCCATCGCTACTTTAAGTCTTATTATTTTAGTTAACCAACTTAAATCCATTTTTTCACAAACAATTACAATTGATTAAGTAATCTCTGTCTCTCGATTGATCCTTACTTTAGTGAATCTGCCTCGCGATTCGATCCTACTTTTAAGAATCTCGCTCCTCTGATTCGACTCACTTGAACACTATGGCAACCAGTTAATTTACCTGTGCTCTTGAGGGGAATAAAATTTCTTTCATCAGTAGCTTAGATAAAGTTTAAAAGCGCTATATGAGGAAAGAAAAATAGTTGTAGTAGTTGTAAAGCATCCGGGCTCAAGAATCTGAAAATCATCTCACATAATACTCCAAGGTTAAAAGAGTGGGGAACGAGCGAGAGGACCGTCACATAGATGCGTCACGTAGGCAAATTACTTTTAGGATCTACTCACTTTTTTTTCTTTGTTTTAAATAGTAGAATTCTGAATAATTTGCTTGTTGTATTTATATTTTGATTATATACTAATTTTAGGACCACATTCATCAAATCATCAACATAAGAAAACGGCACATGTCATTCTTGAAGAAATATGGATGTCTTTTACTTAACGTTTTCCTCTCCTGTAATCTTGTTTTCAAATTCGGTTTAAGAACAATCCTGTCTGAAGATATTTTTTTTCTAGCAAGGATATTATATGCATCTACTTTTGCAGGGATTAGAGAGTGTAATTCATCAACATTTTCCTAATAGTGCACACAGAAATTGTGTGCAACGTACATATCTATTCCAACTTCAAGAAGGAGAGTGAAGGGCAGAGTCTAAGACATAGGCTATGGAAAATAGGAAGGTCAATTAACAAATAACAATTTAAAAAAGCTATGAGCCAACTTAAGAGATGTTAATGAGACTGCTCATACATGGCCTATAAACCATGCAAGTAAGACTACAAATTGGTTTAGGGCATACTTCCCATTGAATGTGTATAGTAGCGTGTTGTGCAATAACCTATCAGAGTCTTTCAACTTTTTCATCTTAAATGCTAGGGACAAGTCCATTATAACTATGTTAGAGTATATTAGGTCTAAGATAATGGGTAGAATTAAGGATATAAAGTTGGCTATGAGTAGGAAACCTGTAGCATTTTGTGTCAAAATTAAGATAATTGTGGAGAAAAATCAAAAAGAATCTATTGGATTTACCTTCATACGGAATGGAAAACATGGATTAAAATGAAAATCAGTACACTGTTGATAAGACAAACAATATATGTAGTTATGGATCTTAGTAGTTGAGTGGAATACCCTGCCCTCATGCTTTACCATGTCTTTTGGACATGAGGAAGTCAGTAGAAAAGGGGGTGAATGAATGCTATAGGAATGACACACTTATGAGGACTTATGAGCATGTCCTCAACCCAATGAATGAGATGGATCTTTAGAATAAAGATGGTGGAATACCACTTCAGCCACCTGCCATAACCAAGCTACCTGGCATGCCAAAGAAGAGAAGAAACAAGGATTGAAAAAGAAAGGAAAAAAAATAAATATTGAAGAAATGGGTTCATTGTAGTTGGTGTAAAGAAGTTGGCCATAACATTAGGGGTTGTCCTAAGAAGCACAATGGAGAGGAGACAGTGAACGTACATAAATATTACTTACTCTTTTTTTCTCTCATTGTTCTCTCTGCTATCATTTTTCTCTCCTATCATTACATAGCTCTTTTTTGCTCTCTACATAAACATTGCAAGTTGAGAGTAGTAGAAAGAAAAGAAAAAAGAATACAACTGCCCCTGAAATGTCAAGTGCCCCTTCCATGCCATCTTCCCCACCTATGTCATCTTCCCATGCTATGCTAAGTGCACATCATATGCCATCTGCACACTTGAAGAAGACCGCTCATGAAGCCAAGCATACAACTCAAAAGGCCAAATGACTGCCAGCTACAAAGTTGAAGTCAATTGCAGATATTCTATCTAATATCCAGAAGCCAGTCACTCAATTTGATGCACCAAAAGTCAAGAAGGAAAAAATGGTGCCACCTGAACCTTTTTCTGCACCAAGGAAGACAAAAGCCACATTTACAAAGAGAGTGGAAGCTGCCAGTTTGGAATAAGCAAGTGCAAAGACGCGTCGCATGAATTAGATAGTCTTCAATCATGTAGAAAATGTTTTGTGTTAGCACTTAACAAACTTTATGCTCATATCACTGGTATTGTATCTATTTTGCTGGTTCTTCATCTAGACAATGTTTTGTATTGGTACACTACTTTCGCATTGCTACTCAATGACATGAATGGTTTTGCATAACATTTTGTGCTTCTCAAAACAGATTGAATTGAACTATTAAGTTGGAGATTTGAGAATTTGATATGGATTCATTATTATACAGTATGAGATTGAGTTAATGGAACAAATTTATTGGACTCGATTACCGGACTAACTAGATGCTGCATTCAAACATCAACTCAAACAAATTCAAGACAAAAGTTGATCTAGTGTCACTAATATATTGAACTCCGGATAATATATACGAGCTTACATTTTCAAAATCCCCCAAGGTTGAAAATCCGATGGTCGAGCACTAGGTTCGCCGAAGCTCGTTAAACACCGTGTTAAGTTTGCATTTTTCTATCCCTTAACTCTTTACTTTATTGTTACATGTTATGATTTATAGTTGTGTAAATTGATTATATGCTTGATTGAGAACTATTATTTACATTGATATAGAATTGGATAAATTGACTAATCGTATTTAGATAACAATTGTATATGCTCAAATAAACATTTGTTAATCTATTGCATTATCATATTTGTGTAGGTTTATTTGGACTTTGTATACTAAGTGATCACACACATATTGCTAAAAGAGGTTAATCGGGGTAATCAAACTTAATTTTAGTAATTTGAAAATTGGGTATAATTCTGCTATAACCTAATTCACCCTCCTCTTAGGTTATCACACACATATTGTGATTCATTTGCTTTAGGTTCTGATTATAATCTTGCTTCTATGTTTTGTGAGTTTAACTTTTGTGATTGGAAGTGTAGAATGAAAACATTCTTGCAAGCACAAGACTATGGATTGTGGATTATGGTGGAACAAGGATTGTCTAAAGCAAAACATGTCGAAGGAGCTCAATTGAATGAAAAGGCCAAAAATTTGATCATGAGCGCCCTTGATGATGACATGAGAGTGAAAGTCCCCAAATGCAATCTAGCAAAAGAATTATGGGATTTCTTGCAACGGGGGTATGGTGAATCAAGCTCAACCAATTCCCGAGAGATTATTGAGGAAGAGGAAGTAGTGCCGATGATTGATTTCGATGATATGTTTTCTTCTCTTACTAATTTTAAAGAATTGAACAACAAATTTATTGATGCTTTAAATGTTCTTTGTGTGAGTAATACTTCCTCACTTGAGATGCTTGATGAGTTTTCACATGAGCTAAAATTTTATGAAAAACTATTTAATCTCATACGTCCTACCTTTATGATAAATAATATTTCAAAATAAAAGGAGAACTTTGAATATGACTTGTGTTTTCAAAGTGAGCATGACAAAATATTTCCATACAGTGAATTTAGTAGAAAATGCTCCATGTGTGAAGAATATGTCTCGAAATGCTTGAATTTTGATTTGACCGTACATGATCATGCTTCAATTGAGTACTCTTTAGAAAATCATGTTAAGACCGATTGTGATAATAACATGATATCGTCCATTGATAACGATTCCTTACATGATGTTGCTCAAAAGGTTTTATATATGTGGGTGAAATCTCATGAGCATGTTATTAAATGAAATATGCATATTTATGTACACAAAATCCACATGATTTCCACATGATTATGTCCGACCCAGAGTTGAAAATTTGATAAGATTTGATTGGAACTACTAACACCACCAAGATGCATCTTCTTTTCGGGAGCTCATTCTATAAGAAATCTAATGTTAAGCGTGCTTGACTTGAAGTAATTTTAGGATGGGTGATGCTGAGGATTTCCGGTAGCGTCTCGGTGATGACAAAACGTGGTGGAAAGACACCGTGGTGGTTTGTAGGTCGATCCATCAAATCTAATAATGTATCGACCCGGTGTTTCGGGCGGGCCGTTACAAATTGTATCGAGGAAGCGAAGCCGTCAGGGTGTGAGAACTAAATTGTTATCGTATGAAGTGCGGGACACCTTTTGAGAACCGTATGAGCCACCTCACAGAATCACACATATGAGTGCGATCCTAGAAGTGTTGTGGCCTTGACGAGGGCGGATTGGTAAGTGAGGGGGTTGTAATACCCGGCCAGGCCAAGTAAGCAATTTGATAAGATTTGATTGATCTCTTTAAATGCAACGAATCATCTTCTTTTGGTAAATCATAAGAACTCCAATATTAAGCGTGCTTGACTTGGGGCACTTCTAGGATGGGTAACCCGTTTAGAAAGTTTTACTTGGCCAAACACGTGAGTGAGAACAGCGTCTTAAATAATATAAAGCTAAAATCTAACCCTGCATTGTAGTAGTTTTGTACTACAATATTACTCCATCATTTCTTATTTGTTTTCAATATTAGAGGGCCACTCGATTTAGTTTTACTAGACATTGAATTTTTTTAATATTTTTTGTTATTGTTATTGGATGCAATCAAACAATATTTGTGTTCACTTTCTTTAAATCTTTAAGAATCAATACTCATTTTTAATTATTAAAGTTACAAATATATTTCTTAATACATAATTAACAATTTGCAAAACTACTAAAACCAAACCCGCGTGGTTTTAGATATTGAATAAGTCGATTATAGTTTTGACTTTTTAAAAAAGCTTGACATATGTCGAATTCGGTTTGAGAAAATAGGTAAAAAACCGCTAAACCGAACCGTGTCGCCCCAGTCTCAGCGGTTGTGAATAAGCGGTATTTATGGCGGCGCGATTCGCGGCGTGTGTCTAAATAGCGCTATGAATGGCGTCATGTTCGACTCCCAAAAAACCATAATAGTGCCACTTATAAGCGGCGTCGCGATAGCAGCCATTATGACCGGAGGATGGCGGATCTCCCTTTTTCTCTCTTTTTAAGCCCCATCTTTCTCTTTCACCATCTTTTTTAAAGGCTCCTTGTCATTTCGTTGACTAAAATTTAGTTATATTTGAATTTATGTTTCTTTAATTTATGTTTATATTTTTAGTTTTGTTTATAATTTATATATAATTAATCTGTTGTATAAATTATTTATTTCATAACCTATTTAACCTATTTTATAAATAATATGTTTATAATTTATCTTAATTTGAATGGTTACTTGTGTGATTTAATATGAACTTGTGTTAATTTAGTGATTTCATACGAATTTGTGTTAATTTTTTAGAAACTTCTGAAAAAATCTTAGCGACTATCTGGCCAAGCTTTTGGAGGCTTCGCCCATTATGGGCCATTAAATGTTATTATGACTTTTAGTCTCCACTTAAGGTAGAATTTACTATTAATTTATAATACTATCCTTCATCCACAAAGATTGTCCACTTTTGATTTTTTGATAGTTGTACCTTTTAAAAACGTTATACATTTTTAATAACTAAACTAGAATAATTACTTTTTCAATGTGTAATAATTACTTTTTCAATTATTACGAAATATTAATTATATTGATTGGGAGTCTGTTATGTCTCGGGATTGCTAACACATAATATATTTTATTTCTAGTCACAATTATCCACTATATATTATCCATTATATGCAATATATTGAAAGTGTATTATTGCATTAAAATAAATTTTATATTCCCTCTATTTCAAATATATAGTTATCAAATTTAATTTTCAATAGTTAACGACGGATGAATTGATACATAACTAATGATTTTTCTTTTTATGATGAAGAGTATTAAATAAATTATGGATATCTAAATTTTGTTATGATAGATCGTGACATGAATTGATACATAAATCAACTGGTAAGTGATAAAGAGTTGTGGTAACATTTCTCGCTTTGTAGTACACTATGAGTTCGAGTCGTGATAGTAATGTTCTTGAATCGGTTAATTGAAAACTGTCATTCTCTGCACAGCTGGCTACATACTCAATCTAATTTACCTGTTGTTAGGATGAGCTGATGAGTTTGTAACACCACTAGTCCATAGTGTAGATAAAACTAGAGAAGCACCCACCAAGTTCTTGCCTTAAGTTGTACATCTTCAGTTGATTTCTGCAGTATCCCAATAATCTTGGTATAATTAATACTCTACCTCATATGTTTTACCTTTCACATTTGTAGCTCAATGATTCTATTTGAATTGTCATATCTAATAATCAATTAATCATTGACTATTTTTTGTCTAGTCTTTACATGGAATTTATAGTGATGTCTGTTTAATTCATTTTTATCCATTTTGGCTTTTTTATTTTGTGCTAACTAGAGTAAATGATTTAAAGATAACTTTTTTGGTTTATATATGTGGGATTTGAAATTATTCAATTAGCAAAAGAGTTCTGAACTAAAGCAGGTTCTTCAATTAGGGTATAAAGGGACTTAGTAATAGAGGGTATTTGTTGGCAGAGTAGGTATTTGATTATTTAAGCTGGAAAATTGAGCATATATGAAGTTTCTTGATTATTGGATTATTAAACCAGCAATTTAATGTAATGCTGCTTAGAGAAAAAAAGAACTAATTTTTGAACTATATACGGAGTAATATATTGTGAAGTACTCCGTAGTAGATAATGTTTGCACTTCACTATTGAGTCAATTCGGAAACAGGTTCTCTGTTATCATAGGGGTAAGGTTGTGTACTATCGGCCTCCTTACCCCAACTCAGGCGGGAGCCTATACGGAGTCATTGGGACATGTTGATGTATATTATTTTGCTGAGATAGTTGACGTTTCTTGATAATTGGATTGTTAAACCAGCAATTTAGTTTTATGTTGCTTAGAGAAAATAACTAATTTTTTGCACTATATCTTGTTTTGCTGGCAACTCAGAAGAATTGAGTGGTTGATTGATGGATTCTGGAGAGGGAATTCATCACTGGACTGTTTGGGATGGTGTGAAAAGGATACCTAAATCACCCGATGTGCTAATGGGTGAAATCAACTCTGCTATTTCTACGTTGGAGTATGCTCGTGCCACTCGCTTTCTAGAATCTCCATTTCCTTTGGCATCTACAAGCAATGCCTCGAATGCAAATACCACTTCACAATATGATACCCAAATGGCGGAAAAGGATTACAAGACAGGTTTGGCAGCTATGGCGGCTGGCAATCTTGATGAAGCTGTGCATTCTTTGAATTCTGCTCTGTCCAAGTGCCCTCCTGATAAAACTGCTGCAGTTTCAAAGCTTCAGTCTTTAATATCTCATACTTCGCATCAGCTTCAGAAGTCTTCCAAATAAGTCAAATGGTATTTCTAAATCTTCCTTCAAGTTACATTATTGTTGCAGTACCGCTTGATGATGGGGGCACAATGTCATAGTATGAGCAGTTTTTCTGATATTGTCAATATAATGGAATGGTATGATTAACCTGATGAATCTTTTCACTTCCCAGAGTTGCATAGAATGTTTGGATTCGGTATAAATATTCATGAATCGCTCATTATAACCACCATTCTATGTTATTAGATTATATAGATATAGTATATCAAGAAACCTGACTTGCTCCCATATTCATTTCTTGTTGGTTGGAAAAATTAATTGGATTTCTATTTGTTTTTAGGTTGGTTAATTCTAGCTCATCAAACTTGTCTACACTTCAAAAATTCATCATTGGACTGTTCTATAGCATTTCTCATGAAGATCAACTAAAAATCGCAAGTGAGTATTAACTAGTACCTATGGATGGAGAAGACATGTCTATCTAAGTTCCTTATGCCCGGTCGTGAAGGTTGCATAATGCAAATTGCAAGAAGACAGTCATCTAGGGAGATATTCCAACGAAGACAGTATCGGCATTTAAGGTTGTTTGTATAGTTAAGTTTCTGATTTGTTGTCTTCGAACTACACGTGATCTGGACGTGTATGAAAAATTGAAAAAAAGCTGGATCTGAATGTCTTATAATAGTACTGAATCGAATTTTTCTGAGATGAACTCAACCATGTCTTAGAGAAGTAAATGATGTATATATATATATGCTGTTGATAGATATGCTGATCTTTAGTGCATCTCTTTGCAAGGTTCTTTCTTGATATGCTCTTGATAAATGCTTATCTAGTTATCTTCAGTGCATCTCTTTTCATGGTTCATCTTCATTCTTTTTTCGGACAAAATGCAACTACCATCGTATATGTTTTTCCTAGGACATTCTCGCTCACACATAACGATTGTTTTAATGTCAGTAGTGAAAGTGTCGACTTTATGCTCCAGAGTGAGCAATGAGCCCATTTTATTCGTGTGTGAACATGTCATGGAAAAACATGTATGATGGTTCAGCTGCGTTTGTGTTAACTTTTTATTATTATTAGAAATATATTCGATGCGTTTAATGCGTGGACAAAAATGGATTAATATGTAATATTTAGCATCGTAATATAAGGTATTTATATGTGGCTAAACAATATATTTATGAATGGCTATTTATTCAAATAAATAAATTGTAAATATTCAAATATTAAGTTATTTGTTTAGAATTAGAATAAATAAAATATTTTTTATTCCTTATAACACATATAGGGTGGGTCGATGATGATGGTATATCTTTCAAAGCTAAAGGAATAAAAAATATTTTATTTTTTGTTGAAAAACCCAAAACTCGTCACCTAAATGTCATAAGAGCAAAATCTGTTTACCAAAATCAAATTAATGTTCTTATACAAGGAAAACAAAAACACCTACAACATCTCAAAGAAGATATCACATTACAAAGAATAAATAAACAACTAGAATCACCTATTATCCAACAAAAAATAGGTGAGTATTTTTAAATAAATACGAGAATGAAATATGTTGAGTGCTCAGATGCTTTGCGGAAAGAAACATATAGTTGATCTCCGCATGAAGATAATTTTGATGAAAGGAAACATTCAACTAAAAGCGAGACCCGTACAAATGAATGTAGAATTAGAACAACATTATAAAAGCGAAATAAAAAGACCCGGAAATCAAAAGGTCTCATCTGAAAAGTCGTAGCCGGCAGTCTTGTGCGGTATACATGTCAATAAGAACACGAGAGAGAAGTGAAAGAGGGACACACAGGCTATCGTATTATAAGCGGCTTAAATACTACATTAAAATGGATTAGATATCCGTTTCAAATAAAAAGACTTATTACAAAGTTACACTCATCGTGTATTTTCCAAATTAGGCATGAAATCACGAGATTTTGGCAAATCTGAGATATCTCAATGCTAGGTATAGCTGCGCTTTCTTGTACCTTTTGGGCAATATGAATGGATAGTAATGCCATTCGGTTTAAAAAATCGCGAATTCCAAAGAATAATGAATGATATATTTAATCAAGTATTAAAACTACGTATTGTTTACATTGATGACGTTCTTGTCTTCTCCCAAACTTAGAACAACATTTCAAACACTTAAAGATCTTTTTACAATGGTAAGAGAGTGGATTAGTTGTTTAAGACAAAATTTCTTTATTCGAGCCAGATTGATTCTTAGATTTATATAACTCGAGGACTATCGCTCTATTGAGAGGTCACTTGGCCTTTCTTTCCAATTTCTGATAAAATACTTGATAAAATACAGTTACAAAGATTCCTAGGAAGCTTGAATTATGTCCTTGATTTTTGTCCAAATATTAATAGGATAGCCAAACCCCTGCATGATAGGTTGAAAACCACGTCCCCACGGACGATAGAACATACTAAAAGCGATCCGACCAAATCAAACCATAGTCTTGAAAATCACGCTACGCCTAGCAGACCCAAACCGAGCAAAAATTGTAGAAACAGATGCCTCTGACTCTGGTTATGGAGGAATCTTAAAACAAAAAATGGACGACAAAGAGCAAATTGTCCAATTTACTTCTGCACATTGGAATGAAACTCAGAAAAACTATTCCACAATAAAAAAGGAAATCTTATCTATTGTCATGTGCATACAAAAATTTCAAAGTGTTTCTATTATGAGTTGATTGTAAATCTGTAAAAGAGATTTTATAAAAAGATGTTCAAAATATTGCATCCAAATAAATTTTTGCTAGATGGCAAATTATACTTTCTATATCTGACTTTGATATTGAGTACATCAAAGGAGATTCAAACTCTATACCGGATTTCCTAACAAGAGAATTCCTCCAAAACAGGACCTGACAATGGCACCAAAGAAAAATAGCAACAAAAAATCCTCAAAACAACCTTCTCCAATTACCCGGCAAAATCTTGGTGACATTTTTCGAGAGAGCAAAAATTAGGAAGATAGAATACATCAGCGCTCTGATCACGGCGAGATACACCACAAATTCTGGAAGCCCTAGAACAAATCTCAAAATGGCAAAATGTCGAGAAGAAAAAAAATGCTCCTCGGCATCCGATTCACCGAAAAACCTTCCAAAAGCGAGAGGTTGTTTGCACTGGCCGTCTGCCTGCTTCAAAACGATTTCAAAAACACAGGTTGTTTGCACGCAACCACCTACTTCTCCAAAACCTATTTCAAAACACATACGGAGACGGTGCCTGATGATAACAATCCTTATTTTTATAAACAAAGTTTTCAAAATATTATTCTGATTGAACCGTCATATCTACTTCTAAATCCTATTCAAACACTTTTAAAAATATTTTCCGGTATGTGATTTAAACCCTTGAACCTTTAAAAAACAAGAGACTATTATGAAAATATCTTGATTGAGACCCACTTGGTTGAAATAACTCATAATTTCTTAACAAATGATCATACCGTCCCAGGATTTTCTACCTGCAAAATATTAAAAGTTTTAAACCCTCAACAATGGGGTTCAGACCTATCACAAAATTGGAATTCCCTACAGGATTCAAATGTAGAGACAGAAAACCTCACTGCCTCTATTTCAACTATTGGGATTACCAACAAGCTTGGTATAACACATTCTATGTCCAAACGAGAAATATGAGCCACTCATGGCTTATATACTTCACAAAATTTAATCCAAATGACATTCGGGTAAGTTCGTACAATGGTGGAAGAATCTTGGCAGTCCTTGAGATACCTACCATGGCTTATATAAAGTCATTTCAAAGTTTTCAAATCAATTCAAAATCCCGGAAAGAAGAGAAAAAATTTCACTTTTGATACTCCTTACATTCCCGTTCTTTGTCCGCCAGGTATTTGCTTGGGAAATTAATTTCCACATACAAGAAAGAAATGTCCTGGACATTAGAAGATTCAAAGTTCGATGGTGGAAAAAATATAATGCATGAAACCTGATATCTCGACTCTGATCAAAATTGGATCCAAAAAAGATCGACCCCTTCAAATGCGTTATTTTTAACCAAATCTTGTCATGACCGCTTTGGAGGCCCGGACAAAAAATAACTATAAACTTATCATAAACCAAATCTGGCGGATCATCACCAATAGAAAGTAGCCGTCAAGCTCGTACAGTCGCCAACCTTGTAGAAAGAAGACAACATCTTGAAAATGAGGGCAGTTGTTATGGTATATTCTCATAAATATAACGATGATATCTACACTTAAAAAAAATCAAAAAAAATTATTCTCCGCGTCTCAACAACCTTTGCGAGGAATCAATAGCAAAATACTCCGGGACTTAATATATCTTATACTCTTTACGGTAAAATTATCCAAAGGCCATATTGGCTTGTTCTTTAACACACTTACATGGAACAAACTGATACATAACAGACAATACCAAGCTGATTGGGAAAAAATAATGGAAGAAATATACAAAGAAGATATGCAAAGGCGGCGTCTGCGGCAAAGACATGATGGTAATTACTGAAGTTGGCCGACAAAATCATAAATTAGGAATCTTTTTCGGCCCGAAAGTAAGAAAAATCAAAGCGGTGTACCCATTCTGAAAGTTGCAAACAGTGTACCCACTACAAAAGTTGATATTCTGTGAGGCCAGAGAGCGTAGTCGATAGACTGATAGGTAGCCCCTTTTATTTCTAGAAATTGTATACTGACCCCAACTTCCATCTATAAAAGGAGGGGTTAGAGAACTTAGAAGGACACGCAAAAATTTTAGATCTTCTAAGCAGTCAAAATTCTCTAGCAGAAAATCATTCTCAAACATTGTATCCAAATTCCAATTTCTGAATCTCAATAATATTGTAAGTTTCAAACATCAATCTTTTATTTTGTCATATTTCTTTTTACTTTGCTACATGTTTTGTTTAAATATTTTATTTTACGTCGTTTTACATATCTGCATATCTATACGTGCAACATACGATTTTATTACGTTTTTCTATATCTACTGCGTATCTATTACAACTTTTGATTATTAAGCCTTTGATTACGGGAATGGTTGTATATATATATATATATATATATATATATATATATATATATATAAGCATATAATCAAATATCTAAATTGAATAATCGTCTTCATATAAAAGTTAATTATATATTATTTTATAGGATTTAATTTTAATTCAGTATTAATTAATAACCAATTGTAGATGCGTATATATTTGTTATATCATGTTGTAAGAAGAAGATATAATGACAATAACAAATAAATAAAGTATTTTTCTTGATTTATGCTCAATAAACGATAATGTTTAAATTGATCACTTACATATTAAAATACTTAATAATTCTTTTATTAGGAAATATATATTTCAATTTTCATTCAATACTCCTCCATTCAATTTAATTGTTCATGCGGTAAAAATTTCATTTCCTTTTGCTTAAATCATAAAGTATTTCAATCCAACTTTATCTTGATCTTTATACTTTTGTCCTTAATAAAAGTACTTTTTCATTTTCATGATTAAGCCCAAAAGCGTTCTTTGATACAAAAGTACTTTTTAGAATTTATATTAATAATATTACTCGACTCCTTAATAAAGTATTTTTATTCCAGCGGTCAAGTAAGTGGGGCGGATGAAGTATTAATTAATAACCAATTGTATATGTGTATATATTTATTACTATCATGTTGTAAGAAGAAGACATAATGACCAATTGTAATTATTTTCATTTGGAAGGAACAATTTAATTTTAGTTCTAACAAAAAAGGAAAGAAACAATCATCTCTTAGCATACATTTATTAAATCATAAGTTAAATAAGATATATAGATTAATTATTTACATCTTATTATTATCTTTTTTTATCTTAATTATTAGTATAATGTATTGAATTGTATTAAATTCATATGTAACTCAAATAATGAATTGAATATTATTTGCAACTCAAATAATAAAGAGTCATATATAACTCCATTCGAAGTTTGCTTTTTTTCTCAAAATAATTAATTGTATTGAATTGTACATTATTAGTATAATGAATTAATTGCATAAGTTACCACATGTATGACTAATGATTCTTGTCTCTTTGTATTTCTCACCATTTATTATTTCTTGTCTCTTTGTATTTCTCACCATTTATTAATCTAATGATCAATATAATTGTGATAATAAAGATAATAATAAGATGCAAATACTTAATTTTAGTTGAAAGAACAATATGTTCTTAATAAAAAAATAAAAGAATCGCTAATTTTATCTAAACTTTTAGATATTTTAATCATAAGTTAAATCATCTATTTTTTATTCAGGTTTTATAGAGCCAATAATTATTGTGATAATAAAGATAATAATAGATAAATATAAAAAATAATGTATTGAATTGTATTGAATTCATATGTAACTCAAATAATAAAATGAATAACAACTCGAATAATAATAATGGAAATTAAATATGTAACTCCATTGAGAGTTCAACTTTTTTCTCAAAAATAATTAATTGTATTGAATTGTACATTATTAGTATAATGAATTAATTGCATCAGGTTACTAAAAGTATTTATGACGATGATTAACGTCTCTTTGTATTTCTCACCATTTATTAATCTAATGATCAATATAATTGTGATAATAAAAAGATAATAATGAGATCTGAATACTTAATTTTAGTTGAAATATTTTAGTTGAAAAAACGATATGTTCTTAATAAAAAATTAAGAGAATCGATGATTTTATCTAAACTTTTAGAATATGTATAAATATAGATATTCTAATCATAAGTTAAATCATATTTTTTTCAAGTTTTATAGAGCCAATAATTATTGTGATAATAAAGATAATAATAAGATGCATATAATTAATTTTAGTTGGAAGGACAATATGTTCTTAATAAAAATGAAAAAGAGGGCGTTTTATCTAAACTTTTAGAAGTTATATAAATATAGATATTTTAATCATAAGTTAAATCAAAAATCTTTTGTTCGAGTTTTATTTTAAAATAAAGTCTAAAGTTATACCATTTTATTCATTATAGTGTGATGACTTAAGCATATCGTTGTAATATTCATATTATGTTTAATAATAATATACATAATAATATATTAAATAATAATATTAGAATACATAAAACTCTTGGTATTTTATTAATAATAAAAATCATTGTTATTATTAAAAGTAGTAATTCTTTAACTATAATTATTCTTTCTTTATAAATTAATGTTTAGTAATTAGAGTATTTGGGAAGGGCATAAATATATTTACAAAAAATGGAAAGCTCTTATCACATTCGCTTTTATAAGATATATAGTCTTAACTCTTCATTTTATTTGTGCACCAATTTTTTCTATCCAACAAGACAAGAGCTAGTGTCTTAAACACTTGATAAATCACTTTTTTCTTTTCCTGTTCATCATTTCTTTTTCTTTACTCAAAAAAATGGTCGTTTCACGATCGTAGGGGTCCGCCCCATCGCGGGGAGGTAATCGAGGATATCTTATACATTGGCCAGAGTGCATTTGGCTCTCGTTCTGCTTCTGGCTTGGTCGAGCAAATACATTGCGGGGTTGAACACCGTCGGTGCGAAGTTGAGGTGGCTGACAAGCCAGAAACAAACCAGCGAGCTATGCGGGGTTAAATTAAGTAGAATTAAGCTTTTTTTATAGCATTGTCCGCGTGAAATGCAATGTCTCGAAATAGAAAGATTTTGGGAGACTTTAACCCTTTGGTGATAATTTAAACTCTAAAATTTATGTTCTTCCATGCCACTTCTATAGAAGTCATAAGTTCTCTATCTCCTAACTAATTGCTCAAATGAAACCATGAAACCAAGAAATCAACTAACCTTAACTCTCAATTGCAATCCATTTCGTTGAAAAATATAAATTTAGGATCAGATGATTAAAGAAAAGTGTCGATTTCAAGCAAAATTACAAATCAAAGGAGCCATCATTTGGTAACACATCCCAATCTATGCTGCATTATCTTTGGGTGGAAGAGAGACTTCATGGATGGTGTCAAGTCTTAGTTGATAAAACTTTCAGCTCATCTTTTGTAACATTGGCTTCACCTTAAAGGAAAAAATCCCAGAAATTCATTTGTGGTTGAATGTCCACTTTCTCATCACCACTTACATGTTGATGTCAAATCATAAACCAATACCAATATTAGTGCTGCTGCTACTGATGTTGAAAACTGTGGCCTTTTAAATCAAGAGCAACTTCAAACTTTCAACCAACTTACCAGCAGACAACAAACAGCAAGTTGGAAGTCCATCAACAGATTCTTGATCATGTGCCCTTTTTATCAAGAAGAGAAACCAAATCCTTGCCAGAGATGTAAATGCTTCTCTTCAACCCTCAAAGATTTAGTTTTCACTTGCCCCGTCTTTTGTGGGAGGCTATCGACTACTAGTCACAAAGAACAGGAAGCTGATATTGAATTTGACGAGGAAGAAGAAGTACTATTCATATCTTAACACTTCAATTTTGCTTCCATTCGAATACTATGATTTTTAGTTTTTCTCTTTTCGTCTAGCAGTCTCCACACTCGTTATCTATTGTGAAATAGATAGTCCTATCACTTTATGCTGGGTCTATTTGCAAACAATCTAATGTTGTATACTATCTAAGATACAACAACACCCCCCCCTACTTTGGAAGCCTCTTTAGAGGTATTGGGCATGTTATATGTCTCTTTTTCACTAGAAAAAATTATGTTTTTTTGTTGGCTTTTGTGCAGGTTTTTGTTTCAGCAGTCATTAGCGCATATGTAGAATCGAAAAGCAAACGACAGGCATGTAATAGAATGGAAAAGATCAGCTCGTTCAGTTGGGTTTACTCTCCAGTCTCAGGAGATAATATGAATCTTGAAAAACTGCACTTGGAAGAAAAACTTGAAGATCAAGAAACAGAAAGTTTCTTTGATGCTTGCAGCAATCTCTCCTGTTACTCGGTTCCTGCAAGTATAGATGCTTTCGTATCTGCACAAGCGAGTTTCTCTCGCTCTTCAAGCTTAAATTGGCTTGATCTTCACACTACTTCTCAACGACATCCTTCCATCATTGAGAACTTTCGCCATTGTGAAGGGTGGCCGTTTGGTCTCAGCCGAAAAACATTGTTGCTACCCCCTCTGCCAAAATCTCCATCAGACTCTTGGTCGTGGCGCAAGAATGGTGGGAAGTTGAGAGTCCGCTATTAGAGAGAGGCGCAAGCGGAACATGGTCCTGTAGAAATTGATGTCTAGTTGTGCTTATTTATGAAGTGACACAGAACAGAAAACAAAATATGAACTTGAATAAAAATAATCCACAGCTTCAGAAACATAGAAAGAACATTGTCAAAACATCTTTTCTATTCTATTAGATTGTCCTACTATTTGAAACTAAATATGCAATACTGTACCACATGAATGTTTTGACAAATTGAATACTCACTTTGACTATATTTACTTCTGTTGAATTAAACTCAAAATACCATTCTTCTGATCAAATATGTTTGTATCAAATTTCAATGGTGCTCCAAGCAAGGCCCCTGTATATTAATTTTGGTCTTCACTTTAAGCATGATTGATCCATACAAGACAAAATAGGTCTGTGGTTTCCGGGGCGCCTAAGGAGTCAGCAGTTTCTGAGGGACTCGACAACTGACAAAAAACAGTGGTGGCCTTAGAGAACCGAATCAAGAAACTCATTGTTCTAATACAATTGCAACAATCATGCAATGATGGAACAAATCACAGTCAACACATAGGTCTCACCAACTAAAACGTACTACTAAGATGAATAAATAAGGTTGCAAGATAATTTGAAGTATACTATCACTAGGGGTAAACTTTGTAGAATTGGTAAGGCTACTATTATGTGACATGAAAAACTTCAGATAATTATTAGCATGTCCATAAGATGACAATTACATCATTCATATTTTTTTATTGTCAATTTTCGAACTAGATTCTTCCAGGACACTATGAATATGAATTCTCCGGATATAACAAATAAGATTTTCCTTTTTATGGCACAAAATTATCATTATCTTATAGTGTCACCATTCCTTAATAGCTGGAATGTTATCCATGAGATATTCTAAATATTTTATGTTAAGCTGCAGCTGTAACTACCGCGAATTTCGCCCATAATTGTTGCAGCAGATTGTGTTATACTATTTGTAAAAATAGCCTATTTTATTTATTAAAAAATTAAGACTAAAAAACATAACACTTTATAAGAGATGTGACTTCTCGATTTATTGAAATCATAAATTATTGCATATATGATAGTTAAAATTTGTTAAAAAGTTTGAGATCGGTTTCAATAATTTTAGGTTGTTATGAGTCATAATCTATATCTATATACCTTCTAAATGTGTGAATGTGGTTGGGTGTTTCTTCCATTTTATGTTAAGACTAAATTGCTCTCTACATAAAACTAATTACAAAGCACATATTAATTATGAAAGTTATTTTCCCATAAAACTATATACAAAGAAACTATTATTAATTATGAAAAAATCACAACTGATGAGGAATTAAAACGATAGTGATGGTTGAAAAATAAAATAGTTGAAAACATTATAGTTAAAAATCATTTAAATAAATTGTTATAAAACACAATAATTATGAAAATGCATAATTAATGAGAGATAAGAAAATAACGAGAGCAAAAATGATTTGTATTTTAAAAATAAACTTTTGAGTTAATAGAATAGGTAAAAATAATTTTAAAAGGTTCAATACCTATTAAAACAATGGTTAGCTACAAAAAGCGTGTTAATCAACATTAAATAATGAGAAAGTCAATAAAATAATATGATTTTAAAAAAAAACTTTTAAAACCTACAATAATAATAGAATTATTTATGAAATTTAAAAAATTTCATTGTAAAATAAATAAAGGGATTAAAACAAATGCTAAAGAGTCATATAATATTCAATCATTATTTAAAATAACTTGTAGCTTTAAAACATATAATAATTTATAGTAATGATAATTAAAAATAATAATGTAAAAATAATGAGAGTGCAAATATAACTTAAGAATTAATGAGAACAAATAAATTAGAGTTAAGACCACCTCTTGGAGTTACATGAGTTTTAATTCTTATTAATTACAAGAATTAAATCATGAGAGTCTATAAATGAATAATATTTAAAAATAACATTTAGCTTTAAATTCTATAACAATAATAAAATATTTATGAGGGTTAAAAATTAATTATAAGATATTTGAGCTAAATAATTAAAAATAGCTCAAGATTCACTAATTATTGAAAATAAGATTCAACTTTAGGAACAACAATAATAATTGACAATACTAACACATAAAATATAAGTTTAAAAATAATGAAGTAAACAAATAAAATGAGATTATACTTTTTTGATAATGGTAATTAAAAAAAAAAGTTGAATATAAATAAATATAAAATACATCCTTTTGAATTAATTAAAATGATTATAATTTATGCATATAGCTGATCAATTCAAGTAATGATCATCGAAGAGTAGAAGTGCGGGTTACTCGTTAAAAAATGATTATCGAACCCTGATAATAATGAGAATTAAAAATTATTAAATATAAAAACACATGATTATGTTATATGACTCTATTGGATAATCAAAATAAATAATTATGTTTATGTTATTATTTCATTCTAATTATGTTTCTTCCATTTTATGTTAAGACTAAATTGCCCCTCCCACATAAAACTAATTACAAAACACATATTAATTATGAAAGTTATTTTCCCATAAAACTATATACAAAGAAGCTATTATTAATTATGAAAAATCACAACTAATGAGGAATTAAAACGATAGTGATGGTTGAAAAATAAAATAGTTGAAAAAATTATAGTTAAAAATTATTTAAATAAATTGTTATAAAACACAATAATTATGAAAATGCATAATTAATGAGAGATAAGAAAATAACGAGAGCAAAAAATGATTTGTATTTTAAAAATTAAATTTTGAGTTAATAAAATAGGTAAAAATAATTTTTTAAAAGGTTAATCTTATTAAAACAACGATTAGCTCTAAAAAATGTATTAATCCGCAGGAATTAAATAATGAAAGTCAATAAAATAATATGATTTAAAATCCTTAAAACCTACAATAATAATAAATTATTTATGAAATTTAAAAATCTCATTGTAAAATAAGTTAAGAGTTAAAACAATTATAAAGTCATACAAGATTCAATCATTATTCAAAACTAACTTTTAAACATATAATAATTTATGAATGCCCGACAATTAAAAATAATGTAAAAATAATAAGAGTAAACAAATAGCAATAAATAACGAGAGCAAATAAGTTAGGACCACCTCTCTTAGAGTTACCACAGTTTTAACTTTCTTATTAATTATAAGAATTAAATCATGAGAGTCTATAAATAAATAATATTTAAAAATAACATTTAGCTTTAAATTCTATAACAATAATAACATATTTATGAGATTTAAAAAATTGATTATAACAATAATAACATAATTTGATTATAACATATTTATAAGGGTTAAAAATAATGATTATGGAACTATAATAATAACTAAATAACAATGAAAATTAAAAATCATTAAACATAAAACACCTCGTGGAAAAGTTGATTTTTATGTTCACGGCGACTCTATTGGATAATCAAAATAAATAATTATGTTTATGTTATTGCCGTTCTAATTATGTTTCTTCCATTTTATGTTAACACCAATTGTCGGCTACACGTAAAACTAATTCTGAAAATATTTCTGCTTGATAAAATAAATACTTATATTTACGTATTTACTCCATAACAACTCACATTAAAATGTTTGGAAGTTACGTGATGTAACGACCAACTCCCGAGTTAGGCGCCTGAGTTAAGATCATGGCCAGCACTTGTCTGTCAATCGCCCGTCGATGAATAACAATATAAAATGACTTCATTTGATATTAATATGCTTGATAATAGTCTTTGGTCAATGCGTGAGGTGAGCTAACAGCGCCTCTAAAACACATCATGACATAAACATGTCATCAGCTTTGAATAATACAACCAAACAATACCTGACATAGTCTCCCTGATAAATGCATGTGTTAGCGGTGTGGTCATGTGGCGGCCCACTTGACTGTGACATCGAGATTAGAAAATATAACAAGAGGAAACAATAGGAGAAAAGTTATTGAGGACTTCTATGCCTACCCGCTTTCGCCCCTATGATCTTATTCATGACCTTTTTGTCAATGCGAGCTCCTCAGCAACCTCGTAGAATGCTCCTAGAAACCTAGGATAAAACGCCCTTGTAGAAGGTGGGTAGGCTATGAAGTTTCAGCAAATACAAATCTATGAATGATATCCAGCCATATAATCATACTTATATATAAAGAGTATAATGTATAAACATTAATAAAGTACTGATGAGCAGTACTCCCCGAATTACATGTGCCTCTTATTGTCCAGCTTGTCCTTCTGAGATCAACATAACACTCAGCATATATTCATACCCGTGACAACGCATAATCAAATATCTATTCAAATAAAAAGCAGCCATGATGTCAATAATGGTTAGTCAAACAAAATACATAACATAAAACCTCCGTTCCGTCCATCCACAGCTGGCACACACGCACACACGCGCACACACACACACGCACACACACGCTTTTTACACATATATATATATATATATATATATATATATATATATATATATATATATATATATATATGTATATCGCGGTAATCATACGGCCAGAAACTGCACTTGATAGCCATATCACATGAGCCTCCCGAAACATCTCGAGACTCTGCACTTGATAGCCATGTCGTACCAAACCTCCGGATGAGATTTGCCCCCTCAATGTATATATATCATTTTGCCCAAGCAACTTTTGCAAAAGAATACTGCTATGACCCTGTAGACAATACTCGGCCACAGCGACCTGATCGCCTGACACTCGTAGTATAATCACAAACAACTACAACAATCTCATAACATCGATCTCAATAACTCAATATACATTCGATATAACCACGACAAACACTGCCAAATATATAACCATAATATATGTGAAAATTTTCCAACGTGAGATTTGTACTAAGCACCGAAAAAGCAACCCAAAATATCTACAGATATTCGCGTGCGGTCACGGGCTCAACACATCAGAAAGCAATTATATAGATTGATACTATCATTTATAATCTCCCTTTTTATCTATTAAACCTCAAATAAACATAAAAAATAATCCAACGAGTCCGGAAATGGTATCTGGTTCAAAAATATCATAATTCCAAAATAAATATCAAATCAACTTTAAAATTTCCAAACTTTGAATATTTTGTCTTTCATACCTTCAGGTTTTGAAAAGATACAACCATTTATAATCTCGAAATAATTTATTTTAATTTAAATATTCTTTCTAGTCATTAAATTATCCAAAATGGTATATAAATTCTAAAAATTCCAAATTTTAGTGAGAATGTCAACTTATAATATAGCTAATCAGTAAAATACTCAATTTAAATTATTTCATAAAATATATATTTGTTCCGTTTGTATATCATTTCTATCATTTAACTTCCAATTTATAATAAATGCAAAACAACTTCAAAGATCAAATGTTTCTTACATAGGTCAACTCCATATGATAACACTTACTTAAAAATAGAATTTTATAATTTTTGGAACATATTTACTATTTATTTCCTATTTCTTATATAAAAACTAAGATTAAATAGGAACAAAATCAAACTCATACATAATATAGCTATCTCTCAATGATATACTCCTAAAAATATTCCAATATATCGGTCATAATAAAATATGATTCTAAATCTACCATAAATAACATAAAGATTCAATCTTTAATATAATATTCATTTTTTCTAACTTTTCAAATTATAAAACAACATAACATATCATCTAGATGTTCTAAGACATGAAAGGAAGAGCTTAAGAGTTGTATCATATACCTTAGATGCTTAGATGATTGAAGAAGAACAAATTCTTGAATTTATTTTGGATAATAATCTCTCAAAAAAATTAAAATTTAAAAAAATAGAAAAGGGGATTGGGGGGGGTTGCTAAATTGAGGAGGAGAGTGAGAGTTGAAGGTTGGTGGGATATATTTATAGGATGATGTTAAGTCGGATTTGGTATGAGATTTTATTTAAAACACGTGTAATTAAATTTATTGGCAGCTCTAGAGATATTCTTATTTGTGCAACAAAGTACTACTCGTTTTTATACTCATCTCAGTTTATCTATTTTATTCCGAAAGTATTTATACTATCTCCGGGTCCTACCACGAAACGATATATTTACTCCATTTTAATGTCTAAGCGTAACAGGTTATTTCACATGATTCTCATTATTCCACATTTTCATAGTTACACAAAAAATAGCATATTATTTGTTCTATAAATACCGATTATTTTATACTAGGTATTATGTAATTTCAACGTCATAACTCAAATAGCAGAGAAAGATTACAATATCAACTTTTATTCATTTTCTTAGAATGATTCATATAAATGTGTTAGCCATTTGAGTAATAAGAACAAAGAAATCTTCGAGGACATTATAATTTAACCCTTTCTATCTCAACCATTAGTAGTTTCTTAGGTAATTTTTAAATATTATTTATATTCTTTAAAAAGAATTATTCTGGAACTCGAAATTATATCATCGGTATGTTTTTTACGACTCTATTAGAACATAGAAATCGATTAAGACATTTTTATATTTTCATTAAATATTTAAATGAATAGACAAAAATATTCATTGTGGTTTGATGTTTACATTTAATCACTTTTATTTTATTGAGAGTTAACATTGAAATTGTTATACTTTTGATGAAGGTAATAAAAACCAAAAAGTGGAATATAAATAAATACAAAAAATACATCTTTTTTATTAACTAAAATGAGATTATAATTTATGCATGTAAGTGATCAATTCAAATAATGATTATCAAACTATAATAATAATTAAATAATAATGAGAATTAAAAATCATTAAACATAAAAACACCTCTTGAAGAAGTTACAATTTTATGTTGCATGACTCTATTGGATAATTAAAATAAATAATTGTGTTTATATTATTACTTCATTCTAATTATAGCTCATAATTAAAATATTTGAAAGTTACATGATTCTCATTATTCCAACTTTTGAGGATTCTATGACTAATATTGAAGAATTAAAATAAATAATTATAATTATGTATTTACTTCATAATAACTCACATTAAAATGTTTGAAAGTTACATGATTCTCATTATTTCAACTTTTTCATAGTTACACAAAATAACATATTATTTGTTCTATAAATAGGCATTATTTTATACTAGATATTAGGTAATTTCAACAGCATTACCTCGGAAATACAAAAGAAAACCTTGATATAACTTTTATTCATTTTCTTAGAATGATTTGTATGCATGTTGTTAGCTATTTTGGAGTAAGAAACATCCAAAAAAGCTCGAATGACATTATATTGTAACAACTACATGTCTACAACCGTTAATAAGTTTTTAGGTAATTTTAATCTGATTTCAGATTCTTCTTGGCTTAATTTATTATAGTTTGAATTATCTTATCAATATATTTTCTACCACTTTATTAGAACATAGAAATCAATGAAAAGGCAGCGAAAGATGTAGAGACATTTTTCAAAAATATATTATTGATTGTAAACCGAATAAATTGTGAGCGAATAAGCGAAATATTTATTATGTGTCTCGAACCTGTATTATTAGTAATTATTGGTTGTCGAGACCTCCTCATAGTAATGTAAGATTTGAAAAGGTTTGCAAAATTATTCTTTTACGTCAATAAAGTTAAATTTATTTTCAAAAAAATATGGAGTATTTTATAAGAAAATTGAAAATAGTAAATTTCAACATATATGGAGGAAGTATTTGAAAAAGCGAAATAATTAAATATTACAATTAGTAAAAGTATAATTCAAAAAAATAAATAGGACATTATTTAAATTTTGACATAAATTAATGTCAATATAAAAAATCTATTCATAATTTACTATTTAAGGACTGTAATCTATGAAATTTAATATTTATTATTATTATTTAAAGAATTTCAATAAAAAATATATGATTATATTATTTAGCCAGCCAATACATATTCAAATTTATCATTATTATAGAATTGTTTTTGTATTTTAATGAATAATCTCAAATAATAAAATTTTATATTTTTCCTACAAAGTTGTCTCGACAACGCCGCGTAACATGCTACTAGTATTAGAAAAGAGCGAATGACACCAAAAGACGTACAACATTTAATAATATTTCCGCCGATCGTCTATTTTGGATAGTGGCCAGATTTTTATCACTCGCGTATTGGATTTAGTTAAATTTTGGTAACCGGGCGTATTTTAGGAGTTGATTGTTGTTTTGGACATTTTAAAACATTTAAGCTGGATATTATAGTCTTTATGCTCTAATTCTTTCCTTTTTCATTTTTGAAACTTCGCTATCCAAATCTGTCCTTGCCTACATCGCGGCTATATTACCCACGAAAAGAACCAGCATCGGAATCTCTTACGCCACGAAAATCTCAACCGGCGAAGACTCAACAACCACCGGCCTCGAAGGATGCAGCGCCCGAGTAACGCGGCTCCTCGGAAACAACGGAGATTTCTAAGGTACCTCCGCCCGGGGTAGCCAGCTTGCCTTGACCTCCCGTTCAATAATCTCGTTCTCCTCACTTAATCTATGGCATGATAACCTCATTCTCTTTCCTCTTTGGTGTACATTCGCTTGCTTAGAAAAATAATTAGATTAATTTTAACATTAGAGGTATGTTTTTATTTTTTTTTTCCAAATCGGTCTTTATTATTGTAAAATTTGAACTCAAAATCTAAAGTCATTACAAACTAACATTTCATAACTTCTAATAAATATATCATAATTTTCGTCATTACTAGTAACATTTCTTGTCTAGACTTTGAGTGGAGTTTTCCATTGATTATATATCCGACAATTGAACCACGTGCAGGGATCAAAATAAGTGTCAAGGGGATGCGTTTAGCATGCTTGGAGATTAAATTGATGTCGGAATTTAGCAACGAGTGAGCCGGGATCAAAATCAGGTGCTAAATTATTTTGACACCCCAAATTGTAGGAGCCACAGGGAATAAAAAAAAGGTTGGCCAACCGGCCATGACTTGGCGTGGTGGTTAGTTGACTGCTGTTTTTCTTTTCTTAAAATCGATTTTTGTACAATAATTAAGTAAAATAAAATAGAAAAAATAAATCATTATTTTTTATTTTTTGAAGATCTATAAATGAATCTTGTTTTTGTATTGTTGGGCCAGCAAAAAATTTAGGTACGACACCCCTTTTCATTAATTGTATTGGGAGTATTATGAAACTTTGAAATTTAGAAAAAAAAATATTTTTATTTAGAAAGATAAAATGATATGGAAGAAAGAAAATAATTTGACACAACTTGAATAATTTAATCACTTGAATAACAATATTGGGGTTGTTGTTGAAAAAATGAGTGTTATTTAATAGTGTTAAGCTTGATGTCTGAGAAGTGTCGAATTTGACGGTGAGTGTCACTTATGATAGGCTCATCGTCAAAAACCAACACATTGGATCAATATACACACACGAATAATTTTGCTGGCTGAAATATTTATTTCTTTCACCGGCGTAATTTACGTAAGCTAACGCTTTACAGGTAGAGGCGAAATAGTCGTTTAAATCCCAGCTGTTTCTTGTTTTGGTATTGTGTATAACTTGACTTCGGCGCGTGACATAACCAAAGCTTGGTTTCTGGGTTAGGGACACGTAATCCACATCAACAACAAAACACATTCATTCATACATAGTTTTATTTTATATTCCTAAACGTTTTTTTACATATTTATAAGAAAATAGTATCATAAAATTAATTTTAAAGAAGAACTTGATCTTATAAGTTTTATATTTATTTAAATAATGAATAATGAATACTCCTTCTAATTGATGTTTAAAACTATAGCTTGATATACGAAAACATCTGAATTGGAGGGAATATATGTGTTTTTGACCAATATGGAAAAAACATAAAACAAGTTAAAGGAAAAACAAAGCTAAACATAGTCTTATTACAGCTTTCTTGTACACGGTTTTACACTTGATTATTCTTGTTTCTCTCTCTAGAATAATACAAAATCAAACTAGAAAAGGAAAATTGTGTAACATAACGCGCATTACCAAAAGAATTCAGTTGAAAATCAATTCATCCGCGTTTTCTGATTACCATAATCTCCTCATTGAGTATGTTGCTCCTTTTTTATGGTCCAATCTTGTTACTTACTATATAAATATGCATGTTTGCTTTTTTAGTTGTTTTGATTGCATTTAGTGGTAAATTTTTAGTTTTGAGTTATACCCTTTTGGCAATTCTTTCATATTTTTAGTTATTTGATTGTATTTAGTGCTAAATTTTAATTTTGGCTATTGTTTGCTTTTTTAGTTGTTTTGATATTATTTAGTGGTAATTTTTTAGTTTTGAGGTATGCCCTTTTGGCAATCTTTAATATTTTTAGTTTTTTGATTGTATTTAGTGCTAAATTTTAATTTTGGCTATTGTTTGGAGTTTTAGTTGTTTTGATTGTATTTAGTGGTAAATTTTCAGTTTTGAGGTATGCCTTTTGGCAATTCTTTCATATTTTAAGTTGTTTTGATTGCATTTAGTGATAAATTTACAATTTTGAGGTATGCCCATTTGACATTTTTTTCATATTTTAAGTTGTTTTGATTGCATGTAGTGATAAATTTTCACTTTTGAGGTATACTCTTTTGATAATTTTTTCATATTTAGTGCATTTTCAGTACTTCTGATTCCATAGTGCTAATTTTTTTATTTTGAGGTATGCCCTTTTGAAAATTCTTTCATATTTGACCATTATTTGCTGTAAAAATGTGATCTTTTGTGTTTTATTTTAGTAAGATATGTCATTACATTGATATGGATGTTACTCTGAACTTGAGTCTGTTGATTAAGTATGTTAGTCTTTGATATTGTGATTGTTTGTTCATGGCTATTGTTATTCAGTTTAGAGATGCTGATTTAAATATTTGTGTTTCAGGAATATAAAGGATTTCTGTCGATTGAGTTCAGACACATCTTGTGAAAGATTAGAATTTGAAGAGGTTGAGTTTATTTTTCATAATAAAGATTAGGAATTTAGTTTTTACTATCAACTGGTGTTGAAGGGGATCTAAAAATGTTGGCCAATGGTGACCATCAATCGGTCCCATTATCAGTATTGCTAAAGCGTGAATTAGCAAATGAGAAGGTTGAAAAGCCTGAGCTATCTCATGGTCAGGCTCTCCAGAGCAAGAAAGGAGAGGACTTTACTCTGATCAAGACTGAATGTCAACGGGTTTTGGGCGATGGGGTCACCACTTTTTCTGTTTTTGGGGTAAAATTCACTTATGCTTCTTTATTTATTTTGTCAATTGCATCAATTCAGCTATATGTTAGGCTATATAGCTCAAATGATTTAGTGTACGCCTCCATGTTGTTTATTCTTTAAATTGGTATTGATACAGATGAGATCGTTTGATCCAAAATATCACACAAACTACATATTTCAACAGACCTACTCTTTTGTACTAACATGTGGAGGGGTTGTATTATTGGGTCATAGAATGTTGCAGGCGTTGGTTTAGTTGATCTGGCCTGGTCCTCTTAGGTTTAAGTTGGGTTGTGCTGTTAGAATTTAGAAGCAAGAACATTTGGAATTGTTTCTTGAAGAGAGGGAGAAGAAAGTTGTGAGTATTGTTTTACATATTTCTAAATCAAATCCTCATGATCAATTTTAATATTTTTTTCTTTCACTTGGAGTCTTTGGAGATATTATCTGTTTGTTATGTTTACTTAATTATATTGAACGACTAAATGTGGAACCCGTGTAGATCTTTCCTCCATCTGGATAAACCTCCTAAGTCTTTACAGTTCTTGCAGTTTGATGAGCATAACAGATTGTTTCTTTCAACTTGTTTTTGCAGTTATTTGATGGGCATAGTGGGACCGCTGCTGCTATATATACCAAGGAAAATCTTTTAAAAAATGTCCTGGGGGCTATTCCACCTGATCTAAGTAGAGATGAATGGCTTTCAGCATTGCCCAGGGCTCTGGTTGCAGGGTTTGTAAAAACGGATAAAGATTTCCAGCAAAGAGGTACTTCAAGTTTCTATGAGTTTCAATATAAACATTTTTATGCAGTAAGTGGAGTAAAATTTAATTGCAAGTTTTGCAACATATGGATTGCATTCTGGATGAGGGGAAACTTTTATTGGAAACATATTACATAAAAAAGGTGGTTCTTCTCTTTCACTATTTCAAGTTGTTGGGACTGCGTGCGTTGAAATTATCATGACTGCCCTTTCTTTGTACTTTATGAATCTTGTCTTCACCTCTTTTTTCACATCTGATTAGTGCATTTTCCTATGGGTTTGTTTCAGAACGAACCTCGGGAACTACCGTTACATTTGCAATAATTGAGGGTCGGGTTGTAACTGTTGCATCAGTTGGTGATTCCCGCTGCATCCTTGAGTCTGCTGAAGGGGACCTATACTACCTCTCTGCAGATCATAGGCTTGAAAGCAATGAAGAAGAGTAAGATATTTACATACACAGGCATATATTTGTGCAGTTATCTAATAGTATGATCTTACCTCTGTAGTCAAGGTATAAACTTCTTATCTCAATTAATAGGAGAGAACGGATAACATCAAGTGGTGGTGAGGTGGGCCGACTCAACACTGGTGGCGGTACTGAGGTAAAATATCATAGTATGCTAGTTGAATTATCTGGTGGATTACAATTATTCCCGGTTTTGAATGGATAGCCTACATTTGATACTGATTTCAGTCTTTAGTGACCTGGCTGGCTGGCCCCTGATTGGGGATCTTTTGATTTGGTTCGGTCAATTTTTTAAGTGTTTTGTGGAAAAAAGAAATGTTTAAAAGGTGTGTAAAATCCTAAAAGTCACATTTAGGAATGGAGGGACTATACAGGTTATAAAATTGTTCCTGATAACTAGAAATTGAGGTTTGAGGCTTTTGGCTGCCTTTTGGGTTTGGAGTTTGCTGATTTGGTTTAAAATGGTCAACTTTGTGAATAATAGTTTAACATCAGTTGCCTTATCGTCGTATCATTTTATGATTTGATTATTCGTCTGAAAGCGTGAACAATTTATAGAAGCGTTATATACATTCTGCTTTCCTGTCACGTCAGTTTTATATTTTTATTGTTTGTCTAGTTTTTGCATCATAATTACTGTACTTTGATTCCAGATTGGTCCGTTGAGATGCTGGCCTGGAGGTCTCTGCCTTTCCCGATCTATAGGTGATATGGATGTTGGCGAATTTATTGTTCCTGTTCCGTATGTGAAACAAGTGAAGGTACATGTCACTCCTTGTTTTTTCATCCGATTTTGTGTTAATGATCTATCGTTGTTTTGGTCCTATTCCTATCTGATAGTTGTACTTCATTTCCTTAAACTCTAAAGTTGGTCTTGGCATTTCTCAATTTCTTTGTTATCTTTCTTTTTTTCCTCTTTGATTTTTTCTTTTTTGTATTTGATTTTGTCCCCAGTGGATTATTTTAATCTGGTATCTCGACCTGAAGAATTTCACCTTGGCATTGCATGGATTAATCTTATTAATTTTTTGCGTGCATGCGGCCTCCTTGATGGAGTTTGAGTCTTTAATGGAAGTTTCACCGGTTCCCTTGCTCATGAGTGCTATTAAATTGTGTGTACCCTTTTAATTTTTAGATCAGTTTAAATGCTTTCAACATGGAGATTCAATTTTTCGTTAATCTTTCAACTTAAGGTTTCCTACATTCCTGTGTGTTATGCACTTATGCTGATGATCTTAAAATGTTGTTTTTACAGCTTTCATCAGCTGGTGGAAGGCTTGTCATTGCTAGTGATGGTGTCTGGGATGCTTTATCTGCCGAGTCAGCTGTAGAGTGTTGTCGTGGAATGCCACCTGATGAAGCAGCAACAGAGATTGTCAAGGTAATCATTCTATTAGCATTATTTTTATTATTTGCAAATATAGAAGAAATTATTTTGTAATTAGTGTCATTCTTGTTCCTGCATGTCATTTGCAGGAAGCTGTACTGGTAAAGGGGCTTCGGGATGATACCACTTGTGTTGTAATTGATGTAAAACCACCAGCAAATCCAAATTTACCGGCACCTCCACCACCTAAGAAGCCTGGGAAAGGCGTTTTCATGGGGATGTTTCGTAAAAAGTCTACAGAGTCGTGCACGGATTGTGTTAAAGAAGAATACAGAGAACCAGATTTTGTTGAGGAGCTATTTGAAGAAGACTCTGCTTCACTTGCAGAAAGGTATTACAGCACATGCTCTCGTCTTTTAATCTTTATTTTTTCATTTGGTGTTCATTTATATGCATTACTGCTCATACGGATAATATTTTTCCTCATAATGATCTTACATTTGTTCAATGGCTTGCAGGTTGGACTCGAAATACCCAGTGTGCAACATGTTTAAGCTTTTCGTCTGTGCAGTTTGTCAAGTAAATATTAAACCTGGGGAAGGGATTTCGATTCATGCTGAATCATCTAATACAAGAAATTTGCGTCCGTGGGATGGTCCTTTCTTATGCAATAGCTGCCAAGAGAAGAAGGAAGCTATGGAAGGGAAGCAACCTTCTGGAGGTGTGCCATGTATTACCCCTGAACTCTTCAAGATTATAATGGGATAGGATCGGGATGATAGAATATCTTCTAATCTTGATAGCATTGAAATTTGATTCTCATGCCTGGGAGGCAAGGTCCTTTCTCAACTTCTGATATCTGGCATTTCCACAACTCTGTCTAACTTCCGGTTGACTGATTTATTGGCGAATGCTTCATCCAAACGGTCAAAAGACTTCCATCGACCTTTGCCAGACATGCCAAACCTAATGTAGTATATGGAGATAATACGACTAGATGGAGGTAATTCATTTACCTACTGAATATGTATTCATGTAGGTACTGACTTCTTTTGTTCGACAAAGCTAACAACGATTCATTAGTTATCTATTCCCAGTCTAATATTGTTGCATCTTCGGATTGAGAATGTTCACTAGGATATTTTCCCTTTGGGGCACCTTCTTTGATCATTTAGATATTCTTGTTTATGTAAGTTCTATTCTTTTGGTTCCTTTATGAAGACAAAACAGTGAGACTAGAAAAGTTTATTAGAAAACATTCTTAATTTTTATTCATTATATGTAACAGTTCCTGTCAGATGTGTATGCTCTGAGCCTCTTTTATGAATTGAAGAACTTGATTTTCTGTCTATTCCAGATATGCTGAACAACAAAACATGCACTTATTTTTCTTTGTTGTTTTTGATAAATCAAATTTAAATCCATTATGAGCACTACAATAGTCCTATAGTTACATAAACATGTTCTAATGTAGAGGTTCCTGCCTAACTGAGGCAAGGGGGCAAATAGGATGCCGTCTTACTCCTATGCTTAGAGGGAGGTTGCATCCAAGTGTGAAGTGTAAACATCATGTATTACTTCACAATATATAAGATGAATAGATAGTAAAATAAACTATTTTGATATATTTCATTATATTCAAAAATAAAAAAATATAAAATCTATAACTACATACAACATGGAAACAACATATAAACAACATATAGTTATACTCATTTATCTTGGATAAAAAAGGTTTCTGATCACCTTCACGTGCCTCGTGAAGTTTGAACCTGGAACTAGGTAAAACATTATTTTGACATCCCATGTTTTAAAGCCTATAGAATATGTATCCCAAACATATATGATATATTATAACATATTTTGGATCATGATTTCATTTTTAAGAACTTGTAATAACCTATAGTAAAGAAGGTGAAGAAGTAGAATGGAAGGTGAGGTTTCCTATTCTATGCTCATGTGATCAAAATCAACCTAGTCTAATACTGTATTAAATAGGAGCAAAAGGGAGAATGGTAGAAGGTGAGATTTCCTACTACACACTTATTAATTTATTATGTACGTCTCATCAATATAAATCAATACTTTCTCCCATCCACAAACATCGTCATTTGACTTTTTCAAAATTTAAAAATCTTGTGTGATTAATACAATTATTCGTTTTAAAAATCTTTCATATGTAATATTTTAATTTTTTTTGTAATATAATTAAAAGAATAAAGGTGAATATTAAATCTTATCTCGTGTATGTGATAAAATTAATTAAAAATAAATTAAGGAAATAGTACTCAAATCAACTTTATTGCTCCTCTCTTTCATTCACATTCTCCCCACAAATATACCAAACCTAGACGAAGTAACTTCCAATTTGATGGTCATCTATGTATCCTCTTATTCACTTTGGAATCATACATTTCTTGTCTTGTTTCCCATAACTTTCTACGTGTGATTGATTTTTTAAATTTAAAAGTATTTATATAATTAAACATTGTACAAGTGAAAGATTCTTATCGGAATGCACCATTCGAGATACCAATTAATATAGAACATCCAAATCATTCTAGTTCAAAGATGGATAGCATAATAAGATGCCTAACAATGCCTACGACAACTGAGGGATCGGATAATAGTAAAATCTTACCCCGTGTGCTTCTAACAAGAAGGTTGTTTTTGAATTGATCAAAGAGTGAAAAATAAATATTATCTACAATTTTACGATGCATAAGAAGTATAGGTAGTGGAATAAGCCATTTTAATCTTTCATGACATTTTTTTTAATTCTCATTTGCCATTAGCCACCCATGTTAGTAAAATACGGGACGGGAGTAAAATTACGTGAAAAAAGCTGAGGAAAAAGTTTTATTGGAAAAAAAATAAATGCAGCTTGAGTTTCTTAAGGGTATAAAACGTATTTCTTTTAAAAGTACGAGATCAAAAATACGAGGAAATATAATTTAATATTTTACATTTATTTGTATATCAATTTGCCCCAACTTTAATTTTATAAACAACCATTTTCCTAAAAGATTATTTTTTGAAAAGAAATAGTAATATCTTTGATCATTTGCTCAAATTATTTAATAAATACTATTTAAAAACAATTTATTTAAATGATATAATGGATTTATGTTACTTGTTCCCAAAAACTAGCTTGTCAGCAAGTTTTAAAATTATTATTATCTTAAATAAAACTATCATCATCTAAATCTAAAATATATTCCTTAAAAATTATATTTGTTATCCACATGCTTTCTTCTTCATCTATCCCAGTAGGTGTACTCAGATTATTGACTCGAATCTCGAGCACAGTGCTTGTTTATCCATTTGCTATTGTATTCATGCTAAATACTAACATAGACAAATATGTCTAACATTTCATGAGTTACCCTATTTCTCTTCTTTATTTGTGCAACTTCAAAATTCGGATAAATATTTTTTATAAAAAAATATGTTTTTCGAGTATATTTTAGTTAAGGATGAAAAACACGTTTTTTACTCAAAAATACATACGTACCTGCTTTATACTCGTTTTATACTGTAACATTATAAAAAACGAGTTCTTTTAAAAATAATTTATTTGAATACGAAAAACATGTTTTTTACGGTAAGACGTACGGGGTTTTATACGTATTTCATACGCATACTTAATGGTTAGCCACTAGCAAGCTCCCATGCCCTTCTAGTATTCAATTAGACAGAAGAGTCTTACGAGGACATTCCAACAAGCAACATTTACATTGTATATGAGACAAACTAACTTTTCAATCTCCTCCTAAGATCAGAGGCCCTTCTTTCTCTTCTCTTATCTTTAATTCTTATACATAAATGACTTTTGAGTGGTTAAGATGATGATGGCATCTTCTTCCCCTAAACAATAATTCCTCCATGATTGATATGTTGACCTTTAAATAAGCAACAAAATTCCCCTATGCTAAGAAGCCCCAGTGGACCTCTTCAGTCACGTGCATTGGTTTCTTTAAATCCTCATCCCATCAAATTGCAATATACTCCATTCATGGCTATTCTCTAATAATAAGTTTATTATATCGATAAATATGTAAAATATATAAACAATTTTCAAAATCTATAATGAACAACAGAACAAGTGTATGTCCCTTTTGCCCTAGCTCCATCTTCATGTCTTTATGTTTATGAAAAATTAAACCATATATAGAATTTATTAGCCATTTATGTTTTATGAAAAATTGCACAAGATTGTCAATGTGCAAGTACGAAATTTCTAGGAGGCATAATTATGATGTTGTGGTTTACTGGTTTATACATTATACGGAATATTTAGATGGGCATTATCTTATATCCCATCAATCTTGCTTGTCTGGCTAAGTTAAGTACAACAGTATTCTACTAACATAATAAGTGCACATGTCAAAAGTTAATGTTTATATATGTGCATTATTATTGGGCCTTATTAATTCATCATAATTAGCATTCGTTATGAAGATTGAAGATCTTGGATGCAATCGAGCAATAATATTTTTAGCCATGTAGCTAGTAGGTAGCTATGTGGGTACACATTAAATTAATTATTTAAATGTGTACTTCAATTCATTATTTAAGAACCATTGGATTCAAAGTCTCAATAAATTTAAACGTAATAGTACTTACTATTTTTATTGTTCGTTGAAATTGCTTATGCTATTGTAGGAAACATGTATGTGCTAACTAATAGGCTTGAAACTTACATTAAGAGACTGCAAAAATTGAAAGTGAGGGATCCAAAAACTTTTAAATAAATTGTTTTCCCTTTCAATTTTTTTTATTATAAATAAACTATATATATCGTCATAACTTCAAGTTAGAATCTTGAATCACCATATATAGTATCATACAAGCAATTCACATATAGACAATGTTTCATCTGGGTTTATTTCGGTTAATAGAAACATAAGTATCCGTACCTGGCCCTTTTCAAAACAAAAATTTTGTCGTTGAACTTCGTGTTTTCCCCAAGATTTTATCATGCACTTTTACTAGCTAGTACTCTTTTTGCTCAATCCACAAATATTATCGTTTGACTTTTTCGAAATTGAATTTTGAGCATCAATTATTAATTATTCATTATTCTAAAAAATATAAAATTTATATTATTGGATTCGTTTTTTAAAATATTTTCATAATATAAATTTTTAATTTTTTAATAATATAATTAAAGAGTAATTGAAAATCAAAGATTTATCTCGATATGTGAGAATGTCAATTAAAATGGATTGGAGGGAGTAAATCGAACAAGATTTCATGTGGTAAAAAATTGATTTGAAGGTAGAATAATAAGCATCAAAATTCAAACCTTTAGGATCAGTCGAGTGATCACGAAATATTACTCATAATTAAGGATGACCATCGGTGCGATTAGGTGCGGTTTTCACACGAAACCGCATATTTCGATTTTTCTCGGTTTGGTTCTATTGGGTTTCTACTCGCTCAGCCGGTTTTTTCGGTAGAGTGCAAATCGGTTTTAGTGCGTTGATTGTAAATCGGTTTCAAGATTGTAACAATATAAAATAAAGTCCAGATTCCGTAATTTAACATCTATGGATATGAAAACAATCAATAATTAAGGACTATTTATACACTATTGATAATTTACTAAAAATTAAATAACTCAAATTAAAAAATTGAAAAAATAATTTAGTCTTACTTATTTAGTGAGAGAAATATATGGTTTCAAAACTTTTGGTGTAGATGCGCTCACCGAATCATTAATTTATTATTTTATAGACTATGTTATTGAGTTATTGTTACATTCCTGTTAAAATGACCATTCTAATATGATTTTATTAAAGCAATTGTCTATGCCTAATGTAAGTTGCAATTCAATGTAAATTCCAATATATTATGAATAATTAAATATTTATTTGAAATATATAATAAATTTAAAAATAAATTAAATATAAATGATACCGCGATTCGGTTTAGGATAAAACCACAAGCCGCAAAATTTGGTTTGAAATGATTCAAACCTCGCCGATTTTGGTTTCCATCGAACCAAATCGGTTCAAATATGTGTGATTGGTCTTTTTCCAGCCATGACTATCCCTACTCGCAATGACGTCAAATCGGAGTCTTTATGGCCCGAAGGGCCTATTTTTAAAATAAGCACCAAAATTCAAAGTTCTCGATCCGTACTATCATATACGACGGTTTCTTTTAATTTATTCCATGCAGGTAAGTATGTAACGTCCATAATGTTATTACATGGAGTAATAATTCTTATGAATATTTGTCATACTATAGATGTCATATTAAAACTTGTTTTGTTCTTCATCTATCCACGTGGGATCTCTAGGATATCAGTATTGCAACTAGCAGTTCTTGTGAATAAGGCCATGAAAAGTACTCCTGAAAATCTTCACTAGATCTATAAGGGACGATATGTGAAGGATAGCTTATTAAGTCAATAAATTAAATATAGAGAAGACGACGAATTGAATTTATTAGTGTGTGAGTTCTTTTATGCAAGTATAGATGATGTGGATATTTTATTTTACTAATATTGTGTACTAACTTTTATTGAAATTAAAGTTATACATTTGAATTAATATGCATGCCCTCAAATTTTATTAAAATTTATCACTAAAAGAAAATTTGACTATTTTTTAAGATAAGATGTATATTGACAAGGCTTCAAATTGAGGAGTGCATTATATTGTTTCATATTTTAATTTTGAGCCCCTTATTATTGATCAAGTCCTTTAATGTTGAACCCCCAATTCTTGATGCGTTACTTAAGACTTTAAGAGTTATCTTGTTATAGGTTTTGGGAAGAGGATTTAGGGAAAATGAAAATAATGAACTTTTTCATCAATCCTATTTTTTCCTTCCATATGTTGGTAATAGGAACACCATGGAAAACTTTGTATTAAAAAACCATACTAGGAATTGCTTGGCATGCTAGATTTCAAACGAATGAGAAAAAACAGACTAAATCTTGGAAGTGATTTCTAGAAGTAAATCTTAGCTTTAGCTTTTGAAACGTGAAGAGATCATTTCGGAGCCCAATGCAACTTTTGATGGAGATAAGTCTAAGAAACAATTTAGACAATGGACCAAAACAATTAGTTCGTCACTAAAATTGGAGTTCATGTTAAGTTTTATACTTACTTTTCTTTAGAATTAACCTCATCATATCTTAATATCTTTGAAGAACGGCCTTTCGTATAAATAAGTAAGGAGAATCGAATAATACATAACAAAATGATTCTAAATTAACCTATTAATGAAGTGCAAACGACAACATATATATACTTATATATATATATATATATATATGTATATATATATATATATATATATATATATATTACTACAAAAGTAAGAACCATCGTACTTAATTTCAGAGAAAGTATAAAAAAAATCGAACTCAATACTCAGGTATGAATTATATTTTTGTTAAGGAGTAATCTTACAGACATGTATTTATTGGCTTATGATTGTCTCTTGGCACCAAGTTCCATCAATGTTCTATATTTTTTGTTAAGAATCTTATATATATATATAATATATATATATATATATATATATATATATATATATATATATATATATATATATATATTAATTTATTTTCGTTACCACTTAATAACCCAAACTCTTGATTATAAACTCCTATCCTAAACAATACGGAGTATATTGGTTATTCCAGTACTGATAAGATACGATGCTTAAGAAAAGTATGAAAGTCAATATATATTGCTCATGCTTTGTTACCATTAGTTATTAATGTTTGTGAAACTTCCAAGGTATAAAATCACCCCTTTCAATGCTTGCATGCAGACAGAAGATGAAGACGCTTAAAAATGAAACTACATTTTTAATTTCTATGTGAATTGTGTTGTGTTAATATAATCAAAGATTCTCATTGAAGTAGGTGCAAGTGTGCAATATTGAGCATATCAGTATCCTGTCTGATATTCGCAGGAAATTATATTACTCCGGAGTATCATCATTAATTTACTAGTTTAAATCCATAATATTAATTCTTATACGGCATAAATCGACTTTTAATTGACTTTCTTATATATCGAATAAATCTTTACGATCTTCAATTACACTTTAATTATATTATTAAAAAAATTAAAAATTAATATTATGAAAGTATTTTAAAAACCCGAATCAGTATATAATTTTTTTTTAGAATAATGAATAATTAATAGTTGATGGTCAAAGTTCAACTTCAAAAAAGTCAAACGATAATTAAAGTGGATTGAAGGAAGTAATAAAAATAGTTAAATAATTTCTCTATAAAGAGCTAAAAGATTCATTTTAATTTCATACTTAATAAAATTCTCGCTAATTGTGTTGTGTTAATATGATCACATAAATGATTTAACGTAATACCTTTGAGATGATTTGGCTATTATACTTGTAATGCAAAAGAAGAATTTTTATTATTTACAAAAAAGGTTATAAAATAAAATTTATTGTAGGAAAAAATTTATTAGTGTATAGGTTTTATCAAATTGAAAAGGGTCAATTGTTCAAACTATGAGTTTCTAAGCATTTGCTGACAATTTGGTGAGATGTCTGGCTTGCTTGCTTGATTTGAATTTGATATGAGCTTGGTATGAGCTCGACTTGACTTAAGCTTGACTTGTCTTGTATTGGGTTGGATATGTGTGCTACATTATGAGGCTCACGTGCTCTGTCGATCTTGATGGACTAAGATTTGATGCAGACTTGGATATGGTTGGCCAGGAGCCTTAGCAGTGTATTCGGTGGTAGGCGTGTTGGACTTGATCTCAGTCTATTTTAGACTGATGCTCTTTGCTAACTTTAGTGTTTGCGGTATGAAGTTTGGTGGCGATGGTGGGACTTGACTTTTTGGGGTGGGACTTGGTGGGATTATGTAGCTTGAGAGGCTCTTTGTCTTTTGAGTGGGATTTTTGGGATATGACTCTAAGCTTGAAGCTAAAAGGGAGTGATAGTAAGCAAGTATTGAAGCAACGTTATGCTGCTTATACTTCTGATGCCTTGATAGCATGTTGTTGGCAAGTGGTAGTGATTAGTATGAAGGGCAGGAGCGTTCCAGCGGTGATGATGCGATCCAGCTAAACATGGACTTTAGCGGCGTGTTTCCGCCTAGTATCGGCTACCGTGAGCGTTAGGTTTATTTCTATATTTGGAACTTGATGATTACTGAAAGAAATCTATCGGTGTTCATTCAAGACGAATTTTGAATAATCACGAAAATATTTGAAGCGTTCTTGAGAAATTTTAGAGTGATTCTCATCAGTTTTTACTTCAAACTTGAAGGGAATTGCTAACGTTTGTCGCGATAATTCCACCCAACAAGCGCCTATTTTTTAATTTGTCAGGAAGTGTTTTCCGACCACAGCGTGTTGTTTCTTTGGTGGTTTAAAGAAGGGTAACTTAAAAGAAATCTTAGAGGTTTTCTACCTTGTATTTTCAGTGTTTTTTTGAATATTATTTAGATAAATTTATTTTCGAAAATAAAAGGGTTTATATAAGCATCCCAGGCTCGAATACTCAACCGATTGATTGGTTCGTTTCGGATGGATCACGATCTTAACTGTTGATTTTTGAGTCAAGATCTGGACCGTTGGTCAAAAAGCACAACTTAAGCTCCAAGAAATCCTAAATAGGCGCCTATTTTAGAGATTCCTGCTTGGAGCTTTTTAATTTGAACTCAAACTTTCTAGAGTCTTCGTTTTTTAAACCCGTTCTTTCACAGAATCTTCATTTTGAGCTACGTGGCTTCCGAAATGTTCCTTATAGCAGATTTTAATCAATAAAATTGAGGATTTTAAAGCCCTAATATGATTGACATTTAATTCGGGGTTATAATCTCGGGAACCGTATTTTGAGTTCAAATTTGGGGTTAATTAATGTAAAATCCTTATTTTTTGACTTCGATTAATTCGAGGGGCTTAATTCCCGGGAACCCTTATTCGATCAAGAGTTCGATTTAAAGTTAGTGTTTAATCGAAAACCCTAATCAGCCACGTGGCATTTTTAGTGGCTCGATTATTAATTAATTTAATTGATTCATCTTAATCAATTTAATTATTATTTTAAAAAAGTTCTATGTCTACAATCCTAATCAATTTCATTATTTTCTTAATATTTTTCCTTTTCTTATTTGACCAAACATGGCTTTCATGAATGAAAATTTGTAGTAAAAAATTCATGTTAGTATTCCACCTAACATTTTGTAGCCAGTGTAGTCTGGATTTTAGCAATGTTGTACATTAGCATGTAGTACCATATTGACGGTCTAGCTGTTAAATAATAAAGGTCCCACCTTTGGTTTCCACAAATTCATATCATCTCATAGTCACCACATGCACTCTTCACAATTGTCCATTAAAATATAACTGGCATGCACAGTTGCTAGCTACCAAACCATATTTTGAGCTCAAGGATCCTTCCTCCCCCTCTTTCCCCCCTCCTCTCCCCTCAAGAAGTTGTTGATACATTTTCCTAGTTATTAGTCACTAGTAATAACATAATCGTTCCCTCAAGATACAATCTTTTTTCCTCAATCTTCTTTTGTGTAATCAATCAAAACTCCAAGAAAGATTAGCAACTAAATCAAAACCAACAAGCTAAAATACAGAAGATACCTATATGTTAGTATCTTGATTTGAGGGTATGGAGAATTAAGGGTAAGTGAGAATTAATTCTTGATTTGAGGGTATGGAGATAGTATGTGAACAAAGTAGATTCAAAGATGATGAAGAGAAGCAAGTTCAACCAACATTAAAACCATCATCACCACCATCAAGGGTAGCATCCCCACAATCAATAGCTTCTTCAACCAATTCTCCATCTCATGAGTTCTCCTTCACAATCTCCCTCCCTCCATCATCATCATTATCCACAACAACAACATCAACAGCAGGGGATAATAGAACAAAATCATCATATCAATCTTCATCTTCTTCTCCATTTGCTATTGATTTATCTCCAGCTGATGATATATTCTCCCATGGTCGTTTGCTTCCTCTCCATTCCATTTCTCACACTCCAGTTAATATCCCCCCTCGTTCTTCCACAAGTTCAATTGATAGCTTCACCAATCCATTTTCAAATGAACTTTTTTATCAAGAAAAAACAAACAACATAACAACTACCAATACTTTCATTTTTGAAGATCATCAAGAAACAAGACAAAGAGTGAAGTCCAAATCTTTCTCTCTTTTTGGACTACAAAAATGGAGAAAATCAATTTTCGCACAGGACTCCCAAAATGTCAGCACCGGTCCTGTTACAGACCTTGAAGATAAGAATGAAAATGAAGATGAAAGCAGAGAAAAGAGGAAGTTGAAGTTTGATAATGTAAGCCATTTCTTGAAAAGGTACATAAAAATGGTTAGACCATTTTTGTCCAATTTGAGAAGTGGTAATACAAGAGATGGAAACATGGGTAGTTTTCAAAGACAATCATATTCATTAACAGGGTTGAGTTTAAGAGGGAGTAACAAGAAGGAGAGAAGAGGGGGAAGAAGAGGGGAATATGCATCAGCTCCAGCTTCCATTTGGACATCTCCAACAAATAGTGGACATCTTGTAGCAACACCTGGAACTACTTTTATGAGTTCTTCTAGTAATAGTTCTATGGAAGAGTTACAATCTGCCATTCAAGCTGCTATTGCTCATTGTAAGAATTCAATTTCAGTTGAAAACAATAAAATGAAGTCATAGAGAAAGTAAGCACTGAGCGCTGAATTACTCTAAGTGGCTCTACGGAATGAGGATATTGATACATGTCATGATTTTTCTAGATTTGAGTTTTTGTAATTACGGAATATTATTTATAATGATGATTTTCCAAATTTGAATTCTTATAATTACAAGGTTCGATTTTTTTAAAAACTCATAGAGAAAGTAGTTTAGACATTAGATTTCAATATGGTGATTGGTGCAAAGGTCTAGAGAGCTTGAGAGTTGAAAGTTCATCATTCATAAAAAAGTCAATAATTTTCCCACTTCAATAATTCAAAAATGATAACAAAAAAATGCCAACAAGAATTGGAATGAGAAAATCATAAAAAAAAAAGATTGAGTGGATTTTTTGCCGAAGGTCAGAAATGGGAAAATTGGAATAATTGTGTAAGGATTGTTTTCTTTTCGTGGAAGTTTGTATATACCTTTCTTGTGTCAATTTGTTACACATTTTATACTGGAAAATAGAAATAAGTCCATTGTATTCATACGTTTTTATGGCTTAATTTCATCTAACCACCTTAATTATCACACTTTTTTCATTTAAACAAGAGAGCGTAAATGTATAAGTTACAACTAATTACCAATGATAGAAACCAATGATAGAATATGAGAAAAGGGGAAGAATAATATTTGTCTGACTCATCGAATATTAATGACCTTGAGCTATATTTATAGGTAGAATATTTTATCTACAAGATACATATTAATTGATACAATCTCTATCAATCTAGACAATATCACCTATTCTAGGTAACTAATAATATACTTATTATAATTACACAAATCATAATAATATCAAATCACAATAATATATTTAATACAATAATATCAACAATATGTAATACAATAATATCAACGATATTTAATAATATCTCTAATACTCTCCGCAATTTACCTGCCGTTGAAGGCTCGAATTAAAGCTTTGAAGCTTGATAGGGTTGTCTTGAAATCATTCAAAAGTAGAAATTTTACACTAATTTGTGCATTGAATTGAACTCTCTGAATTTTTCATTGAGAAATTAAAGGAATAAGAAAATAAAACTAAACAATTCTTTTTTTTTTTTGGTTTTTTTTTTGTATCGCAAGAAAAAAATCTATATAAGAAAGATAAGAAAAATAAGGAGATAAATTAGTAAAAGAAATCGAGAAAGGAGATGAAGAAATCATTAGGATAAAATAGAGAAAATAACATAGAACTATAGAATAAATAAGAAAATAATAAAGTGAGTAATTGGAATAAGAGTTTTTTTCATGATTTTTTTTTTGAATTTTTTTTTTGGTGTTGTTTTGGAGCCTGAAAACAACAAGACACAAATATATGTGAGAACGAAAGAATACGGTAACAATAATTCGTCAATCGTTTGAATGAGAATAAATGAAGTATATGAGAGAAATCACAAGAAAGTAGATGATGGATTATTTGAGCCAAATTTTAAGAAATCCTCATTTGAGGGAAACTTTGAGAAGTCCTCGTTTGAGGAGAAAAAAAAAGTAGTATAAAACTATGAATCCTCGTTTGAAGAAAGAAATAAGATAGTAGAAAGAAATATCATTGAGATGGTGTCATGAATTGAACACTTTTTGGAGGGGGTCTCTTAGACTTCTATCGGGAATATCCGTCACCTTGGTGGGACAAGATTTTTGAGAACAGTTGCAAGATGAAGAAAATAACAGAAGATATTGTCCATTTTTTTAATGAGGTTAAAAGAAGAACAGGAAGGTGAATAACGTAAAAAACAAATTAGAAGTAGAGAAAGAAGAACACGAATAAGTTATTTGGACATAGCCGGAGGAAGCAGAATTGGAGCCACTTTTATGAACTGATGATAACAAGGTTTGTGATAAGAATATGAGAAGGAGAAGAATATTTTATTACATTGTCGAATATTGATGATTTTAAATTATATTTATAGGTAGAATACTTTATCTACAAGATACATATTAATTGATATAATTTCTATTAATTTATACAATATTAATTATTCTAGGTAACTAATAATATACCTATTATGTTCACAAATCATAATATTAAATGCAATAATATATTTTATTACAATAATATCAACAATATTTAATAATATATCTAATAACCAATACCATTCTTTCCAAAAAAAAAAAAAAAAGAGAATGGAAAGCCTTTATTTCGTATAAATTTGCATAACCATTTCAAATTTAATTAAAAGAGCCTCGTATATATTTGGCATTATTTCAAATTTTACATCAAAATCTTGGATGATTTTCGAATTTGTTCTTGTGTTAGACTATCCATGGCGGCGGGTGTCAAATTGACACTTCTCTCGCACGCTGTCCCGGTAGCGCCCTCAAATAACACTTAGCTTTTTTACCAACGATCGCGGCGAGTGTTATTCGAGGTGTCAATTCTTTCTGCCCAGCTAAATCACTCGACATATCTGCATATATTTTTCATTTCTAACATTTATTTAAATATATATAATTATTAAATTTAATAATACAATAAATAATATTATAATTTTAAAAATATATATTTTGCAATAATTTTAATATTTTAATTATTTTAAAATATTTTAATAATTTTTAATATTTTTTATTTCATATATATTTTAAAAGTATATTTTAATAGTATATATTTTTTTTTTTTTTGAATTTCAAAAATCATAATATTTTAATACAATAAATAATATTAAATTTTTTTAAAAATAACACCGCAATATTATTCATCACTCAAACTTGAGTACATACAAAATAAGCAAACATACATAAATTATTAAAAACGTACAATAAAACACACAATAAAACTATAGTTTTGTGAAGGATCCATGAAGTTTCTTGAAAATCGCAAGAGAAAAGTGATTAAAAGAAGAATAAAAAAGGGTGTAAAAACTTGATTTTTTTTTGTGTCCAAATGACACAAACCTAGGCTCTATTTATAGAGCTCGAAAAAAAAATAGTGATATAATTTTTTTTTTTTTTTTGCTTAATTTATTGTGCAAAAAACAATTTAAAATGAGGGGAAAAAAAACAAGCGGCCTGACGCGCCACGTGTCGGCCTTGGCTATGACATGCATTTCGCATTGAATAGCGATAGCCTTGGTGACAATCGCTTTTTTTTTGTTTTTTTTTCTTGTGGGACCAGCTGAGGGTGTTAAAATCGGTGCTCCCGGACCAACCCAGAATTTTTGATCCCAGTCCCACGGAGTGTCAAATTTGACACTTAATTGATCTAGCGTAATGAAATGATCCACTGCGACACACTGGTGTCACTGCTGTAGCATGGCCTTCGTTCAATGGACAATTTAGAAGTTACCTTACTTTCAATTCGTTTTTTTAAATGGAAGAAACATAATACGTGGGTCCGGCAAATAAAATTAAGCATTTAATACTATTTTTGTAGATGCAACCAGTTCTTTCATTCCTCAAGAAATAGATTCTGAAAATCTATATAAACTACTACGACAATAATGATCATTGTTAGAATGACAGATATTGAATTATTATACACTCTCAATAATTTTATTATTTTGTATGATACATTCAATGTCTAGAAGACGATAAATTTTTTTTAGTTAGGAATTCTATACTGTTATTAGACTAATTCGAGTTACCTCAAATTAATATAATAACTAAATTTCACCCAGAACGATAAACTATTACCGGATTGATAATCCTATACTAATTCATATATGACAAATAAAAAGAAAAATAATAAACGATACAAGAATTATCCTAGTTCACCCTCAAGAGCTAATTCAACTGCTTTTGCAGATCACTAATAACCCAGGAAAAGAATTGTTTCTGAAGACTCGAAATACTGATATGATCTCGATTAGATGTTTTCTTATAGATTAAAAACTCTAACTACAAGCCTTACAAATCTCCCAAGAGTATTTTTCTATGATTCTAATATTTAAGTACAATAATAATCAACCAAGACACTCTTTTTTATAGGCTAAAGGCTTCTACCTAACTAGGTATTACTTGGTTTCCAAGTTGCTTAGCTCCCAATTATCAAGCTTGTTTAGTTGCCTCAAAGACTTGGTGATCAAGTTATCTAAGCAGCCACGAGTTATCCAAATATGGCTTCACCCTCCAAGCAATCCTCAGCAGCCGGCCTGGCCCCGAATACCGTTTTCACTATTAGTCTTGAACACAGCGGCACCGAGTTCATGTCGTCCTCGAACTCCACTAAAGTTGAACCCAACTTGATGGCTTCTTCACCAATCCAAGAACATCATTGAATGTACCAACTTGGCTGCTCGAAAAGAGCGTAGCCAAAACCATTGCCTGTTGGACTTTTTTCACATTCAAATGTGCAATGTTCTTATTCCTGCCAGACCTTCTTGATCTTCTTCCAGTGTCTTGGGAATCCTCTAGCTTGATTTGGTCATCAATGAATCCCTAACGCTTCTTTTTCTTGGCCTTGTCTCTTTCAAAGCCCGATCGTTCATTGGCATTCGGTGTTTGGTCGAGACACATTCTTTCGACTAGCAAAATATTAAGAGGTTGAAAACCTGCTTACGGCGTCTTTTATCTTTGCCCCAACCTTGGATGATCCCTTGCGACACCCGCTTTTTGTTTACTGACCTTTTATAGAGAACTTTGATTTATGATACAAACAACAATATATGCTCCACTTTTGTCATCTTCCAAGACTCACCACCAAATGCAATTCCCACCGCCCTCATCATCCAATTGACTTACTGAAATAAGATTACATCAGAATTGGGCACATATCGACACATCGTAATCTTTCATATGGAACTCATTTGATAACCTCAAATCAACATAAATCCATGCAGCATCGAGGCCGCTTCCGTCATAAAATGGTCTTTCTCAAATCTCGGCAATATAATTTATCATTATACTACGATCACCCGAGTGATATGATATGATGCTTGAATCTAACACCCAAAGAGTCAATCGAACTCACCTCGGTCATCGAAGAGTATCTTGGCGTTTACCACATTGACACTCTGCTTCCTCTGATGCCTCTTAATGTGACTTTTTCTTGCCACAATTCTAACATTCAAGCGCACGGCGAATCTACCCTTGGCAGTCTTGTTCCCCACATGGTTGTTCTTTTCAACTTCTATCTACAAATAAATTGAACCCACAGATTCGCCACGCTGATTCCTTGATTCGAATTTTCTTATCCAAAATCCGACAACAACGTCTTTAAAAGTTCGTGATTCCTTCCTAGCGGTATGACTCACTTAACCCTTCATGGATTCATAACTATTTGGCAACGATGCCAAAATGATTAATGCTTTCCATTCATCATCGACAATAAATCCAACATTTGTCAATTGATTAATTATGTTGTTCATATTATTCAAGTGTGTATTCACAGAAGTACCTTCAACCATCTTCAAATTAACGAGATTTTTCATCAAAGATAGCTTATTATGAGTAGTGGGTTTCTCATACAAATCCGATAACACTTTCATTGTCCCATGTGTTGTGGTCTCTTTCTGCCACATTATGAGCCACATTATCGACCAACGATCGGTTAGCCCCTAGAACTTTCATGTCTAGTTTTGTTCGACTTCTCTGTAGTCATCTATTTCTTAACTACCAGTTGTGGTTTAGCCAAGTCTTCGGATATAGATCATCTTCAATTTGCATCTTCCACGGCGAAAAATTGGTTCCATCAGCTTGACTTACGTACCTTGCGATTATCGCGGCACGCCCGTCTCAAACCATAATCCTACGAGATTGCTTCTTGATTATCAAAACGCCGGCTCACGATGCGATTGTTAGGAATCCTGCAGATTTACTAGACTAGTCGGCGGTACCTCAAATTAATGTAATAACTAGATTCCACCCAGGATGATAAACTACTACCGCATTGATAATCCTATGCTAATTCAGTCATGACAAATAAAAATGAAAGCAATAGCGACACGAGTATCACGGTTCACCCACCGATGTGAGCTAATCGACTGTTTGCGGATCCACTAATAATTTCAGGAAGAATGGGTACTTTCTGAGATCCACTAATAACGGGAAAAATTATTCTGAGTTCGAGAACCCTATTTTATGATCTCCAAATTATATGTTTTATTATAGATTGAAAACTCTAATTACAAGCCTCACAATCTCTCAAGATAATAATCAACCAAGAGACTCATATTTATAGGCTAAAGTCTTCTATCTAACTAGGTATTACTTAGACTCTAAGCTATCCAAACTTGTTTATGAAGTTGACTCAAATACTTGACCATCAACTTATCTAAATTTGGCCACCAAAACAATATTTTTCTGACTTTGTCTCCTCTAATTTTTTATTCCTTAATTGATAAGGATATTTGGTAAAAAATAATGTTTCGACACAAGACTTTTTTTAGCTCAAGCGCCATGATGGTAGATTTTACATTTAAATATTTAATACACTATATATATACTTATACACCTAGATGTTGGGGTTGCCTGAGAACAGTTAGACTTGGACCCATCCGGCGAGCCCCAAACAAAGTAATTGAAAAACAGTAAAGATCCTAATAACATACGAGAGATTAGAGAAAATTTCGTATGTTTTATAATCTTGCTCCTAGATAATTAGTTAAGGTTAAGCACAAATTTGAGTTGAGACCATATTATCACTCTCCTAATCTCATTTCTTGTGGAGTATTAATTATTCTTCTAGAATTAAGATTTATAATGCTTCTTTCATTCTTTTTATAGTTGTCGTTTTAGTTAAATTTTTTTGTTTTTTATAATTGTCGTTTTAATATAATAAATAATATTTTACATTTTCAATGTAATTTTTGATTACTTTTTCTTTTGAAATAAACAACAATCGATGATATTGTTTAAATTAATTCTCATTACATTTTCAGTAGCATTTTTCGTTACTTTTTATTTTTTTTCAATTTATGTATAAAATATTAAAGCGAAAATTAAAAAACGGAGAGGGAGTAATATGGTAGAGACGTTTGAAGGAGCATGCTTCAAACAATTTACAATTGGGAAGTCAACCTTCCATAATGAATAAGATGTGTTTAAAATATTAGTCAAGTTGAGATATCCACGACGTCATGTTTAATTTGTACGTACCATGCATTTCACAAATAAATTTATGAATACTCGAGTTGCATTGCTATATATTGATGGTCCTCAATTCAAAATAAAGGAAATTTAATTCGTTTAATAATAATCCGCTAATTAAAAAATTATGAAATAATAGAGAAGTACATATATATATATATATATGAGAGCGGGGCATGATAATTTGCATAATTAAAAATATACTCCGTGATATTTAGTAGTAGTTCAAAATAAATAAAATACGTATAGTAGTACAAGATTATAAAGCTAATAAAAACACATGTAACAACTAGATACATTTTATTATTTATAATGTATGTGCTTCAATACAATAAATTTTTTCTCTGAAACCTATCTAGGTACAAAGAAGATTTATCAAACATAGGGTCTGACTATCAGTCTATTGCTCTAAGCAGTTCTTATTTCTTGAGATCTTTGGACTTGGATTTGATGTAGTCTTAGACTTGGTTTGGACTTGAGGTCTTGATTTGGGCGCCTATTTGTGGTTGGATTTGTGCTTGAGACCGTTATGTGATCCTGAGTTGGACTTGAATTTGTGCTTGGATCGTTGTATGATCCTAAGGTGGATAGGAGTACGAGATAGCGATCCTAAAATTTGGATAGAACTTAGTCTTTGGACTTGGTCTTTGACTTGGATATGGTCGGGCCGGAGGCAACAGCCTTGTTATGCCGGACTTAATCTTGGTCTTTAGACTTTAGTCGTGGGACTTAGACTTACTTTAGATATGTGTCTAGTTAGGATGCAACGGCTTGATCGTCTGACTAAGGCGGAGTTTAAGTGCTTATTAGCTTACTCACCGAGCTTTGGGTGTTATCACATGTGGATATGCTTGTTCAGCTATCAAGAGGATGTTTTAGCAACTTACTCCGTGTTTCTTGAGAAAAGAGCGGGGGGCTATGCGGCTTATATGCGCCTATGATTTACTATAGGGGCCTTTGAGACTTAATCATGTAATGATTTAATTTATGAATACGAATGATCGGATTAGGTAGTTTTGGATGTTGATAAGCCCAAAATTCTTGTGTTTTGTGCGATAATTCAACCTTGTGCCTTGTTTTTGAGTACCCTATTTTGAGTGATGGAGATGAAGAATTTTGTGTTCTTTCTCCATTCTTTGGTGGAACCTATTTTTGATTTATAGGTTGAAAATTTCTATGTTTTACGGTGGGCTTTCGGCACAAAAGCAACGTCTTGAGGTTTTCTATGAAGAAATACATGCAGAGTTGTTTTTTATACTAAATTCTCTCAAGAGATTTTTTTTGTATTTTTTCTGGTGGTGAATGTTGGGAAATTTCGGTTATAGGGGGGGTTTATATAGGATTTTGGGCTCTCTTCTGATTTGTTGATCCATAATCACCTGGACTTTGATCTTAACTGTTGAATTTTGATCTGAATCTAAGCCATCGGTTCACGCCAATTACTTTGTCCCTACTCCAAGGCAAAAGAGGCGCCTATTTCATGAAGCAGGAAGGTTCCGGATTCTTTTTTAGGTCAAACGCATTTTCATATTAGCCCCAACTCTCTTGGAGTCTTCGTTTTAAACCCGTTCTTTCTAGAGTCTTCATTTTAAGCCCCGAAGCTTCCGGAACTTCCATTTTAGGCCAAAATAGCCGAAATTGGCCGTAATAAAATTCAGGGATTTTTGAGCCCTAATTTTTAATTGACATTTCGTTAAAGGCTATTTTCCTGCGAAACCCTCTCGTTTGAGTTAAATTTTAGAGTTAATTAATGTATAAAATCCTAATTTCGACTTCGATTAATGTCAGGTGCTTAATTCCCGGAAAACCTTATTATTTTACATGTGTTTGATTATAAATCAAACCCTTATTATCATGTGTAGCTCGTGTGATCAATTTTTATTTAATCGATTTTACCGATTAAAATAAATCGAATTTAATTAAAATTATTTAATTAATTTTCGACTGTCTACAACACCCACGAAGCTTCTGCAGAGAGAGTCAATGGAGTATCTCATGACAGATATAACAATATTTCTACAAGTGCTAAGAATCAAAATGGACGCTTAGTTAGTAAGATATATATAATTAAACCGAACATATATATGTGTAACAACTAGTTTGAATTAGGGGACGTATACCGAAGCAATCGCTTCCTCTTAATAACTTTTTGATAAATACACATCTATTATTGAAAAATAAAATTTTATTATTTATTTTTGCAAAAATTAGTACTCCGTATATGATTCGTCCTCTATACTTTTATATTTTTTCTCTTTTTAACAATTCATTTACGATTCTTATTTTTATGATTCCATCATTTTAATATGACAGATATCCAGAACATATATGAAATATAATGAATCTCTTTTCAACAGCGTTCGTTGAAAAATGTCACTTTGAATCTTGAAATAAGTTGAAACTTTCAATTGTTTCGGTTGTATGTACAAGGGATTTTCTTTTCTTTCCATTTGAATGAATAATAATTAATGGCATTCGAAAGTCATAAATAATAGTAAGTCAAGCCGACACTTCTTACAATTTTGCGTTCCAAATAAATGAAATTCGATAAGTGAAATTTCATGCAAGTAGTGTAATTAACATACATAATCGATCGTCTCCACTTCAAATAATAAATTATCACCATTCTTTCTTGCAAAAATGGCTCGTCTCATTAAACTCATTAGCTTGGTGTGTTACTTCTTAGAATTATTGTTATTAGTTGATTCAGGAATAGTATCTTCCAATGAGAAGAGCTTCGACGACGACGAGGAGTTTGATCAACGAGGTCGTTTTATGGGTGATATTGGACTAGTAGTTGAGCAAAGTAGTAGGGTGGGTAAGGAGCAAAGAATAGCTACTGAGATGGCTGTTAATGATTTTAATCAATTTTCCAACTCTTCATATCATCAGCTCCACCTTGTTTTGCATCATAAGGATTCAAAGGGCAGTTCAGCTAGAACAGTTTGGACTGGTAATGTTTCAATTCCTTTTTGCTAATATAATTGTTACCATATATAATGCATGCAATAATAAAGTTATGAATGTTTCATTTGTTTAAGGTTATTAGAAGATTTTATCTTAATTTAGATTGATTGTTTATCATTGTCCTACTTTCTTTGTTAAGTTCATGTTTACCATTATGTTGTTGGATATGTGATTCCCTAACACGTGTTCTATCAGTATCACTAAATTATAAAATTTGATTAACCCAATAAGTATGGGGCTATAGTACAATAATTGTGACATTTAGGAATAAATTTACGATAGTATAATTATCTGAAACTAAATTACGATAACTTACTTTCATTATCCGAATAAAATCAACAATTAACTTATCAATCATAAAATTTCATAAAAGATATTTATATATCGAGGAAGCTTGATTCTACGGTTCATTAATGATCACGATCGGCTAATGTTAAAATTAATATCGTAATATGCAGAAATTTCGTCCCAAAATGGAATGGCGTTACTAAAATATGCGAATTCTGAATCTTACAAGTGAAAAAATTCAAAAAAGTGTACCAAAATTAATTTATTCACTTAATTAAAATGTATCAAAATTAGTTAAAAACAAGTTGGTGCGAATTAGTTAAAGAAATTTAAAATATGCTTATATAATTGACATTAATGATTTTTTTATTGAGAAAATGGTACATATTACCTAAAATGTACCAAAAGAAAAAGAAAATATATCAAAAAATGATATAATTTGTATTTTTGATTATTAATGAACCATTAATGAACAAAAAGCTTAATGAACCGTAACTTTCCACACTTATATATCCTTTAGTTATCTTGCCAAAGGTCGGAAATGTCAACTAACTGTACCGAGACGATCTCTATGGCTCGATCATTGTTAGAGATTACCTGCACGTCGAAAAGACTCGAAGGTGGCTGCATTTATTCACAGCCTTGAGGCAGTAGCATCGCCCTTTCGTTAAATCATTAGCGCTGTCGATACGTCGTCGGGGGAGTTGGAGCTAGGCGTCGACTCGAGCTCAGTTCCGGCCGCGGGTTATATGTCGAGATAGGAGGAGTGAAGGCAAACAAATCATCATAAATGCATCGGTGCGGAATACTGACATCAAGCCGTTATGACTACGGGAGGATCAAGCTGAGCAAACGGAAAAACAGACTCAGCAAACTGCACATCCCGAGACACAAAGTATTCTTTAGTTTCTAAATCGTACACTTTCCACCCCTTTTTGCCAAACGGGTAGCCTAAGAATACACATTTCCGGCTCTCTTCGAACTTGTCGGTTGCTTTGCAGTTATGAACATAACACAGCGATCCGAAAACCCTTAATTCAGTCAAGGTAGGAGGTGTACCAAATAAGTACTCATACGGAGTTTTAAAACCTAACACTTGCGATGGCGTCCGATTGATCAATAATACATTAACATCTAATCGCCCAAAAAACTACGCAAGTAGAGATTGCTGGAACTTGAACTTCGTCTTTACATTCAAAAATATTGCCTATGTTTCCGTTCAACTGCCCATTACATTTGGGGTGTACAGCCGCGGGGATCTTGAAAATAATGCCTCGGTCTGCAAAATACTGTTTTAAACAAAAAAATTCGGTACCATTATCACTACGCACTGTTTTAACACGACCATCAAATTGACGCTCCACTATAGCCATGAACCGCGTGAATAAGGAAAAAACTTCTGTTTTATCATTCATCAAAAATATCCATACACCCCGAGAGAAATCATCGACAATTGTAAGAAAGAAACGAGCACCACAATTAGACCGCGTCTTATATGGACCCCATACATCACAATGGATCAAATCAAAAGAACGACATGCTTTATTATCACTTGAAATAAATAAATCACGATAATACGCTTTTGCTTGAAAAGCAAATATCACAAGATTTCATCTAGAACATTGACCGGGCAAACTCAATGGTAAAAGCGAGAAACAACTTTGGAAAGCGGATGGCCTAAACAACGATGCCAAATAGCCGGATCCTGTTTTTCGGCTACTCGATTAACTCTCCGCATTGTCCCCGCAGGCTAGTAAAGTCCCCCTCCCCCCCGCCGTTCACCGAGTCCAATCAGCATCCTCGACCGCAGGTCCTGAATAAGACAACCATATTTTGCACAATAAACTTAACACAATGTCAGTATGTACATCGAATTTATTAGCAGATAACAGAGATTTACAATCAAAGTTTGGAACATAGCTTAAACGTGTGTAAGTTAAAGGCAGAGAACATAATCGAGCGGATCCACATTTAAAAGATGTAACTTTACTACCATTCGGAAGACCAACCGTACAAGGAGACATGTCCCGGATGTTCGATAGCAATAATAAATTACCCGTCACGTGATTCGAAGCACCCGAATCAATAATCCATACATCCGATATAAACACTTACCCATTAAAGAGCGATGGCCAGTTTTATACCATCGAGGAACCAGAAGTGATAACGGTACTTCACACGATCATCACCTCACGGAATAGCGTCCATACGGCCCCGTTTGAACTCGTCTGATACGCCCGCCCAGGAAACAAGTGACGCCCGTGCCTCGGCCGACTCGCGGACGAGTAGGAGGAATGCAATACTACATCGCCAGTTCGAACACCTACGGAGTCCATGCAATCAGCGGCTCACGAGGCGATCCCCACCCCACCACTCGGGAAACCATTCTTCCCAAGAAACTTGTAGACTAAGTAAATGCAACACGATGACAAAACGTGCATGTGACATTAGGTAGAAAGCGGGACTTGAACTCGGGATTGGATTTGGTTTGCGTGGTAACAGCGAAAGTCATAACATCCTCGGGCATAGGCTTAACAACATTGTTTCTCTTATGCAATTGTTCCTCCTGATTCATAGCTTGAAATGCCCAATCCAAAGATGGAGTAGGGTCTTGTGCGAGTAATTGAGAACGCAGGTGGCCAAACCTGGTGGCATCAAGACCGTACAAAAAATCATGGAACTTTTCTTCATTGAGTCGGCGTTGCAAGTGTTCTCCCATACCACATATACACGCAGGGATCGGATTGCAAGCAGCCAAATCATCCCATAACTTTTCTAATTTCCCAAAATAATCCGCAACTGACATAGTAGGAGTTTGCTTACATTCGGAGAGAGCATGTTTCAAATCTTGTTTCCGTTGGCCATTAGCAATCATATCCCATAACGGCTTCGCTTCTTCGTAATGAGGGAACGTCTTTCTTTGTGTCGAGTCAATAGTATTAAGGATCCATTGTACCAAGGTAGATTGGACAGCATCCCAATCACCCCAAAAATCCGGGTTTGCCGGTTTGGCAAGCGAACCGTCTATGAAGCCATATTTTCGTCGTCCTCGTAGAGAAAGTTTCATGGAACGAGACCATTCTTCGTAGTTGTGGCCGGTAAGTTTGACTAAACAAATAATATTGCCGGGGTTGTCATTGGAACTAAGGTAATAGGGGGACGAGGGGTCTGTCACGGCGGAGACTACGTAGTCGGGATGTCCGGTCGATCGGGATGATTGGGTTGTCGGTGTTGTGTCGAGAGTCGGCGGGATTTGGTTAATGTAGTTCGGTGGGGGCGCTCATAGTGATTATCGGATCGGTGGTCCTACAGAATAAAAATAAAAGGAATTTTCGGTGATGGCTTGCGATTGTTTCTGAGGCAGACAACAAAAACAAAAAATATTGTGGGAATCGGTGATGGTGCACGTTTGGGACTAATTGACGCTGCTTTGGGGATGACTGTCGGTGATGGCTTGCGGTGAGCTTCTCTTTAAAAAAAATTTTGGGATAACTGCCGGTGATCGAAACAATTTTGGGGATGGCTAGGGTTAATTTTTCTGGCTCTGTAATACCATGTTAAGAGAATAATTAACTCTTGTATTCATCACAATGTAATTACACATATTTATATACATTGTTCAATATCCTAACGGGCCTACTCAACTATTAGCCTATACAACACACTACTCAATATACGTATCCGTTAACAATCATCATAACGAAAGTCAAATGTCAACTAAGTCGCATAGTGGATCCTTTCTGATCTCCATATCCTTTACAATTTGGCAAAATAATTTTGATGTTACCTTATATTGTTGCACAAGTGATACATACATAATGTGTGCAATGTAGGGAAAACATATAGGTCTATATATGTTGATTGGAAGTTACATGTTAGTCTCAAATGTTTTGATGATTCCAAGCTTTGTTCTTAATACTGACGTTTATTTTGAACTTTTTTCGTTGCCCATTGGTCAATCTTGGATAGTGATTTATACATTCTAATTCTTAGCTTGATGAGATGACATTCTATCTCTTTGTTATTTTACATAAAGGTTTATACATGAAGTGAAATGTTGTTATCAATTGATAGAATAAAAAGTTGACCTTACTAAAGTATAAAGTTGACCTTAACTAAAGTATGAGAATAGTGCAACTATAAACAAACATGAGAATTGAAATTACGAGCATTACAAAATCTCAGTCTTAATTAAATGCAACTTCTACCAAATCAAGATCAGAGTAAAGATTATCTATCATATTTTGTATGCATTTTCTATTATACCTCGTTAAGTTAAGATAATCATACATGATGTTTCATTATTCAAATTACTGGAGTAATTTATAAAGTTAGATAACAAATGATCTTAATGAATGGAATGAATTTTAATTTGGACTTTGGGGCTAAATGATTATTCTTGTACACACAGCTCTTGACCTTGTCAACGAAAAGAAAGTGAAATCCATACTTGGAATTTTGACCCATCAAGAAGCTTCCCTCCTCCAAGAATTCAACAATGCCACCAAAGATATTCCCATAATCTCCATAGCTCCATGGCCTACAACCACCCCCATTTTACCCCTCCAACCACCATCTTTCATGCATATGGGAGGCGACGTGACCCTCCGAATGCAATGCCTAGCCTCCATAATAGGCCATTTTGGGTGGAGAAAGGTTATAGCATTGTATGAACATAGCACCAACTTGTCTCCTGATCTTGATCTTATTACTCACTTGTCCGATGCCCTTGGCCTAGTGGACTCCGTGATCAGCCACCGTGTAACCTTCCCTCGTGGCATTTCCGACAAATTCGTCGAAGAAGAGTTGAAGAATTTAAGAAGCAAAGACATTAAGGTGGTTGTTGTTTTGCAATCTTCATTTGAATTCTCCAATGTTTTATTCGAGAAGGCTAAAAAATTGAAAATGATGGGAAAAGGTTATGTATGGATAGTGTCGGATGATATTGGTAGCATGCTAGATTCCTTTGATTCATCCATGATATTTAACATGCAAGGAGTGATAGGCTTCAAAAGGGATTACGATGACACGGGTCAGATTTTCAAGAATTTCAAGAATGTGTTTAGAAGAAAATATAGATTGGAATATCCTGATGAAGATGAATTTGCCAATCCAAGTATACATGCCCTTTTAGCCTATGATGCGACATGGGTTATTGGAAAAGCTATTAATAGTAGTAGAATAGGGAAGACCACATGGAATATGATCGATTTCGAAGGTCTAAGTGGGAAAATCCGATTCAAGAATGGTGTTTTATTGCAAAACTCGATTTTCCGGATCATTAACGTTAGTGGTAAAAGGTATAGTGAATTGTCGATATGGTCATCAAAATTTGGTTTTTCCAAGAATGTGAAGAATAACGTGGAAGCCGATGGTTTGACCGGGGACATGGATTCGATACATTGGCCTGGTGGGGCAATCTCTACTCCTAATGGGACATGGCGGGCGTCGGGTGGGGGTTATTATGAACGGCCGTTGAGAGTGGGAGTTCCGGCAAATGGAGCATGCAAGACATTTGTAAATGTTACGTATGATGAGAAGTTGAACCGAACTTTAATTCGAGGATTTTCAATTGATGTTTTTGAAGCTGCCGTAAAAAAGTTGGGATATTATTTGCCATATGAGTTTGTTCCTTATTATGGTGACTACGATGAAATGGTGGCCGAACTCTCCCCAAAGGTATGCATTAAGTTCACTAATTACTACATTAGCAAATATTTTGACGATGTAATTGTCAATTTGTTTTTAAATAGTGGGATCAAGTTGTAATTTAGTGCAATATTATTTGTCATTTTGAGGGACCATACTGCAATATTTATACCAATTTTGAGTATTAATCTACAACAACGTAACTATGAGTAATAAACTCCAACTTGATCATTGTGTGACCAAATCCGTAATTACCTCTCAAGTACCTATCATATGTTCACTATCTAGGAGCATGATCATGTTCTACTTTCTCTAGTAATTATTGATTTAGGTGGAATCTCATGAATTATTAGCATGATATCATGAATCAATTTTAATTTCATAAGCTTTAGCTCTCAAAACTGTATTATATGCATATTGTAGGAAAGGTCTTGGCGACTCTGTTATTGTCTAATGATTTTAGAGTGGAACTTATATATTCTTAACTTAGTCAAGGTTTCAATATCATTTAAGCCAACTTTTAAATGATTGGATTGCATGTAAATTGTGTTAGAAACAATTTGAACTATATTGCTTCAATTTCAAGAAACCTTTTGAACTTTTTTGATGATGGAATTACAACTACATTCACTAATTTAGGTAAACAGAACTTTGGATGCTGCAGTGGGTGACACAGAAATAGTGGCAGATCGTTTTGAGAAAGTTGGTTTTACTCTCCCATATGTTGATTCAGGATTAGTAATGGTAACCACAGTTAAACGAGACTTTAAAGAGGATAATACAATAGTTTTAAAACCATTCCATACAACCTTGTGGATTGTTATGATTTCAATGAGTGGATCAATAGGTATCATCATCTGGTTGGCAGAACATGCCTCAGGAAATGAGGAGTTTAAGGGCTCATTCTCTGAAAATATTCCCTCTATGCTCTGGTTTTCTGTTACCATCCTCGCTTTCGCTCACAGTAAGTCTACAAACTACGCGGTAATTATCGATTTGGTCACAAATAATGGGACCAACTTGCAGTTTACATTGTTGCATATTAGTCCCCGAAAATGATACAAATGTTGCATATCGGTGCCTAAATATGACAGATTTTACACATTCATCCATGATTTCAACAAACAAAATAAGGACAAATGTTGCACATTTTTACTTTCTGGGACAAATAAAGCCAACATTTGTGTTATTTTTGAGACTAATCTGCAACAGTGTAATTGTCTAGGACTAAACTGCAACTTGATCCAACTATTTGGGATCGACAATAACTCTATGAAGCGCTATCTAAACTACTAGTATTTATTTAAAACTTCGCAGGAGAATCTATCAAAAACAATTTATCTCGAGTGTTGCTATCGGTGTGGCTCTTTGTTGTTCTAGTTGTGGCAGCATGCTTCACAGCTGCCCTGACGACGATGATGGCGGTTCCAAAGCTCCAACCATCAGTAGTCGACATCAATTATCTTCAGAAAACCAATGCAGCCGTTGGGTGCAATGTGAATTCATTCATTATTGGCTATCTTATCAATGTCTTGCAATTCAAGCCAGAGAATATTAGACAGATTGGTTCAATACATGACTATCCTAAGGCTTTTGCAAATGGTGATATTTCAGCAGCATTCTTTGTTGTTCCACATGCTAATGTCTTCCTTGCTGATCAATGCCGAGGCTATACAAAAGCAGGCCGTGTCTACAAACTTGGCGGTTTTGGCTTTGTGAGAATCTTTTCCACCTTAATTTTTTTCTTATATAACTAGGTTGAATCATAAGCACATCCCACATTGATATATCAGATTTTGGTCATTGAGTCACATTTATATTACATTTTGCGAGTAGTGACCCCGCCTGACCAGAACGCGAGGGGGTAAGGGGTCACCCGATCCCTAAATTTTGAAAATTATCCATATGTTAACTCACGTCAATCTTTCAAATTATAACCACTATATTTTCGTCCTGGTTACGTCCTTAGTTGCATGCCCATTTTTCAAATGTTACAAGTAATATTTGATTCTTGCCTCAGGCCTTTCCAAAGGGTTCTCCATTAGTGAATGACATATCTGAGGCAATTCTGAAGCTGGCACAAAGTGGGAAAATAAACCAGTTGCTAGACATCATTCTTACCTCTGATTGTTTGAATCAATCAGATATTGATGGATTAACCACTAGACCTTTCATCTACCTATTTTTCGTCACTGGTTTTCTTGCAATGTTTCTACTACTAATCACAATTGCGCGATTGTTACAAACACATTATTGGAGGAGCAGAAGAATCTTCCCATGGGCATCGTTGGTCTTGATCGAATGTGTTTCAAGATTCGGCTTAAAGTTCTTTCGAGAGCCATTTATCGTTACAAGAACGAATATGGCTAGGGATCATGTACAACATCAAAGTGTAGTCAATGGTGGGAGTACCATTATTGATGATGTTTATATGCAAATTATCATGAAGGATATGAGAAAGGTACTTTGATCATGAATATCATTGAATTGAGTGTTGGATAAATATTGTACTCAATGATATATTTAGTGTTGACAGATGATGTACATACATTTAATTATTTAAGAACTCTTGCCTATCTCACAACATCTTCATTTTTTTATTACACCCAAAATTTAAACGAAAACTTCTCTGTTTCTGGCTCAGTTTGCCAAATGTCCATGGACCACTCAATTCTTAAGTATTTAGGCTACTAATTTTAGCAAGGCAAGACAGATTATACACTAATTAATTGCCTCAATAATTGAGGAAGTCTCGAGAATACCATGTGGTCATCTTCAGAACTGGTATAGTAGTGTGATGAAGTCTTATTATTTTAATAATCACGTAGCATCTACTTTAGCAATTGTTCTGTTTAATTGAATTAACTACTTGCTAATTTGATTTATTCAAAATAATTAGTTACTATATTTGCCTATGCATCATTCTTTGTATGTTCTCTTCAGAACAATGTAAGGGTATAATAATATCATATTATTATACAAGTTGAAATAATTTAAGGGTTGGGACCTTGAGCCGAGGCTCGAACAAAATTTATTATCAAACTCTCAACTTATAATTTCATAATTTTCAATAAACAAGAATCAAACTATCTTTTAGACATGATCTCATATTCTTAACACTTTTAATATGGGAGAAACCCTTTTGAAGGCTTCTAACAAAACAAGAGTCTCATATATACTAATAAAAAACATATTGATTTTCAACTGCAGGTGGACGGCCAGGATCCTCCCATTTATGAAGCATTGATTGGCTATACATTCCCACCCAATTAAACAAGAGTCTCATGTTGTATCTCACTGCATGGACCCCCATATAACCTTTTTATAATAATTTCTTACATTAATTGTCACATTACACACTTTGTCCCTCACCATAAAACAGACTAAACTGCCAACTCCTATCAAGTAACAACAACAACAGTTGAACAAACTAAAAAGCACCCAATTATTTGTTTTATTCCTCTTTTAGTATTCCAAAGATTTCAACAAATTTCATTCACATTTCTCCAATTTTGATTGATCAGTTGTAAGTGTTATTTCTTAGTTCTTATTTGTTTGTTTTATTACCAATATCACATGTACAGTATATTGCTATTGGTAATTATTTTAATACCAAAAAATGAGATATTTCATTTTTTAGTTTTTTATGTATATATGTTAAGTTTTTTGCTATCTCTGGAATACATTTGCATTGAGCCTGCATGGTTATTGTAATTGTTGGTGTTTTTAGACGTATTAATATAGCATTAATATTCGTATGCCGATGACTCTTCACAAAAGATGCAGTAGAATTAGGATCGTCTGCCGATCTTTACCTGTGATAATAAGAGGTTGTTTAAATTGATCAAGTGAAGTGCGAAGCAGCTATGCTTCGTGTCGTTATTCTTGTTTATTTTTTAAAGTTAACATACTCACATGTTATTGAGATTATTTGGTTTGGAATACTGTCGGTCATTGGGGAAAGATTTTGGATCAATGAACATGGATGAGTTGTTGAAGAGTATATGGAGTGCTGAGGAAACTCAAACTTTGGGGGTAGGGCCTAATGGTGGAGTGCAAGGAGGAGGCGATTCTGGTGGGTATTTGCAGAGGCAAGGGTCGTTAACTTTGCCTAGGACGTTGAGTCAGATGACCGTGGATGAGGTATGGAAGGATATGTCGAGAGAGTTTGTGATTGCTAAGGATGGAAACGCGGTTGGAGGACCAGGTATGCCACAGAGGCAACAAACTTTGGGGGAGATAACGTTGGAGGAGTTCTTGGTTAGAGCTGGTGTTGTTAGGGAGGATACTCAGTTACATCAAAACGCGAACAATAGTTCAGGTCTTATTGGTGATTTATCACATTCTGGGCTGAGTTTTGCATTCCACCAAGATGTTGGGAATACAGAATTGATGGGGTGTAATCTTGGTGAGAATAGTAATCAAATGGCTATGCAGTCTCCGAATTTACCCTTGAATGCCAACAGTGTTAGATCAACCAAGCAACAGCAAGGCCAGCACAAGCAACAACCTATCCTTCCAAAACAGCCCACTTTGGCGTTTCGTGCACAAATGTCTATACCAAATGGTGGAGGATTAGATTCTACAAGGGTCGGGGTTAGAACTGTTGGAGTTTCAAATCAAGCAATGAATAACAGTTTGGTACAGAACAGTGCACTGCAGAGTGGAGGAATGTCTATGGCCGGTTTGGGAGCTGGGGTTGTCACTGGTGCTATCGGATCTCCATCAGTCTCATCAGATGGGATAGGGAAGAGCAATGGAGATTTGACTTCAGTATCACCAGTTCCTTACATGTTTAATGGTGGTTTCCGAGGTAGAAAATCGAGTACTTTGGAAAGGACCGTGGAAAGAAGGCAGAGGAGAATGATAAAGAATCGTGAGTCTGCAGCTAGATCACGAGCTCGTAAGCAGGTATTCACATATGTAACCTAAAGTTTGCTGCTGCTATATGGCTATTTTTGCATGCACTTCAATGGTTGACTTCTTGGCTTATTTTATGATTCTTAAAGTATCTTAATCACAAAACAGTAAGTATTTTTTAAAACAGGCCATAACCTATAGATGAGGATTCTGTTTTGAGGTTTTTCTTTGAGCTAGAACTTAAATTGTACTCTTCGGATTGGACTATTGGAGGAACTACAGCAGCATCAACAGTGTATGCCCCTCAGAGCTCAGTGTTCCCTCTCAGGCTCTCATTCTCGGTTTTGGAGAACGAGAAAAAGAAGATGAATCAGATTTTTCTTAGATGTTGATTTGGGGTTCTATATACTCCGTATTAAATTATTTTCCATGGCTATTTAGGCTTACACCACGGAATTGGAAGCAGAAGTCGCAAAACTAAAAGAAGAAAACCAAAAACTGATGAAGAAGAGGGTAAAGTTTCAATCATTATATATCTGAATGAAGCCTTAATTACTACTAGTATGTATCTGGATTCTCGGATATGATGAACCAACATAAACTTAATTCTGTTCTGCAGGCAGAAATGATGGAAATGCAGAAGAATCAGGTATACCAAGTTTTCTTCTTAGTGTATATGCTCTTTAATACGAATTATGTGCTTACAAAGTACTCATCACTCATATTTGGAAGAACTTGTGATGGTTAAAGAGAATCGCGTAAATTGTTTTTGTATCCAAAACAAGTAACCCATACAACAATACTGATGCAGGTATTGGAGATGATCAATCAACCTGCACCCAAACGACGAAGCTTAAGCCGTACACTGACAGGTCCTTGGTAAAGTGTTTTGGTGAAGAGCTTTTACAGTTTCAATAGTTGGTTGTACATTATGTAGGAAAATCATGTTTGTTTCGTAGATGAGAATAATCGAAGTTCCTTTAAAGTTCGTTTACTTTAATCTTCCGTGGCTCCTAACCTTGTGAGCCTTGCACGTTGGTGATATGCAAGAAAGCTTAATCAGAGGCATAGTGGTGTGTACAAATGTTTTCTACTTCAAACAGTCGGTCGATTAGCTGCATCGCTCAACACTGCATTACTGATTCTGAGTCTAGGTTAGGTTAGTGAAGATCCAGGAAATCCCAGTTATATCTTTGTGGTTTTGTCATGTACTACGTATACAAATTCTTGGTCCTTTTATATCACAGGATAATTTTCAATACTGTTGCATATTTAGTTGCATAATTTTCAATACTGTTGCATATTTAGATGCATCATTTTCAATACTATTTTGCATTATTCACTTGTCGTGAGAAGCATAAAATATTGTTTTTACTATCAGCTTGAAAATGCAATTAAAGTTTTTTAAATATTAAGAGCATGAATTATTTTTCACCTTATTGGTAGGCAGACACAAGCAATGGTTTAAGATTATTTGTCCATTCCTAGTGATTAGGTGTCAGATATGTCACATAGATATAAGGTGATAATGAATTGTGTGGGTCCATAATTAAAGCCCATATTGTCATGTTGGTGCATGGGGGGTGGATAAGTATTTTACAACGATGTCGAAAGGCCAAATTATCTACAACGGATGGTAGTAATAGGCTAGAGGCGAGTGTATCTTTTCGAAAGATTTTTGTTTAGACATAAAAAGAGATCTACATTAGATGTGATTTTTGTTAATGGAAAATCATTCTTTTGGTGATCAGTATAGATGATATCTGGCGTCACAAAATAAAGAAGGAAAGAAGAAACGATTGCATTAATTGTATTTACAGATGGAGAGTTTTGTTTATGAGTAGTTTTTACCATAAAAGACTTTCAATCTTACACTATATAAAGGCAGAATCTGAACTTAGAAGATGGCCAAAACAAAAAAGAGATTTACTGCGTTGTATTTTATAAATGAAAGCAGTTTGAGAGTTCATTTTATTTTTGTAACTGAATATGCCTTGATGTTCACATAAAGCTTCGCTTTAGATTATGCTGTTATTGATATGACTTTATTCTGACAGTCCTATACAGTAATTATTCAGTAGTTTATTACATCTTAAAGGATAGCGATTGTAGTGGATGATATAGATGTATTGAAGTCAAGGGGAACTTTATACGTATTCGAGATAGGAGTAGAGTATGCGTGAAAGAGATGGAAGCGTTCATGAAGTCGCTTTATTTATAATTCTATCGTGAGTGAAATCATTACGTTTGGCATGTGTGTCCCAGACGTAGATGCGTGTTGCCTTGGCTGAATTCACCAGATTGTGTTTTTATGTTTGGGCAGTTTACTTCTAACCAGTCCAAACTTCGGCCTTAGGCTTTGTTGATTGTTTAATGCTTGATGGCGGTAAATACATGGTAGGTCTGGCATTTTTCATGTCAAAGAAAACAAAATATTGAGAAACTTATCAAAGTTTTGACTACTCATAGTATAGAATTATTTTACGCCAATTTGCTATTTTAGCATAACTTAGTAATAAAGAATGTGTGTTACAGTAACTTGAGCTTATTCTAGTGATTTTATTGTTATAATTATAAAATGTAACATAAAATTGTATGTGTAGCTTTGTTACATGTGATTTCATTATTATAATTATAAAATGCAGCATAAAATTGTAATAAAAAAATAAAATTATCGAATAAATATACTTTTATATATTTTAAAGAATATCGATTTATTGTAAAAATCGTCTACTTATTTTCTTACATTGCCTCTTTTGCGTTATTATTTACTTTCACGTTATAAGATTGTATACCATTGTATTATGGAATCGTTGATATTTATCACCGAATCACTACAGCAGCGTGATGTCTGATATTATAAGTAGAACGTGAGGATCTTCATGAAAGAAGGTAGAGGATCTTCAATATAGTCACAAAAGCTATGAAATCATAAAAGCAGAAATATTCCATACATATTTTTAGAATTTATTATCTAAAAATTAGGTTATTAGATTCTTGAAATAAATCAATTCTCCATCTTTTGTCTTTTTATTTTTCTTCAAAATTGATATCTTAATCTCTGTCATCATCCTTCAAGATCGATTTACTCTATTTTTGGTTAGCATTTATTTAATATTTTATTCTTTAATTTAATCGATACATCTTTTCTTGGTGTCTGATTCTATTTTTTTTATCTATAGTTATTGTTCGTAATGATTTTCCAAATTAATAGTTTGTCTCTCCGTCAATTAAAAGAATATTACTGGCAATCGATGCTAATCTTTAGTATCTCCTACAGCAATTTTATTCTTAGAATTAAGAACTTCAATACATCATAAGTTAAAAGTGAAATAATAATGAAATCATATATCATTGTTCTATTTCATAGAATTAATTGTGAGCTTTCTTCCGAAGATAAATCATGTCAGAGAGTTTATAAGTTTTCAGCTAATAATGATCTTCGTTGTCAAAGTATCGGTCTTATCAATTAATGTCTTGAATATAGATTCTTTAGTTTGTCTGTGTATGCAATTCATTATGGAGGATGTCTTATTAACATATTTAGCGATAAATAATTCTACATTATTTTCAGTTTTAATTTCTAACATTTATATTTTTCGTAATATTCAATATTATAAACTTTATCATCACGTATTTCTCAATATATATAACTTCGAAACTTTAGTATCAAATCATTGTTTAAAGTACAATTGAAAATAAAAGAACCCAGCTAAATTATACATATATTGGCATATTAATATAACTTTGTAATATTGATAGCGATATTATGCTTATTATTTAATTTTAATAAAAATGAACAAATCCTAGTTTTAGAAGATATGACATATTAATAGTTTTATAAATATATAACTCTCAAAATATTAACATAAATATGAATTAAATTATTATAAGTAAAATAAATACTCTAATAATAATAATTCACACAATATCATGAAGTTTTGAAAAAATAAAATAAAATGGAGGTATGCATCGAGTTGATTTACTATTAAATGAGTATTATTTCATATAACAGTAGTAACAAAATATATCTAATAAGCTTAAAATGTATATGTTATTAGCATAAAAATTAAAAGCATCGTTATCTCCCGTGATGCGATAAAAAATTATTTTGTATGTTTCGCTCATGATAAGGTAATCCACTTTTGAAATGATATTCTTTTAGTAGTGTAAACACATCCTTGAGGTTTAAGAAATGAATCACATGGTTTGAAATAATGACAATAATAAGCTAACATATGATTGTAAGAGAGAAAATTATACGGCGTATGTTTATTTTGGGAATTATGGTTTGATAGTATTATCTTTTTAATATGGAACGACCTCGATGCTTAAAGATGCGGAGTTTGTGTTATAAACGAACACGTGTTTGTTATAACGCAGACTCTGATCTGAGACCCCAGGAATTAAGTAAAATACTTGAAATAAATAACAGGAATTTTTGCGTGGTATCCCGAACAAGCGTTTGTTTGGACTAATTCACGGGCTCGAGCCAAAATTTTCACTATAATGGGAAGAAACGATTCTGACTTTACTTTGGAAATAATTGAAGTAATCTTATTTAAAATTAACACAAAGCCTTGGTATTTGAGTACAGTATTAACTTCTGACTAGGCCTTTATTAGGGCCAACAAATAGAATAGTGTTTCTATTATTTCGATGTGTATTGATCGACTTTCGACAAAATCTCATGATTTGAATCATAGAATAGCGAGAAAATCAAGAGCTTCCTCAAAGTGTACCGGATGTACCAATACCGGATATGCAGTTGTCGGATAAGCCCCAAAAGAGAGATAGATAATGCCAACGTCTCCACCTCGTTGTGCCACATGCAGACAAGTAACGAACCAAATGAAGCGGAGAATCCAAATACTTGGTTGAACTTTGCTCTAGCGGAACTTTCTATAAGCGATACATCGTGTCAGAAATTTGTCCGCATCTGACACCCACGTAGACTGATGGGAACTAGTGAATACCAAATCACGTTAACCTTACATCCAGAATTAGCCCGAACACGTTGATGCGTCGCCTCACTCGGGCGTTGTCTTTGAGAAGTGACTCCTATGATCTTGCAGACCCCCACACGAGTAGCGGAAATCTACTCTCCCCGATAGCGATGCCATCGAATAATCTGATACAATGATAGATGGCCCATGAGAATCGTGCAGATGCGGCCAACAACAATTGCCCCAAACTCGTCCTCATGAGTGGGTACCACGTATTGGTACCTCACAGTCGTAACTCTACAAAGACATCTCGAGCTACTCCGTGATGTTCATGAAAAACTTGGAAGCCACTAGAGTATCACATGGCCAAAGTGAAGAGCGAGGGTGCCACCATAAAGGCTCATTTCTTACGACTCCCGAATTCTTGCTCCAACATTTCCCAAAATCACACAAAGTGACAGAGAAAAATATAAAAACGCCATGTATCTGATACAAGTTCACATCCTTTAAGCTCGGAAATTGCATCCGAACCACAGAGCCAGACACTTGACCTCACGTTAACACCGAGGAAGCTAAAATTCCTCAAATCTTATTAGCTGCTGAATACTTGATTCACCAAGTCAACAAGTGAAAGCAGCGTATGCAACCTACATTTCGATGTAAAACTCCCACCGTCGTATATGCTACTCACTTACCGAAGTCGATCACGACCATCTTGCAGCCAGACCCAGAAAAGCAAAAACATTGGGCCATGAAACGATGCCACCATCCCGATCTCTGCTCGTGTGTCCAGAATCCACTCTAGGACACCTGCTTGGTACTATTTTAAACCCGGCGTCGGAGACAGGATGTGACTGCCGACAATCAAAACCATGTCCTCTTGAAATACATCAATAGCTGGCAGTGCCACTCAAGACTTTACTCTGTTATTCACGTTCTTTCGACTTGGGACAATCACGTTTCAATATCCCAATTCCTTACAAAAAGTACTGCTCAGTTTTCTTGAACCCCGATCCGGTTTTGTGGAGAACCTCTCCACAGGTCTATCGCCACACTAGTATTGTTAAACAGATCTTTGTGGTACTAGGAACGCCCCTAACTATCTGTAATCCACATTATGGAGGAAGATGCAAGCTAACTTCCGACGAGAATCTTTACCATTTGTCATAGACTGCAAAGGTTCTCATATGACATAGGTAAAGACTAACTAATATCAAAGAACGTCTCATTCTCAGTCTTAATATCTATATTACGCCAAATCAAAGTAATGTACTATTGAATGTCCCCAGAGCAATTCTTTAGAAATATACATCACATTCTAAAGCGAGCGTTGTTTAACAACTTGTTGAATTGGCTTCTTAAATCGTATCTGAGACTCTCGGCTTGAGCCGCGACCGGGCAGTATCCTCCTCGAAAACCTACTGTGATACTTACCTAAAATCATCAAAAGCGAAATCGGCTTGATCAGTGGTGCCTTTTCCTCGAAGTATCACATGTTATGCAGTAGCAGGTTGCAGGTGGATTTTTCAGCGGAGGGTGAGGCCACTGGATTTTAGTAGCTGTGGCCGGTTTGCCGGAGAGGCTGAAATTGTTTCTCAGGTGAAACTTCAATTTTTGAGCTTTACCAGCCATCTCAGAGTAGATGATAACATGCTCACGATGCAGGTTTACTCTTTCAGGCTCACGTATTTGTTATAAGCAAAAAATCTGGACAGGAATTAAGTAAAATACTTGAAAGGCATAAATAACACTGAATACATGGTATCTGACAAGCGTTTGTTTGGACTGTCGTGAGGTACCGGCCATGAAATGCTATATTGGGGAAGAAGCAGATCCGCAACTTCAGCAGAAATAGTTAAAAGTAATGTCTCACAATAGTCTTATAAAACCTCGAAATTTATTTAGTACAAGTATTAACTACAACTATTCCTTTATTTACGGAGACCAAGAAGCCAAAATAGTGTTTTCTAATGACTCGTGTAGTATTGAAGTCACTCAACAACTTTTATAAAGGTGAATCGATATTTTTTTTGATGTACAATTGTTTGTTGTTATATTTTTAGGGAATTTTTTAAAGAAGTATGTTGATGCATGCAATCATGATATGATTTTTTTCAGATACAAATTCTTCTATTTCGGATAGAAATACTAAGACAATTATGATATTCTAAGATATTTGAATATGTTTATTGTCTAATACATTATTCTTAAGACATTTCGATCATCTAAATGCAGTGTGATTATTTACATCTTTTCAGAAATACAACTAAATAAACCGTATAATTTTCAGCAGATTTTAAATATAAAAATTATGAATCTTTAGATACTAAATTTATCTCTAGCTTATCGTAAAATTTTATTTTTCAATAATTAAAATTATTTAAATCTCTGACAACAAAATTTCAAAATTATGAATATTATATATTACCTACATCTCTAAAAGGTTATTCGATTACTATTTTTCAATAGTCGAGAACTATTAAAACTTAACCACTAAATTATGAATACTACGTACTAAACTGATGATATAATATAGTATTCATTTTTTTTTTCAATAGTCGAATTTTTGAAGGCTACGGCAATAAAAGCTTAATTATGAAAACATCATACTACCTCCCATCTCTAAAAGTTAATTGATTTTCTTTTGAATAGTTAAAATTATTTAAAAGTCGCCGCTTAAAAATTTAAAATTTATAAATATTAAATTTCCACATCCAGAAATCTAAAGATGGATTCAATTTTCTTGTTCAACGATCAAAATTATTTAAAACTCAGCGAACAAAGCCCAAAAATTATGAAACTGCATCTTGCCTCGTTCTCAAAATGTTAGAAGTAATTTTTAAACTTTGATAGTTAAAATTATTTAAAGCTTAACCACCCAATTCAAAATTATAAATATTAAATATGACATGGATTCCTACTCTAGATCATTTCCGATTTTAACTTCGATAGTCGCGGTATTTTGAAACTCCGCCAACTAAATTGATAACTTATGATTACTACATACTTATTACATTCATGGCTAAGAAATTTTTCAATAGTTAAAATTAATAAATTTTATGATCTTAATAATTGATATACAAAATTGGTTTGAATCAAATTACTATATTAGCGATAGCGTGAAGTTGAAAGCTCCATTGTATGTTGATACATATTTCACATAATAATATTATAAAAATATTTATAAAGTATTTGAGTTCAAAATTAACGTCGACTTTGTCGTAATTATTAAATCATTAAGCCCTTATAATTTGAATACTTTTTATCCATCAAAGAAAGATTGTCTAGATTAATTTTTAATGATCAAATTAAAAAATAGATTAATACATAGTAAGTATAATTTCAAAGAATAAAGAGTATACTAGTATTTTGTAGTCTTTTTTTTTTATTTAAGTAATAATAAGAATTGTTTTAATTGTTATTGAAAAAGGAATAAATTGTTAAGGTATTTCAAATAACTTTATATATATAAATGTAGCTTACTTGAGAAATAATTATTTAGCAGTGAGAATTTTACTTCTTGGTTGTAAAATAAACAAAAAAAGCTATTAATACAGCAAAATAGGTTCAACTAGGACACAAAATATATTTACCACAAAATTAGACATCATGAATTACACATACATAAACTAATTGGAAATGGCAGAACAGTAAGGCATTTCCTTTATCTGACTTGATGACATGAAGTTCATTATACCACAAATCAACCTCCACATTGCTTTCACCACCTACTATTGGTCAAATACTCGGTGTACATAGATGCGACCTATTAAGATATTACTGCCTACTTATCAATATAATTGATTAATTAAGTTAAAAGTATTTTATTAATGATGTACTCCATATGTAATTTCCTTTTTGAGTCTTATATGAAATAGAGAATCATTATAATTTAAGATGAGAAATAGACTTTATAAATTATAATGACATATATTGTAAAGTGTTTCCAAGAAATAGTATTTGGGCCCAAGAAAATGTGGGCTAATATTTTGGTTACATTCTAAGTCTTTATGATTTTTACTAGAGTCAGTCCCTAATTTGTTCGGTCTAGTCGAAATTTAATAGCATACTATTAGTATTGTTGATTGTTTTTTAGTGGGATAACCGAATGTATGATTCCTAATGGAACCTCGGGTGAAAGTGCAGCCAAAATACCCAAGGTAAATGATATAACTTATAAAAAATTAATACTATTATCTCATATGTCTAATACATACTAATAAAATTTAAATTTTTTTGGAGCTCCCGCTAAAGAGGTATTAGGGCTAGTAGCCACGCCCCCAACAACTAGGGGCCGGCCCTGGCACTTCTTATTGGCTCATGTACTTTTATTAACCATGTGTTATCATTTGGATTTTCCTATTTTATTTTTGTATGGAATAATTTTTTAATATATTTCATATGTACATATTTAAATGTAGTTTTTAATTTAGGTAGGTTAGACTAGTCAACTTGATTAAATTTTTATTTGGTTACAGTCGACTCGGTTTAGATCAATTTTACATAATTTCTATTCGGTTTGTTATTTATTCGATTTTGCGAATTAAAGAAATACGTTGGCATCAATTTTACAAAGGAATTGAATTATTTTACAAATCATTTTGTTTATCAATTATTTTACAAATCATTTCATCCCCTTTAATCCCAGCATTGTTGTATGTCTTAATAAAATGGGCTACATATTTGAGATTTGATTCAATGAAGTGTTTAACCATTAGTGATAACCTTTGGCATTTCGGCTGATACATCTCTTTAGAGTGTAAAGTTATATAGGTGTATGAAGAAAGGTGACTCCCGATCTTCATGACCTTTTATTGCCCCGATATATACTGCTCCAATTTGTGTTCTGGAATCGATTAAATTATCGGAGCGATAGGAGTTTTACTGCGTAATTCTAGATTGGTCGCCGTGATGAACCCCGATGTGTTTTGATAGAGTGGATAGGGCGTCCGTCTCACAATCTTAGAGGTGAGGGAAAAGCCTCTGTTTTGTTTTAAGAGTGGCATCGCTACTCTTTCATACTTTCTTGATCAACTATTCTTGATGATATTTGAAATAAAATTAAAGTGCTGATATTGCGTTTTTTTGCAACTTATATTTTCTACCGTCCATGTTAGGATAGCCATTTGTTCTTCGAGGAAGTAATACAGTCATCATTGTTGGTGCTAGGAAGTATCTTGAGCCGGTGAATGACGGACTCTATTTTGTAGATTCCCCAGTAGGTCTGGGTGTGGAACCCTTGGTGTTTGAGTGCTCCGGCGGCTTTGTCGTCGAAGTCCTCGATTATGTGTTGAAAGGTTCCCTCGGTGACATTAGTACGGCCTTTACTGCAATTTTGTGACTTGCTGCTTACAGAGCTCATGGCAATATGTTAACTGGCAGAAGAGACTTGGCCGGCGTTAGTGAGGGCGTCTGAGTGGGTCGTGTGTTTAACTGGAGTTTGTCTCGTGTGACCACTGCTGCCAGTATTCTTATTTTGAGAGAGGTTGAGATAGCCCTGCTTGAAACTTGACTTCGATTTATCGGCGGTAATGAAAAATGGTCTGACGATCCCGCTAAGGCGTGCCACGGTCTAATGCAAAGAAAGAATTTTTTATTATTTATTTAAAGGGTACAAAATAAAACCCGTTGTGAGTCGGTGTACATGTTTTTATCAAATCGAAAGGATATAATTTGTCCAAACACATGGATCTCCCAGCGTTTTCGACAATTTGCGAGATGTGGCTTCTTTAACGATTTGAGCTTGATAGGAGCTTGTATGAGCTCGGTTGTTCAGCTTGACTTGTCTTGATTTGACTTGATTTGGGATAGAAGAGTATGAAAATTTGGATGTGTGTCCTAGTCTTGATGGACTTGGCGACAGTGCGGAGCTTGGATGTGAATTAGAGTTGGAGAGTGCTTAGCGGCATAACCCCGTGTTGGTTTGTATTGGACTTGATCTTGGAGTCTTGGACTTGATCTCTGATACATGTTAAGGCTGGATGGACTTCTTGCGAGGTGTCTTTGCCGGTGTGGGGCTTTAATGAGGTGGGACTTAAGGGATGTACCCAGTGGTATAGTAGCTTGATATGATGCACTTGCTTGTCTTTGGTGGTTTGATTTGGATAGAACTCTCCCGAGCTTGTAAGTTGTGTGGGTGGCAAGCAGGGATTGTTGAAGCTTGATGCGACACAACTGCTTGTCTTCTGATACGTGCTTGATGTTGTTGTTAGAATAATAAAGGAGGGACTTAAGTGAGACTTAGTCTTAATTGGTTGATTTAGAGTTATGTAACTGTGAGCAATGTGCGACACAGCTTGATTTGACTTAGATTAATTTAAAACAATGACAAATGTATTGCTTTCCCAGGCATTTCTACGGTGACATGCCGGCTGTGTTGTAATGATGAGACTCGATTTAAGGCTGTGGCTTGATAGCAAGCTTCCAGCTTGTACTACATCGACCTTAATGACTTGTTGTTGTAGTGATGATCAATATATGAAGGAATTGGATTATGCTTAACTTGTTGATGATCTTGTCCAATCGAGGCAAAGGGCACTTAGCGGCGTATTCCTGCGCAGAATCCCGACTATGGGGAGGCTGAATGTTTGATGCGTTCACATATACGGAAGCATTAAGACCAGGCTTTGAGGTTTTTCGGTGTTCATCACTGGAGCCTGGAAGAAATCAAGTGCTAGCTAACATGCTTGAATATTCAAAACGTTCTTGAGAAATGCAGTAATCGATTTTCATCAAATTTTGCTTGACTTGAAAAATTCTTTGCGTTTGTGTAGTAATTCCACCTGGCGCCTATTTTGGTTATGCAGGAAGTATTTTCTAGCCACCCAGTGAGGTGTTATTGTTCCTACTCACGAGGTAGTTTAAAATATTTAACTTAGAGAATTTCGAGAGGTGGAGTCATGCATGTATTTTCTCGAAGTGTTTTTCGGTATTTTCGAGATGATTTCTTGATTTGATTTTCGAAATAAGGGGGATATTTATAGGCGTGCAGGGGGGCACAGATATGCCTTTGATTGATTGATTTAATTTCGGGTGAATACGTGATTTAGTTGAATTTTGAGAGCCAAGTCTGAGGCAATCGGATTTTTGAATTTAATATTAAAATAAGATTTAATAATAGATCCTTTTGTTGGAGAAACTGATTGTCCGACTTTGACTTATCAAGGGTAAGATTACCACACTAGATCGATGTGTTTTTTTGTCAGTCGTATTTTGAATTAAGTTTGTCGAAAGTGCATTTTTATTCGGTGCCTGCGCCGATTTATTATTGAAATTAAAGTAGGATTTAAAGAATACTATTTGAGTTTAAATTGAGTTAAAGCAAGTAATATAAAACCATAATTTTAACTATTTTGGGGAACCGTTTGATAAATCGACCCTAATCAACCCATGACTTATAAAAGACTAGATTATCAATTAATTTTAAATAATTCATTTCATCAATTTAATTAATATTTTAATAAATTTTCTTATCTACAATTCTTTCTTTTTGTTATATATCTTAATTTTTCCTTTAGGGTGGTGGTGGATAATGTTGGACTAGTTTCATTCAAGCTCTAAATATGATATACATACAGTGCACTGCAAGGAGGAGGGGTCCAATAATGCAATCCTTAGAATGAATACCTTATTAAATAGGAAATGGATCTAAAGTATGAAAATGTGGGGACATTCATAGACGTCCCACATGATGGTTATTACATGGTTTGACCACTACCGAGTGAATGAATTATTATTATTATTCATTTAATTATTTTGTTGGCACTTATTTTCTTGCTACCATCTCCCTTTGGATATGAATAATGTTTATATAATAATGTTGTTCAATGTTCCTAGATTTGATTGGAACAAATATGGGTTTTGGATGAGGGGAATAAATGAATTTTAGTCCAAGCATGATGAATCTTGAGACAACCTTGCAATCAATCCCTTATCGGGAGGCAACCAACCAAAACTATTGTGCCTTCGTTTAGAGCGAGTGTGAGATCAATTCTTGCCCCACAATATATTACTTTTGTTTTTAAAATGTTGTTAAATTTTGATTGTTAGATCTTTTAAAATTAAGGCTAAACACTAATAAAGAAAATTATATATTGATAATTTTACTGGAATTTAAGAGTTCTACTTTTAATTTGTAAGCTTTTTGTTTGGGCGCTTGAGCTGTTATGAAATAGCAATTGAATATAGGCCTTAAACCTGCAAATAAATTACCGTTCGTCCGACTAGAAACTAACATTTCTGACACTCGAGTGAATATGAGAGAGTTTATGTATGTAATGTATTGGTAATAAGAATAAGAGTACACATATTTCCTCCAAGATAGGTTTCCATGTGTTATTTCTATAAAAGTCATTTGTTATATTAATGTCTCATTCATGACCCAGTTTGTCATTTTATTTGATTGATCAGTTGAAGCAGTTTTAGACTCATCAATATAAACCTGGCCGGTTCTAAACTCTGAAATGGGTTGAGTATGAACCCGACCGGGCATATAACATGCTTAGTTGGGTGGCTTAATTATTATTTGAGCTAATGAGGCCTTCATTTTGGATCTAAATATATAGTATGTTGTTGATGTTGCAATCGACGTGATAATTTTTAATCACTAACATATATAAAAGTGTGAATAAAGATTTTGTTTATTTAACTTTTTGCGTTATTGATGCTAATTTATTAACTTTATCTAAAAATGCAAAGTTTTGAGTTATTATGAATTAACTATTTTTTATTTAACCTAATCTATATCGAAATGGAAGCTTTATTGCTCAATTATCTTCGCTAATGACTTATGAAGCTATTTTGAAAGAGCGAATCTAATGATATAACTTTCATATTTATTAAAATAATAATTAATGAGTCGAAGTTCAGCGTCGACTCACGTCGAACTCACACGGAGGAAGCCAGTAAATATTCATAATACTTTATGCTTGCGTATACGTGATTTTCAATTGAAAGAGGAATAAATGACCTTGTCTGATGCGGTTTGAGGATGATACGTCATATACGTTGGCATATGTATCTTTATAATTGTGGGTACGTCACGACTTTTTAATTAAGCTTTGTTTATTTGTCTTGATGCGTATTTAATAATTAGTGTATGCGTTGAGATAACCTGATTATTTTTTCTACATTTTCTTGTATAAACTTTAAGTTGATTACCGAGAATATCGTATTATATTATATATTATTAATTTATTCTTGCTTTCGTGATATATTTTTTTTCGTCATTATATGTTTTTAAATCTTTAATGGTATATGTTAGTTAAATAATAATATATTTATAATAAAAGTAATATTAATAATATTATTATTATTATTATTACTAAGTGATCTAGTTAAATGATACAAGATTTTCTCTTTAAATTCACTCAGGAAGTTTCGGAGTAGTTCAATTGTATTAGAGTGTTAAATGGACGTGTGTTTCATATCATATGTGTTGATTATTGATTTAGAGCACATCAAAAACTTATTTTACAATCAATCTTCCATTAAAATATCTCAAAAATAGCAATGAACCACTTTTCTTCAATAAATTGCTAAAATCGTTTTCGTAAAAATTGATCCTGAAAATTATTTGAATAAATATTTTATCTATTAGTTTAATTGTATATATCGTATGCTCCGTATCAATTAAATAATATCATATTTTTAAATGCTCTAATTTGTTCGGAGAAAAATTGACTCGGAGCGGAAAAGATTTCCTAAATAATCATATATTTTTTGTAGAATTGTGTATTTGTGTATGTAGAACTATTATTTACAATTATTATAATAGGTATTAGTTAAATAATCATATGATTTTAGTAGAATTATAATAATTATTATTAATATTGTTGTTTAATTCCATGCAATTTTTATATATTTAGATCTACAAAAATTGCAAATTTTGCTTTTTAAAATCATTTCTAATTTAACTTGAAAATAAAAATAAATAATTGATGATCTTATATGATCGATTAGATCGATACGTTTAGTTAGAGGAATCTCCAATTGTTAAAAGTAATATTTGTATCTACATGGGCCATCTGATTTATATAATGTCTATACATGGACGTCGTATTTTATTATAATTTTGTATACGGTGTTATATTTAAAAGTTATTTGTGATCCAATGTGCTTCAAAAAATAAAGAAATATTAATTGAAAGAAATTCCAGCATGGGTTTTAGAGCGATTTGATGCATGTAAAAAAATGTATATCGAATATTTGAAATCTGATTGCGTAGTGCGTCAGCACGTCTTATTTTACAAGTTTAAATCAAAACTATAAGTGTGAATGTAAATTTTAATTTTAATTATTCTTTTTCCTATCCTGGTTGGACAATACTATTTCCACACACTATACTATTCGATTAACTCTTAAAATTTGTTAATTTGAATACCAAAAGATGATATTAATAACTTAAATCTTTTTAGGTTGGGGATTAGTATTGCCAAGTTTTGCCAGAAATGTCAATTGCTCATGATATTGGAATATTAGTAGACTTAACACTTAACAATAGATTAAGAACAATTCTTGAATTTCAGTGATGACTACTTGCATATTTCATAAATCGTGAAAAATCATACTATTAATCAATATTCCGTGGATTGTTTGTCATTGCATTTATTTCACATACATACTAGCTGCTAGGGAGTACGTATTTTTTTTCTTTCTTTTTTTATTAAAAAAAACGTGTGTGACTATGACACTAATAATAACCTATGGAGATATTTGTCCTGAGATATTATTAGGGGGTATTAATGCAACTTGAAATTGAAATCGTGCAGGCAGGCTGTAGAGGCAGAAATAACGAGAAATTTTGGGCAGAGTCGGATAGAAACCAGATTTGGAGTTCGTCGGAGAAGAGCAGGAGGCCAATTTGGGGTTCAACCTTTGGGGAAATACTTGTAGAATCAGCCATTCAGTCCTAAATTTTAGGTGAAACAAGTTTTTTCGTTTATTATAGATTTCGAGATCTTTGTAGTATTTAACGTAATGCTAGCGTTGGAAGAAGGTGAATTTAGATTTAGCTTTGTTCGTTATTACAATATAATGGAATAGAATATATATAAATCTTTAAAAGTAATAATATAGGAAATATAAAGATATGTTAAAAAGAGTTGTATTGTGTATTGAATGTGTATTTAGATTGTATAAGAAGTAATAATGCTTAAGGAGTTCATTAAAATTACGTGGATTAGATATAGTCTTGGAGCTTAATTTTGAGTTGAAGACGATAGGCTGAGGTATGCCGAGCTAAGAAGCATAGAAGCAGGAGGCTGGGCAGAGTGAAGCCGTCGAGCCAGAGTTAAGTTCGTGGCTTTGAGCAGAGCGAAATAGGTTTTGGTTATTTTTTGAGCTGGCCGAGCCGTCGTACTGCGCTAGATACTATGAATGCATCATCTGGAAGGAGTTAATCGCGGAATGTGCCTGATTGATCGGGGGTAGAATTTTCCTTTTTTAATAGCATGATTCGAGGATGGATTTAAAGCATAAAGAATCAAACTCTATACGGCATAAAGATGGAATAATGATCTTGCCAACTTTAGTTATATATTAACAAGAATAATGATACTTAACATTTTAGTTATATACTAACTTAGTTATGCTGCTTTTTTTGGGATGAATTTACGGATGCTGAGTACGGTATTATGATTGGCCTGATTAGTCAAAATTCAATTTGGAAATACACGGCAAGCAACCACTACGATTTGATTGAGTTCCCATGCAATATAATGTGACATATTTCAGGTTTTCACATGTACCATAAGTATTTGATAGTTTATTCCTTATGGTAATGTGTCTCTCACAATTTGTACTTGTCTTTGTTCAAATATAACCAATAAAATGCAATAGAATCATTTTCCCATTTTTTCGTGATTTTGTAATATATATGAATGTCTATTTGATTTATTGCATCAATATATATATTATGGATATTTTGATAATTATAGCGTAACAATTCAATACATGTTGTATAATTTCGAAACAATAATATACAATTAGATAATTTGATAGAAGATATGTAGATAGAGGTAAATGATTGACATTGTAATTTACTACAATTTATTATGCTCACCAGTATTTAAATTGTTAACGGGCAGTCGAGCCAGTAGGAGGAATTTTTGTTCGGGCTGGAGTGTTAAAACAATGCAGCAGAAGTAGAGCTCAGAGATAGGCTACATTGGTAGAAAATTTTTAAATTTTAAAGGGATAAAGTGCCTTGATAATAATATAGATGAGCGTTAATTGTCGATTGATAATTGGAATATTGGCGTTAACTTGAATATAATAAAAAAGTTAAATACATAGCAACAGCGTGATGCACTTGATAATAAATTTGAATAAATCGTAAAATTATAACAAAGCTGACTTTAATATATAATAATTTCGTATAAGCAGAAACTAGAAATGGAAAGCTCGTAGCTCATTTCAGTATAGGCAAGGCCGAGCATCAGAGTCACAAACCCCAGGAGCCGAGCCGCTTGGTTGAGCTCGGCTCATTAACAACTCTACCAGTATTGAATTGATCAAATTATCTCGTTTATAGCAAAACAAAAATAAAGCAAGTTTTTATTTTCCATATTACATACACAAATCAGCAAGATTACAATATAAATCATTACAGTATTAGAAGTTACACCTTATTAGAAGTATTATTTTTTATAATTTGTCAACTAGACATCTGCAAAATGTTGAACATTTTGGGATGCTTGATGAGGATGATAGCTTCTAGTAGTCCCACAAGTCATCCCCACAGGAAACCTCAACCCCACCGGAGGCCTATTAGCCTCCACTTGCTCAAGTGATTGGACTTGATTTTTCAAGAATTTCATATAATGTATAGCTTCATCCAACATAGAGGCAGTGTCCATTTTTGTTCCACCAGGAACAAGTCTCTGGAGTATCCTCATCCTCTCACTAATCCTCTCCCTCCGGTGGCGTGCCGCTACGCTTTGAGGGTCCTTTGATATCTTCACATTCTTCCTTTTGGGTGGCTTTACTGATTTGGGATCAATGTGAATTGGTTGCATTGCTGCTATCCTGAATATCACCTCCCTCATCGCCGCCACTGAACTATTTCCCTTGCCTGCAGTGATGGAATCATAATTTTCATATAGGGATAGTGATAAAAGATTGATACAAGAAAAATAAAAAATTAAAAACTATAAACATTAATTTAGGAGAAGCGAACAAAATAATTTTTTAAAAAATATATGGTAAAATTTTATTTTTCAATATATAATACTCCGTACATGTTTATTTAAGAAAATTAGGGGGATGATTATTGCCCTATGCCTCCTCTAATTCCAACACTGCTTACCTGAAGTTGATGGCAAAAAGTTCATTGGTGATGTATTATTTTGATGAGGGCTGGTAAAGGATATAGTTGGGGAGTCAACATGTGAATGATCAAGAATTTGAGGGTGAGTACCAAAATTCATGGGAATTTCTTGAGCTTTACTACTATAAGGGGTGGAGAATTCTTGGAGTTTTTCCATCTGCATGAGCATCATTGCAAGTTGATCTTGTTGAATAGAGTTACACAAGTCAATATCCATGACTGCTTAACCTGTTTTTTTTTTTTTTTTTTTTAAATGAAAAATGGTTGTTGATAAAAGGGAAAAGAAAAAGTAAGAATTGAGCTTTATAGGGAAAGAAAAAAAGGAAGTGATATGGTGATGTTACTGAGAGTTTTATCAGAATGGTGCAGAAGTGTAGTGATTATGTTGGTGAGAAGAGCAAATGAAAGCAGGGAGTAGGAATCAATATAATAGAGGTTTTTGGAAGCAGATTATCAAGCAGCTAGTAAAGGGTATATATATATACATACTATATAAGATAGTGGTCCATTATATCATCATGCATCGCACATATAAATATTTTATATTATGCACGAATCAAAGTAAATCACGAACATACTTGTCTATTGTGTTACCATGTTTTTCATTTAAACGTGCTAATTAACTTTTTTTTTAAGTTCGAAAATTCAAAGTGGTACTATTACTTAACTCATGAGTAATAATATCATAATGCGGTCAATTTAGGTAAAAAAAATCCAATTATCTATGAATGATATGATATAAGAAGCGTAAAGACTGATAATATTATTATATTTGTTTCAATTTAATTGAGAGGTTTGACTTAACAATAAAAAATACTTTGTATTTAAATTTTATCTGAAATTAATATTTCGTAACTATTTTATTATTGACATGTATATTCTGACATATCTGCTTCTGCAAGAAGTATGCAATTATCTATGTGGTATGTATTCTTCTCGATTGAAATATTGCTCGTTTTTAATCGAGTGAAACTTCAGCAGTAATTCTTCTTGGTAACAAGAGAAAATAATATTAAAACTAGTTTTTAAAGACAAATCTATTCCATAAATTTTATATTTATTAGAATAATGAATAATTAATAATTAATGATTAGCTACATGTGATTTAGAAAGCAGCCAAATCATTGTGAATGGAAAGGAAATACTCTCTCATTAATATTTGTTTGATATAAATATAAGGATAAAATAATAAATTATAACTTCAAAAGTAGATTTACTTTTTGTTGAATAAAAACTTTTTAATTAAATTGTGAAGAAAGATCGACGTAAAAACTAAAGTCTTTCATAAATCGCGAAGATTATGTCGACTTTTTTTATAATTGTAAGCTTTGGCTTTGGCTGTAAATATATTTATTTGTGTTGTATAATATTTTATAAAAAATATATGATGGAAGAATTTGAAATATATTTTTAGATTTGATATAGTTTTTAAATCCAGTATTATCTGAATACTGAAACTGAATATTCTGATTAAAATTCATTGCAAAATTTTATTTAAAAAATAGATCATTTCAAACAAGAGAAATACATAGCATGATTTGATCATCATTTAATACATACCATGATTTGGTTATGAGCAACCTATCCTGAAACTTGAGATGCTGCTCCAGCTAGCTACTAATTAAATCGCATTTGTTTCACTGGGACGCATCTCGAGGAGGATTAGGTCCTAGCTATCTGCTACCATTTGTTTTCATATATTGCAATTGCTAGAATTGGTATTATTGGACCTCTCATTCTAAGTTCCTGAGTTCAACCATCTTTGAATTGAACCAACTAATTTTGTTCCTAATTGCAAGAATTGGTCTAATCCTGATTTTTATTTAGAGATAACCAAAGATTTTATATCAATCAAATAAGAAAAGATATACAAAATTACAAATATGAGAGGACGAGATAATTTTTTAAGAAATACCATCCTTTGAATCTTTGATATGATGTTGCTCTACTTGTAGTATGAAAATATATCAAATATTGGAGTGGAAAGTTCACTACACTATATCAAATATTTGAGTCTCAGTATCATACAGGTATTGTTTTTATTCAGCTATCCTCCAAATCCCACCTCCCCTCATTCAATATTGATGTTTCTTTTATTGTCAGTAAGCAATACAAAATGCAGGCACAAGGAGCACATCCAACGGTCTTATCAGAACATGCCATGGTGTTAATTACTGCCTTAACAAGTGACAAAATGGTTGAATATAAGCAAGACCAAAGAGTAATTTTATTGACAATTAAAAAATATTTTTCTTTTTTCCTGCCACAATACTTCAAAAATGTTCCATCTAAGCAGGGAAGTACGTAACCTTACTCCAGTGATAATAAAAAAGTTATTTCCAAATTGATCCAAGAGTGAAGTACAACTATTATCTATTATTTCACAATAAATAATAAGCATAAATTTTATAGAAAAGATAAGCGATTGCGTAAGATATTTTAGAAAGTGCGTCATCGAATGGAAGTAAAATACAAACTTCTGGGGTTCCTTTCACAATTCTAGTTAATATGAGCCAGCAATAAGCTATTGACACTCGAACTGATCTTTACATGCAAGGAAATTAAGAGATCCCAACTTCTAATTCTGCTAAGAGTTTAATGACAAACAAAATAAGAAGGATACAACTGAAGAAACAGATGACTTCTTTCTTTCAATTATTTTAAATATCACAAGGATAAAACATAAGATGGCAATTAAATTCTTCAAAGAGACCATATAATAACAATGAGTACACATAGATGGTGTAGTCAATGAGGCTTTAAAACATGAACATTATGTATGATTCACTTAACTCACATTACATAAAAACCTCCATGCCTATATATTTGGAGGATTGACACACAGGACATAAACTAAGCTTATTTTCACACTCTTTACACAAACAGAGATGCTTACAAGGTAGTAAAAGCATGCTCGCTTGATTCACTCGACAAACCTTACAAATCATCGATCCCTTCATTTCGTTGTTATCTTTAGAGAGAAGATGGAAATCTAAGGGGCGACCGTGACAGCAAGAAGCTGTGTCATCGACCTCGCTATCACCACACCCTTCTTTACTGTCTCTAGGTTGAGCATACACCTGCTCTAGACTGAGCTTCAGTGTGCTGATCAAGTTTTCGTTGTACTTGGCTTGGTGTTGCCAAGCATTTGCTTCAGAAGCTAATTGTACTATTCGCGATTCGAGCTCCATGTTTTTCTTGTTTATATTTTCCACCTCTGCCTCTTTCTCACGAAGTTTCTGAATAACTTTATCTTCAATAGATGACATAAGTTGGAGCTGATTAGCCTGAAGTTTCTCCAGCACAGCCTGCTTCATCCGATCACCCTTTAATGAAAACACACACAAATTAACCTGTTAAATAAATCGATAACAACAAAGCATTCTAGAGCTTCCAACTGTGAGCGGTAATCATGGAGGAAAATTGAAGACAGTTGAGGTAATCAGGAGTCACATGTGAGCTACAAGTAGAAAACTTCAATGATATGCACATCTAAAATGAGAAAATGTTATGAGGTATCATAGTCATGAACCAAGATACTTTTCAAGGTAGATATGCCATAAGTAGAAGACCTGTGCTTTCATGTATCTATCCATTTCAACGTCTTGCCTCCTGAGCTCACGTTCAATATCATCACCAGCAAGCCCAAGGAATGCTGAGTCATCTGACGAAGCCAAACGCCCATTGTCTAGTGACAACCCTAGGCCCGTGGGATTACTGATCGGCCTGGGGAAATCAACAGAAGATATCTGTGAATTATTGCCTTTATTGGAGTTGTTGTTGTTAGTCTCCAGAAAGTCTTGCTCTTTTGGCCACTTCCTCTTGGGTTCCAGATCATAATTCCACAGCAAATCAAGCCCACCTCCTCCTTCCTCCAGCATTGAAGGGCCTGGTGCTAAACCCACTACATTAACTGCATCACAAATTAACAAGACGAATTAGTAGGCCTGAGTTTTTTGTAACATATATTATTACCAGTTCCTATTCATGTAAAATGAAAAACATTAAAGGGGAAACATAATGCTCTCCAAATGAAACAAAATGGAAGGTGAGAGCTTCGTGAGAAAAAAATTGGACATACACTTCTTATGACATAACTGAAGGTAAACTGCCTAATTAGTAGATGTGAATACATCAAGTTCAGAGGTAGACAAGCTAGTGCATGCTTCGAGCCTTGAGTCCCTTACATAATTTTTCCTCAGAACAGCCAAACTACATAGATGCCTTATATTGCTCGGAAATTGGATAGAATAATTTTTTCACTCAATAAAATACCCAAATTTAAACACCCAAAGACAAAGCAACATGTGACAGCTCAAAGCTTAGTTTCCGAGTTTGGCTCATTAATACGAATGTTATCCCCTGGCTAACGTCAATGAAAAAGAGAACAGTAAATCCCAAATTTCCTTTTGAATAACAATGATTATAAGGAAGCTAATTATTTTATTTTTTCAACTCCATAAAGTACCCTTCTTTACTTTGCAGTATGCGCTCAACTACTCTTCAACACTTAGTAAGCAACCAAGCATACATAAAACAACAAATTCATAATAAAATGGAAGAAAAAATAAAATAAGCGAAGGTTATGCTATGTTCAAATCCTGATCTATATATGTTCAGAGTCCATATCAGCTGCACAGTGCAATTTGAGCTATTTAAGCAATCTCATCAGCTTTACAGTGCCATTTGTGCTATTTCTGCACTCTCATCAGCTATCGATAACCATTTTTTCAGCACTTATGCCAAAAGGTCAGCCAATTCTGGATATACTGCACTTAGATCTACTAATTTGGCACTTTCAATAGTAAACAAAGTTTGCAGAACAAGCATTTATAACTAACAAAGAAATGCATACAGATTACAGAACAATCAAGATTGGTTTTTTAACCAATAAAATTCATATTCAATAACCACTAAGTAAACTTTTAATAATTCAACTTATATCTCTACAACATAAGCAAGAAACTACAAAAATATAAGCAACAAAAATTAATCAAAGGAGGGAACAAAAATAACTAGATGAAAAGTTCAAACTTTTATAAACTTAATTAACTAACAAATACATTAAAAAAAATCAGATTTTTATAATTAATTTGCAACAAAATGGTAAAAAACAATACACAAAAAAGATGGATTAAGAGAATTTACAGGGAGGAATATAAGGAGGATGATTAGCCTGATCTGCAAGATTTTGAGCATTGAAATAATTCATCTGAGTATCAATGTTACCATATAGTTCCCTGTAATAACAATATTAGCAATTCAACAAAAATACCATAAAGAACCAAACTTTATGCAAATTTGTGAAAAAATATCAGTAATTCATCAATAATACAATAAAGAACCAAACTGTATGCAAATTTTTGAAACCATCTTAACAATTCATCAAGAATACCATAAAATATGCAAAAATACCATAAAGGAACAAATTTTATGCAAATTTGTGGAAAAATATTAGCCATTCATTAATATTACAATAAAGGAACAAACATTATGCAAATTTGTGAAAACCCAATATTAGCAATTCATCAAAAAAATATCATAAAGGAACAAAAAAAAAATTGCAAATTTGTGAAAAAAATATTAGCAATTTATCAAAAATACCATAAAGGAACAAACATTATGCAAATTTGCGAAAACCCAATATTAGAAATTCATCAAGAATATCATAAAGGAACAAAAAATGCAAATTTGTGAAATAATATTAGCAATTCATCAAAAAATACCATAAAGGAACAAACTTTATGAAATTTGTGAAATAACTGTTCTAATAAATAACAATATTTATAATTTTGAATTTAATTATTATTGGTTTACCTGAATTGTTTTGATTGGTCTGGAGGTTGTTGAAGATGCTGTTGAAAGTTGAGCTGTGAAAAAGCCATAGCTAGAGAGAGAGAGAGAGGGGTCTTTATGTAATTATGTAAATAGATGGCTCTGGGAGAAGAAAGATTCTTTTGGAATTTTGCAAAATGGTCCTCCATGTTTTGAGAAATAAAAAAGAAGGTATGAGAAAATGAAAATTATCGCTTCCACAAGAATTATGATGACGATCACCTAACTTTTACATAACGGCCACTACTGATCACCCATCTTGTGAAGGTACAACTTTGATCACCCATTTTTCGAATATGTCCTAGTGGGTCCCATCACGATTTTCTCCGCAATTATTGAAGTAATCATCACGTGGACCTCACGCGGACTACTTCGTGCGGTAATCTTTAGTAATTTCACTTTTGTATTTTTTGCAAAAAATAATAATTGAAAAACACTCTATTTTTTCCATCCCCAAATCAAAATATAAACCCTAATAAAAACCTAATTTGACTACTATCCCCACTACCTGGGAAACCGGAATCGCATTCAGACATCTAATTGAAAGCAACGGCCTCATGATTACAACAATCTTCTGCAAGTATTGTGGTGAAAGATGCGTGAAGAAGGTATCGAGGACGAAGGATAATCCGGGTCGGATCTTTTGGGCATGTCCAATGGAATGGGTATGTATTAATTGTTTGTTGTTCTTAATTATTAATTGTTTGATGTTCTTAATTTGGATTGATTAGGGAGGCCATGGATGGATGGAATGGGTTGATTATTCTCCCTCTCCTCAAGGAAAACGTGGGACACAATTGGAGAAGATAAGTGCGTTGGAGAGTAAATGTGTTAGATGAGGCTTCAGATAAGATTGCAAGAATTTTGGATGAAGAAAATAAGAATTTGAAAGAAAGGTTGAAGAATGAAATTGTGCTCACAAACTGTTTGAAGAAATTCCTCAAAGGCATATTTGTGGGTTTTTGTATTGCTTTAGTGTTTATTGTTTGTAGTGTGTGTCAAATGGCGAAAGAATAATGTAGCTTGGGTCCCTGACAACAAAAGTTATGTGTTTGTCAGTATTGCGGTATCAGGTATTATTTTGAGATTGAAGTTGTGCTCACAAATGTTTGAAGTGTTCTATTTGGATGTTGAATTGAATAGAATGTGTTCCTTGTTTTAATGCAATGGAATATGGTCCTAAAACTTACTTTTCATTCATATGTCAATATTGTTCACAAAAACTTGGTTCACTACCATACTTGTTCCCTGTTTTAATGCAATAGAATTGATTCACTGCCATAACAAAGTTAACTCGAAATAACCTACCTAAGACTCAAATGGCAAACAACAAAAGATGATTGTTTTGAGTATTACATAACAAAAGTGCTCGATGAGTTGTCTAATCCTTGCGACATCTTTTCTGGAATTGTTCGACTTCGTGTTTACCAGAGCACGCTTGGCCCTCCTAATCTCCCTTTGTGACACATTTGGATTAACACTAGGGTCTTGCACAATGTCGATTATCTCCACATCATTATCCATGTCTTGGTGACTTGGTTCAGAGTCACCTGTGAGCAACTCTCTCCTCTCTTGCAGCCTCTCTTTCTTGAATAGCATCAACGGAGTCGCTTATCCGCTTTCCCTACTGTCTTCAAGCGATGTCACTGCCTCACCTTTCTTCTTGAATACAGTCTTGCCCTTTTCTTTTGGCCTCGCTTAGTGGTCTCAGAAAAGAGTGTAGAAAGTACTCAATCCTAAAATAATCGAAAAAATTGAATACTTTCAAATATTAATACATACCTTTTTGTCAGTTCGCTTCACTGGGTTTGGTTGGGCAACTTCTACCCCCCGCTTGTTTGCACCAAATTACGTTGCATTTATTAACCCATTTTTTCACCACACTCTTCCTTTCTTTACGACTTCGTTTTTATCCCTTTTTCTCTTCTTTTTTGGCCTACCAGCCAACCTAACAGGTGGGGGAGGTTGAAGCTTCATGCCAATAGTTGTATCCCAATGATTCATGCCCTCCAAAGGGTTAAGCACATGAGAATAGGTTTTCATGAAGGTGCTCTTCATGTAACATTCATTAACACACCACAAAGTTCTTCTTCGTTGATATTAGGATTGCATGGGAGCACAGGGATTCCAAATGGTTCCATACCCCACAATTGAGCATGTTAACTTAGCAAGATTACAGTGAATTGGCCAATATGTGCCCAACTTCCAAAGCCCTCTCTACCATTCCACTTATAAGTGTATCCAACACAATCATTAACATTTCAATCTAAGATCTTCTTAATCTTTTTAACACAAAGGAAGCTGAGTATCCTGTGACATGGCAATTGACCTATCCTTAATTCTTTCACTTTGGACCTTAATAAGTTCTAGCATTAGCAGATAGGTTTATCCCCGCTTCTAGTACGAAAGAATTCAAATGATCTACTACCATTGTTACATAATGTGCTACTATAGACATTTAAGTGGGAAAAGCCCTACACCATTGAGGGGATTAATTTATGATCTATTATCCATTTGTAAAGGTGTCATTGAAATCTCATCTTTTCTATGGCCCTCCTAAAAACTGCTTTTGTTTGTACCTTGCACTTCATAATCTATCTCACAAGTAATCACCTCCGTGTTCCTTGCTCAAGTTCTTATAAATATGATGCACACAATTCCTTCTAGCACCATTGGGACGTGAGATCATGGATTACTTGTTACAAATTTCGAGCAAGAAATAATAGAGTACCGTAATGTATAAAGAAAAACCTGGACATAAACTATTAGAGATTTTCATACCTTTTGTTTGTCTGATATGATAACATATTTTTCTTGTTTCACAATATTCAAATCCTGCATCAATCCTTCTATGAACCACCTCCATGTCGTCATAGTTCTCCTTCTCTACAACTGCCCATGCAATGGGCCAGAATCCATTATTGCTATCTAGGCCAATCAGAAGTCAAATTTGTCGCTTGTAGAATCCCCGCGACAACCATCAAGCCCTATGACCATTCTACAACCATCATAAAACCCCTCAACTAAAGGCTTCAAACACACATAAAGCCTCCTAAACACACAAGGTTCCAGGGGGTGGTCAGGTTATGTGTAGTCTACATAGCATGAACTGCCAGGTTGAGCCATCATCAACTCCCTACAATAAGTACCAAATTGGAATTGTTCCGTGTGATTCCATTTAGAACTTCTACTGATTTTGATTTTGAACATTTCATCAACAAAAACCTGCAAGTCAATAGGTCAATAAATATGTAGGTTTGATGTCCCAAATTAAAACAAACAAGTCATATAAAGGAGAAAACGGATGAATAATTGACCGCAGCTAAAGAGCGACACAAAGACTTAAATTTCCCTTCTATAGCCTTGGCCATGAAAGTGCTATTAGAAAGAGCAATCCTCTGACCAGAGCAACCATTGTGGGACTTATGGACCCTCCTAACTGACCAATCTATGTGTCCTAACATCCTATCCCTACCTAACCAAATGGAGAAGTTACATGGAAATGTACACTTAACATATATCCTTTTGTTATCATTATTTGCTAACCATATAGGTTTCTGATGTAGTATGGAGTACCATGTCAATGCATCTCTCACTTGTTTTTTACTAGAAAAGACTAGTCTTGGAAAAAACTTAATATCTTTCATCTCTCTCATGTCTAACATATCTAATCTTTTTTCCTCTTTCATCTCAACTTGTTCATCATCGCTAGCTAATGCTCCTTGCTTACTCACCTCACTCTACTTTAAAATACATTCTTCATCATCACTAGAATCCCTCCATAGCCCGAAGCATTTCTGCCTTGGAACTCACCATGTCTCGCATAGGTGCCTTTTTCGCTTTTCGTCAGAAGATGTATTCTCCAAGGCCGACATTCTCCACTTTCAACCACCTTCTCATTCCCGCTCTAGCTATTTCTACTATTTCTTCACTGCTATTATTTGCTAGGTATTCGCCTTCTAATCTCTTTTGTTCAGCTCATCATCAAATCAGTTTACATTTCTAAAAAAAGCAAGACGCTGTTCTTTGACTATCTTCCACATCTTCAAACTCCATATCTGTTTCAGCATCAGTAGCATTACTACCCTCACCCTCATTTCTATTCCAGCTCTGAAGGTTGTATTCAACATTACTGAGCAATAAGGTATCATTAGTTCTCCCTATCCTAACAGGCATCTTTTCGTGAGTATGTGTCTGTGAGCTACAAACCATAATATTCTAATCTAGGCCTTAAGATTCTTAATGGATTAGAGCTATTGTACAACTTAATAAACTCTTCACTAGGGGAACAGTCAATATACAAATGCATGAAGTTCTCTTTCATTGCTAACTTTGAATTCACGGCTGCCAAAAGATTACTACATAGGGTTTTCAAAAATCCAAACCCCCAACCATCAACAGTGTATGCATACAACAACCTACTCCCAATTTCACATCCACTACGTAGCGCATACTCATCTATATCCCTCATGTCATAATCTTCAGCATCCATCCAATCGAAATTAACAATTTTACCACCAACATAGTCTAACATTGGCCTAAACTTGAAAGTACCCCCCACATGTACTATGACTGAGAAGTACTCATCATATATCTCTGCAAACACAAAAAACACACAATTAATATACATGCACCAATTTAAACACATTCCCCAATTGGAAACCCTAATTAAAAAACCCAAATCAAAAAACCCTAAATCAAAAACCCAAATCAAAAACCCTAAATCGAAAAAAAACACAAATCGAATGCAACGAAACCCAAATCGAAACCCTAAATCAAAAACGCTTAAATAAAAAAACCCAAATTAAAAACCCAAATAAGAAACCCCAATTTTACAGACCATTACACACCACCATAAACTAGAACTAAATCCTTCGATGAGCGGAGTCTTTGATTAAATTATCCCCAAGGCATTATTTCATTCAGACAAGTAAAAGATTATACAGCTTCAATGTAAGAAAATACAAAGTTGAAATTACCAAGTTATTTGTCGAAGTTGCAGCTCCTTTATTTTAACATCTAAGTTTTCAATTTCATTATTTTTTGCAAAATAAAAAGTGAAATTACTAAATTAACCTGAAGCAAAGTAGTCACATGAGGGTACGTGACAATTTAATGTACCCACCCTGCCGTAAAACTGACGGTGGGACCCACTAGACATATTTCAAAAATGGCGATCAAGTTAGACGTTTAAAGACAAGCGATCAACTAAATGATACGCAGAAAATTAGCGATCATTCATACCATTTCATTCCATTAATTACCCGGTAGTTTTTGGTATGGAGCATTACTTTCGATCCAAGTTCAACTTGATAATCAATCGGACGGCGGCAGTGGAGTAACTAGGACTTTTATATAAGAGGGCGAATATTTGATATCATATATACAAGAAAAAATATGAAAATTTAGGGGGACTAACAACATAAGTTTTCAAAGAAAAAATATAGTTTTAGAAAAAATGTTTAATAGAACTATATTTTTCAAAAAAAATTAGGGACAGATAATCGAGTCTGGTTTTTCTCGCCGAGTACCAAGAGCGTACAGGGTTACTCGGGCCGCTCACATCCTTGGGGATATATTTCCGGTCTTTTTCATGGAGTGGTGTAGTCATCGATGGATATAGAATTCATGAGCCGAATAACCCCGAAACTTGGACGGAAAATCCAACTTGAAAAACCACCCGAAATTTAGTCGAGTTACTCATATTTTGAGTCTATTCCGGATATACTTTCTAACTTGAAACTAAACCAAGTCGAGTTCTAGATCAGCTGGATTTAGAATAGTGGTGGTCTGGTATAACAAAATCCATATTGAACCGGCACCAGTGTTCTTAGAAAGTACAAATTGTCTAATACTCCATTCTAATCTAGAAGTTGGTGTTCAGTTTCACGATAAACAATTTTTTCTTGCTTCATCTTCACTCAGATAATACACCAAATACATGCTACTAAAGATATTGTATTGATATGAAGTAGATCAAGGGGATTTGGGAAAGCGTTTTATGATAGTCTTTTCAAATTATTCATATAATTTTCTGTATAAAATACTTACATAAATGGAAGATATCTCAAAGAACATTGTATATTTTGTATCTAGTATAGATCAAAATTAACAATCAACAATGCATTCCAAGAATCTCCATATCAATCATCAAGAGAAGCTGTAGGTGACACCACAATTGGACTCCTCACAGTGTGATTTCCAGAATTCTCAACCCATGTAAGGGAACCATACGTAACACCAAAGTTCTCATCAATCCTATAACTTATGCTCAATGTGTAGTTTTTCTTCTCATACTTCCTCTCAAATGTCAAAGCATTTGGTGACACTGTCACAAAAGAGCCATTGGGGGACATCAAATTAGCCTCATAAGTTGTCACTCCATCTCCAACGTTTGTGACTGTCCTATAAAACGTTCGATTCAACCATGTCCCCCCTCCTTCATTTCCATCGTATACTGCAATGAAAGACGGGTAGTTTAGATCCGTTGTCGAGTTTCTGCAAGTGTAGTTACTTGACCTTGTGATGGTCTGGATTTCTGTCTGGGTGAAGTTCATGGAACAGATATAGTCAACATAGTCTTGAGGGGTAGCATCATAGATGAGGCCTGGATCAACTGCGCGGTTAGGATCAACGTGTCCTGATCCTATGGCTAGAGGAGTAGCAGCTTCATAGTTCAGGGCCATGTCCTTGATGAGATTCTGTGTGTTATCTAATTGATACGCCGTTGTCATCATGGCCGATCGAATTGCTGCAGGACTCCAATCAGGATGAACACTTTTTATGAGTGCTGCAATTCCAGAAGCATGAGGACAAGACATCGATGTACCTGAAATGGCATTGTAATCACTTGACAATACTACATTTGGGCGAATATAGGCAGTGGCTTGACCAGGAGCATAAGCTGATATAATTAACACCCCTGGTGCAAGAATGTCGGGCTTCAAAGTCCCTGGACTGCTAGCCGAGGGTCCTCTTGAGGACGATGACGAAACAGCAGGGGCGGGTTTTGTCCCTAAAAACGTTTGCTGGAACTTGATGCTGGCGTCTGGAAAGCTGCTTGATTCGACATAGCTAAGTAACGTAGGTGCATTTTTGTTGCTGATCACAACTCCAGGATGTGGGAAATAACTTGAGCGGATAATCGACTCATCGTCAGAAATAAAGACTCCTGCTTCGAATTCAGACCGAGCAACATTACCAATTTGTTCACGAAATGAACCGATGTCCTCACATATGATGATACTATTCGAAAAACCAGATAGTAATTCAGTTGAATTGCAAGCTGATATATTCTTATTGTAAAGGAGAGGGAGATTTATGATGGCATTTACAGGGTACATGGTCCATCCAATGATTTCCACACCATTTCCCAATACTAAAGTCCCGGAAAACCATCGGTCTATTGTTCCGGCTGCTACTGTCAGCCCCCAAGGGAAGCCATTGGTCACCTCGCCAAAGTCTGGACCTCGATTTCCTGCAGACAACGAGACAAACACGCCCTTCTCCATCGCACCAAAGGCAGCAATGGCTATCAGATCTTCGTATAGTGGACTAAGACCGAAATTGAGAGAAAGCGAGATAACATCAACACCATCAGCTACAGCTTTGTCTATACCTGCCAGAACATCTGCAGCACGGCTTCCAAGATTCCAGCCGTTGACTTTATACACGGCCAATTTAGCACGCGGAGCAACTCCTTTAGCAATCCCATGGCCATATCCGAAAAACGAAACATCTTCTACATAGTTTCCAGCAGCAATGCCAGCTACATGAGTTCCATGACCCGTAGTATCCCTTGCTGAATTCATACTAACATTCCCGTCCGGATTATCAGCCGAAACTGCCCTATTGAAGTACTGAGCTCCAATGAGTTTGGCATTACAAAGTGAAGTATTGAATTCTTGGCCTTCTTGGCATATTCCCTTCCACTTCGCAGGATTTGTTTTATTCATCCCATCATCTATAAAACTAGGACTCTCAGGCCATATTCCAGTATCGAGAACACCGATGATCATATCTTTTCCGAATTCGGACAATGGCCATAGTCCTGAAACAGGACTAAGGTTAAGAAATTCAGTACTATGTGTGGTATCAATGGTGACTTCTCTATCCCTATGAGCTGAAACAAAACCTGGAGAACTTTTCAGATTTTCGAGTTCATCTTCCGATAGCATTGCACTGAAACCATGGAAGGCGTGGTGATAAGAATATATCAGTTCAGGTAGACGGTAACGCCCGCCTGATGATACAATTTGATCAGCACTTTTAACCGAATCGACCATCCCGGAGTACCAATGATGATGAGAAGCAAAAACATTAGGCATTAAGGATTTATCCATATGGATGATATAAACAGATCTATCCACTGAAGAAGAATAAACATGAGGAGATAAAAGAAGCAAAGCAAACGAGAAAACAAAAGCCATAGTAATTAGAGCAATTAATTCTGTTAAAATTTTCTATGGATCAGTTTGCAGTACTCATATGTAGTTGATGGAATAATAAGCACACTGTGTTTGAATTTGTTTCTTCATCCTCTGAATAATTGACTATGACAATTGTTGATAATGGACAATTAGTGGATAAGTATTTACTTTTAAAAAAAGCATATCAAGATTTGGAAAAATATGCTCTGGTATCAATACCATTATACTAATACATAAACAGTGATTAATTATTGCAATCCTTCAGAGCATGATCTTTCCAATTATAGATCTTATGAGTTATGAGTCATGATATTTGTATCAACAATTATTGCAATTTTCAAAAGTCAAGCAATCAAAATAGACTTAGGGTACATCTGGTTTTTCTATAGCCAAGCAATTAGTTGATCATTAGGCCATGATGTACATTTAAGAGTACCAAAAGTTCAAGGGATGTTGTAGTCATAAATGCAAAGACCTAGTACTTCCAAGAGCCATGTTGAGAGAGGAATCTCAGGGGCAAATGTTCCTAAACACGGAAGAACTCCACTTCATGACAATGCATTAAGTTTCGAATCGAACCAAGAAATAAGCCAAGAAATACTATCTACTACTTTTTAATGTATAAGAAGTGTATGCAAGATAACGGTACCATCTTGATTTATTTCATTATATCTAAGAGTCATGTAACAAAAATCTTCGACTTACAGACATTTAAAAACGGAGCTCAAATATTTAAAAACCCCATGTTTAAACTTTGAAAATTTTATGCGGACATAAATGTTGTCCAAATTACAAGAAGGTACCCTGTGCTCTGGTGATAATACTCATAGCTTGAACTGGGTGAATGCAAATACTAAATGATTACAATGGAAATGGACACACAGAAAGTGACTACAATAAAAAAAATGAGCCATCTTGATTTATTTTATTATATCTAAGAGTCACAAACGCAGATTTGTTTCATGTCAATAGCATGGACACACAGAAAGTGACTACAATGGAAAAATGAGTAATTGCTCATATGACTACTCATGCCAAAGGACCCAAAACCAAAGACACTATTCTATTCACTTTAAGTAATTGTCTACATGTAACAATAATTGCATAAGCCAAATAGACAATGTCTGATGAAACAATATGATAAGAAGCTATGAGGTAGAACCGATTTCGTCGGTGGCCACAAAACTTACTGCATGAAAAATCTTACTTTATCTAACCATGGCCCCCAAATGAAATAATGCTTCATACATCAACATGTTTGGTGCTCCAGTGCCACTGAAAGACTCCTGCCTAAACGGAATAAGGAAGGGTCGAATAGTATGCACTATGCAGCTTAACATGCAAGTGAGCAAGAATAGATCACATGCACTGACCAGAAGAAACAACGCTCATAGCATTACTAAATTGTAAGATGTAGAGCATCAGATGCACTAAAGGAGTCAACCAAACAAATTGCAAACATGATTCATAACTTCTCAAACTGCAGTTTTTACATTTTACAATGTCGAGGTCGAGGACTTAACTTTGAATGACCTGTTTGTCTCGCAAAATAAGTCATTCAAATAAGAATGGACGAAGCATAAATTTTATAGGTTCTACGATTAATCCAAACTATTCCTAGTTTCCTACACATGTATATACAACGTTGCGTTTTCATTTTCACAGTGGAATAAAAGCTGCTAACGAATACAAATAATTGAACATAAGAACAAGAAGAAAATTTTGGATACTCGTCAAATTGATTATTTGTCCAACAAATGGATCTCTGCCCGACATCTACAAAACACATAAATAAAAAGGATATTTACACAAGCCATAACTGGAAAAGAGTGGTGAATGAAACCAGGTTATTAGTCGAATCTCTCTGCCTCGTAGAGATGAAACTACTACTGCTCATCATCAGGTTCGTGCTTCCTCAATAAAGCCTGGTTTGTCTGCACACTACTTTCATACCCACTGCTATCACCTGATTCAATCATGTGCTTTTCCATAACTCTTTCTTTTGCATTGCGAGGGGATCTTATATGTTCTGTTCCCGTTCTTCGATTCTGTAAGAGGGTGGTGGGGACATTATTAGATGAGAAAGTTGTGCATATGCTGCACAGCATTATTTGCAAGTTTATGTGTTGGTGGATACACTAACTTAAGCTAAACTTGTCCTGATTATCATAAAAAGTAGTTTAATGAAACTTTTGCAACGTATATAGCATTTGCATGACCTGATAGGCTAAACATAACAGTCCAGGACCAGGAATAGGTAAGAGATGGGACAGTGGGACTAATAAAGTTCAGAGAATAATATGCAAATGAAAGAAGCTCAATTTTTAATAATGCAATAGTTAAACTCTTAAACTGTATAACATTATTTATATGGCATTAACGCAATTTATCCAACAACTTTCACTTACTGATCATAGAATGTAGCTATCAACATACAAAAAATCCTTGGTATTCTAACAAAATTTATACTTCTATTTTGTGTGAGGTGAACTTACATCACGAAAGGGGAATTCATCAGCCTCTAGCATGTGGATCACATGCCCCATCTTAGGCCTCTTCTGAGAATTTGGGTCCACACAACGTAAAGCAACCAAAAGGGCTCGCTTCAATGCTCTTGAAGAAGGCTTCTCAGGTATTTTGGGATCCAAGACTCCCTCTGCATTTCGACTTGCGACCATGGTTTTAAGCCAATCAACTAAGTTTACCTGATAATAGAGTATGAAAATGAACAATGTTTGTTAGCATATTTAGCATAATGTGACAATAAATTTCAATCGGAATCTTAAATACAAACCTCGGCTGGAGGCCGGCTATAATCAACTGGGTTTCTTCCTGTGATGGTCTCCATAATAAGAATACCAAAACTATACACATCGCTCCTCTCATTTAGCATGCCCGTACTAGCATACTCTGGTGCAACATAGCTACAAACAGAACAATTAAAAAGTTTCCAGTTTTCTATCATATAATGTATGGACAAAAAACCAGTTCTGATTGAGAAATATAAACTAACCCAAATGTTCCCATAACCCGAGTTGTAACATAACTTTTCTCTGAACCCAAAAGTTTGGCTAAGCCAAAGTCAGATACCTTTGCATTCCATTGTCTATCAAGCAAAATGTTGCTTGATTTGATATCGCGGTGAACAACCTTTGGTTCTAGCCCTTCATGTAGGTATGCCAACCTAAAAGCACCAAAGTTTAGCTGTAAAGTGTAAACCAACGCAAAGAAAAAGATGCAAATCAGTGAAATCACTTAAATTCTTAAATAATCAAAAGATACCCTTTTGCCGTCCCAAGTATGATGTTCATCCGTATTTCCCATGTAAGAGGGCTGCATGGCCCTACATCTCCATGAAGCCATTGTTCTAAGTTCCCATTATCAACATACTCATACACAAGCATCCTGAAAACCCAATTGTAAGATACCAAGAGATTCATGTTAAACACAAAATAAGAACATATATCAAAGAATTTCATTTTGAAAATATGGAGATAACGACTCATGAAGTAAACCAAAGAATTAAAAGTACCTATGAGCTCCTTCAGCACAGTAACCAAGCAGCCTAACCAAATTCTTATGCCGAACGCGCCCAATTGCCTCTACTTCAACCTTAAACTCCCTCTCTGCTTGTCCCCTGCATCATAAGTTCTTGAGAATCAAAACCTCACATAGCTTCGAACAAGCAAAAAGAACATCCCATGAAATTACAAAAGAAGTTCAATCGCCAATGCCTTCTAGGACAACTCCGACTATGAATGTACTTCAAAGGCTCATAATCACTCAAACAACCAATTCACCCAAACTTGACTTTTACAAACTTCATACACATTAAGCATTTAGCAAATGCAACATGGCAACAGGTTTTTTTTTCATAAATCATATTTCATGCTCAAATTTCACATGCATGCATAATGTGAGTCTAACTAACATAATTTCCCACAAAAAATCGAACATAGACACACACATATTACATATATATATATATATCAAACATAAATGATTATTTTTAACAAAAGCTAACTAGCAATTCCCCTATTATTGAGCAAGTTCTTGACAGCAACTCTACTCTGATCTTCAAAAAGACCACTATAAACAATCCCATACCCTCCTTCACCTATCACATTCTCATCAGCAAAACAATTAGTAGCCTCCTCCAACTCCCTCAATGTATACCAATGCCCCCATCCCAAGTGTGACACCTCAGGCACACATATCCCACCCCCCTGCTCCCCTGACCCACTCCCATTACTCGACCCGACCTGGTCCGAATAATTTATCCTCTGTCCCTTCCCAACACCCACATTAATCCTCTTCTCCTCCAAAACCCCATCATGTTCCACCTCATTTTCTTGCACTTGGGTACCTAAAAGATTGGATTTTTCCTGTTCTTGATGCTTTTGGGTACCTAAAATATTGGATTTTTCCAGTTCTTGATGGTTTTCAGTAGGGTCAATTTTGATTTCTTGAATTTCTTTGGATACATCTGGAATAATGGTTTGTTGGGTAGTTTTAAGGGGCAATGATGATGCCAAATTCTTGGTTTTATTGCGTTTTGAGGTGAACCATAGTGAAATAACAAAGAGAAAAAGCACAATTGCAACTCCTACACAACTTCCTATTACAACAAACAAACGTAACCCAAAAATTGTTGTGTGCTTTGAAAGAGTATCATGAAATGCTGAATTAGTATTATTATTTTCAGACATCTCAAAATTTGGACAAAGATTTGAGGGAGTTAGAGATTATGGAGAGGTAAGTGTGTATACTGAAATGGGGGGGTGGGGGTAGGGGGGGTCACATTTTTGGACCGTTTTATTGTCCTATGTCTCTCTGTCACACATTAAGGTGTATATTATATTGTTGTTGCATGAGAAATAGTCAAATATGGTTTTTATGTAATTGTTTAATAATGATCACATTCTTATCTTATTTGTTAGGTCCAAAATATCTTGCATACCCCTTATATAAGGTCCTACGTATTCATTAGATGCTTTGTATTATGACTTGATATATTATGATGAGGAGTTCAATTATCATAATTTATGAAATATTTTTAGATTGTATGCTCATATAATTTGTAGTTTTGTTGAAAACTATAATATGTATAACTATAACATTGTATATTAATACTAGTAAAATATGGAACGTGAAATATTCGTCGATTTATTTTTATCTATGTAATTTGTAGGTTTCTTGAAGATTATAATGTATTATAGATTTGCATGCAATGCCGGGTCTCGAAGACTAAAACATGTTAACATGCTAACATAGTATGTTGATGATATATATGTTGCATCCAATGCATAAAAACGATTTATAAAATTGAGCAGTTGATTTTTTAGGATAATCGAATGATTATTGAGAGTCAATGAGTGAAATTTATGTTGGATTATTTGGTTAAACTTATTGTCGGCTGAAATGGTTGGTGGTTGTTATGGGACAGATTCGTTTTTAGTGGCTTATTTATTTAGTTCTAATAATTGTGGGGATCTTGTGCAGACCAGCATTAATTTAGTTGGGGAGTCCAACTTTTTATCCAAGTTTGATTAATATATCTAGTAAAATAGTAAGTGGATGCACCTAGTGTTTTTGGCTATTAGTCTATTACTCCATAGTAGTTTTTGTTTTTGTGAGCATTTATCTTTTTTATAGTCTACACATTTTTCTCAATGTTGATGAAAAACAACTACTTAATTGATTCAATAAAAAACATGTCACTTGTTAAGTACTTGAGCATTTACTTATTAACATAAGCTTCATTGTTTTTGGGACTTTCCAAGTTGCCAATTCTGTCGAATGACTTGCTTACAAACATAAAGTTAAAAGATGTTATATTACTATGAAGCTAATATTACAAATTTCCAAAAAAAAATTTAGAAATAATCCCATCTGGTCAGATATAAACTAACAAACATTAACATCAATAATGTCCCAATACCTCTTAAAATTGTACCACCAGAATTGGTTTTTGAAGACTTCATATTATATATGATGAGATGTTACAACATAATAGTCTATCTCAATTGAGATTTAGATTTAACTTACAACTCATTTCATACCGAAGCTCGATTCTCTCAGAATCGCCAAATTCTTCTTTTTCAAATGTTCAAACAAGAGAAGATTTTATTCTTTCAAACCATTAAATTTAATTTTTGGATGTTAATTTTTTTGTTAGAAGATTTTATTCTTGTAAACCATTGAATTGTTCTTGCTTCTAATTACTCATGCAAATTATGTTAATTTCTTTTTATTAAGTATTATATATTGGATTTTTAATAAATGTCTGGTTTTAGCATTGAATTGTTATAATTTAGTAACGTAGCAAAACAATATCTCAACTTTTGGAACGCAAATTGCTTTGAAACGCCTCAGAAGCCAACACAAAGCCGAGAAAAAAATACGCCCGGCTCAACCTTAATGCACTTGTACTCTCTTTCTTCAATCGATTTGTAATGGTTTTGTTACTCAACCCAAGAGATACACTTCCTATTCGCTTCTCCCAATGCCACCAACTCCTCAGATGCACATATAAACATCTAAGCACCAATGCCGCAATGTTTCCAAAGAGTGTCCTGCTTGGTGATGGGTGGGGGTTTTTGTTGTACCTAAAACCCACTAGCAAATCTAACTCATTCAAGTAGTGGTTCGAATATACATTTTTTAAGAAACTAGTAAACTCAAGACGACGTTGTAATGAACACATACGACGAGAAACAATAATCATTTATCACCATGAAGTACTATCATCATGTATGTTAATTGTTAAGAAATATAGAAAATTAAGTGATAATTTAAATATAATTTTTCAATTACTTATATGTTAAATAACTATGATTTAATTCTAATATGATGGAAATAAATCAAAATATATGTTTCTATATTATTAGTGTTTTTTATAAATAACAACAATTAGATATATGCAAGAAAACTCCGAATTTATCTTACATATTCGAACATCTAAGAATATTCAAGAAATTATTTTACATATTTCTTTTGATAAATTTACATATCTAGTTTACTCTCCAAACAACAGTTTAGTATCGCATTATCTAGCTTCATCTTTGTTGCAATTAGTCAACTAAACTTAAGCATATTTTTTCATGTATAATCTCTATTTATTTCTTTTGCCAATAATAGAAGAGTCAAAGTAGCTAGAGTTGAAATTCATCTTTAAATTATTAATCATCATATTTCGCTTAGATCATTACCATAATAAGAAAAGAGATACTTATTAGATGTATAAAGAAATTTAAGTGAGTCATTATCTTTTTACCTTTATGTAATTTATTTTAAAAAAATTGTAACTGTGTTCAAGCTTTCTCCAAACTTCATGAAAGTATTATTATTTTTTATGTTTTATTCTCATGGTAGATGAATTTACCTTCTTGTTTTGCGCATGAGTATTTTTCCTACTTGGTCTATAGTTTGAGAATGATGGTTCAAACGTAACTAAGAGATTTTAATAACTTTAAAAAAAAAATAATTTCTCTATCCATTTGTTTTTATAATATTGGATTTTTAATACATGTAGTAATTTATGTCATCAATTCATTATAATAATTTAATACAATAATATGGTGGTTGTAGTTTTGAATTAATAACTTTTCAACATATAATGATCATAATAATAAAATAGTAATAAAATATAAATAATTAATTTTATTAGAAATGCTAAATATGTGATCAAACAAAATGAAAGAAACATATTTAACTATGCTTATCATATTATTATTACTATTATTATTATTTATTATTATTATTATTATTATTATTTTATCAATATAAATAGGTGGTTTTAATTCATGACAATGGTCCTAAAGTAGATTATATGAATAGATGGTGAAAGAATGTCAAGTTATGATTAGTAGCTCAATTTTGTCCATTTTTGAGCTTTTAGATGGGATTAGATGAAAGATTTTGAAGAGTTTTCGATTTGGCATGTGAAGTTATTTAATTTGTTAAGTTTTATTCGCAAGTTGTTTAGGGGTCTTTCATTTATTCATGTAATTCTTTCATTTTATTCTATAAAGAACATTTTTTGAAGCTAAACAAAGTCATCAAAGTTAAAGTTAAATAATCATTGAGACCATTTCAATAGTTTTTTAATTTTAAAACATATATGATAATAATATTAATCATACATTAGTTAGCATAAGGCGAATTGCATAAAATATAAACAAAATACATATAATATAATTGGTAAATTTGAAAATGAAAAATATACGTACGAAGATTCTTACTAATTCTTTGGAGAATCAACTACAAGAGGAAAAATTTAGAACCGATTTCATGCTAAAATAAAATATAATCTACTAAAATTAAATACAACTAATGAATACATAATAAAACTTTTTCAAAATCATAAAATCTAATATATATTCATTAGTATGTACAAGTCAACAAGATTTATGTAAAATATAAAATAATAATTGAATATATTGTTGTTGTCGTATAAGTACTTATCAAGATTCTATCAATTATATTGAAGATTGTGTACAACAAATGTGGCTTTTAATCGTTTATTCGATCCTAAAAGAAACAAACTCAATCTATCAAAAATAAAATAATTGAAATTGATTTAAAATTTATGTAAAATATAATATATTCAAAAGAATAATATATATAAGCACTTACCAAGATACTTAAGAGTTTATTGCATCTTAAATAAAGTGAATTTAATCTACCAAAATGAAAAATATTTGAGAATTGTTTGTGCCAAAGGAATGTAAATAGTTCTAATTAAAGTTATGAATGATTTTTTTAATTTACCTTAAATACTAAAGTAACCTAAACTTTCATTTACACTCCAAACTTAATGAGTTTAATTTTTCATTAAATTTATGTAACATGTACTTCATATACATCTTTATTGGATATTTTTTTCTTTTTATATTATTGAATTAAAGAAAATATACCAAGAAAATAAACAAATATATTATTATATTTTACTTATTATTTTCTTTTTTATTTTCATAATATACATTAGGTCATATTTCTTACTATAAAAATATCGAAATTACCTTCTAATTTTGTTGTATCACTTAAAGTATATTAATCTTGTAGTGTTGATTTGACAACTCATATTTATTTAATTTTAAAGATTATTGCTGTCGTACAACTTTCTTTAGTTGTGATCAATTAAGTCATATCTTTCATTATAAAAATATTAAAATTTTCTCCAACTATGTAAGAGTGGACATATAAATGAAATTTAATAACCTTTTCAAATTCTAAAGCCAAACATAAATATGGTTGCCAATAAATCTTTTTAATCAAATTAATATTTTAAATAAATTTAGTTATAAAAATATGCAATCACGTTGAACGAAACCAAAGTTATTTAGGTATTCAAAAAATAAAAGAAATGTCTTCCTTTGTCTACACATTAAAAAATATTATAATATAAGTTATAGATATAAATTATCAAGTTAAGGAATCCATTTAAAGTCGATATAATATACTATTGAGAGTCATGTAACATCAAGTTATACCATTTAATAAGTCATGTATTATTATATTGAACTTATATTTTTATTTTTATTTTTCTTAGATATATTACGCCATATATTTCAATTATAAAAAATAATTAAATTGCTCTAATTATGTCATTTCACTCAAATCATATTAGTTCCTAAAAATTATTTATTTAACAACCGTATATTAATTTTTAAATATTGTTATTATTATTACAATGTATAAGTATATTAATTTTTAAATATTGTTATTATTATTACATGTATAACTTTTCTTTAAATATATATATATGATTGGATATATTTGATGTATAAGAAAAAAAATTATTGAATATTCATAATAAATATAGAGGATAATAAATATATAATAAAAATATATTAATTTACTCAGTTAATATATTAAATTATTTCAAATTGATATTATATTAATTATCTTAAAATATTTAATTTTAAGATATACCTTAAAATCTTTAATCTGTAGGATATTTTTCAAATATTAAAATTAAAAGTAATTTATTAAAGTGTCGTGTGACCAAATGAGAACCATTTGTACACTAAATAACATGGACCATTTCGCAACGTTACAACTTATACCACACAAACCCCTTTCAAAATCAGATTACTCCAAAATTAGCAAAACCGGCTCAATTATAACGGATGCGCACTTAGGACCATTTGAGCACCCAATACACACTTATGGGGACCATTTTATCAGCTGCCACTTAAAGGGACCAAACTCAAAGCAGACACTTACTTACCGAGACCATTTCTATTAATTCCTCTATCGACCACGTGAGATTTTTTCATTCAAGAGTCCGACCCGCTTATCACCCGACGAGTAAGCAAATCATGTTCTCGAGTTTCGACTAACGCCTCATAAAATCTCACTTCACTTCTTAGTTCTTATTGGTTTGATCCATTAGGCCAACTCAATTTTTGTCAAGTTGCCAAAGACTTAAAAGTGCCCAAAGAGTAAAAATGACTATGTTGAAAGTTGAATCATGAATGTGTCCGGTCCACTTCACATACATAGAAATATCTAAATTCTAAAGTACTCCGTAAAATGTTTATTATTATTTTTTTTGCATGAATTTCAATTAAATACTCTCTTCATCCTATAAATATTGTTTATTTTTATTCTTTTTCATTTCTCTTAATTTATCTGATGTTATCAATTTTCACATGTATAAAACTCTTAAAATGTTATCTTTAAATCTTGAAAAAACAAAACAAGACATTTATAAGATGAAAGAGAGAGGGTGTAATGTTTGCTTCCGTCCATATATTAAAAATTTAAAACATCTTTAGTTACTTCCCTTGGGATTGAATTGGTTTAATGGTTTGGACAAGAGGATGGGGGAAAAATAAATGAAAATGGTAATTCACCATCAGTACTTGCCAATGTCTTTCAAGCTACAGTGATCAATTCATCTTAACAAATAATAACAATACTAGTCAATCTATGAGCAAAATGATACAATAACAATGGAAAATGTATCATCTATCCTTAGTTGTTTCATAATTCAATATAAGTGGAAATATGCAACATATTAAATCAATACCATATTAATCTAAGCATAAGTATCAACCTTACAAGCAATGCAACATTATTGTGGTCCTCATCGACTACACGCCGAAACAAATAATAACTAGTGGTCTAGTGGCATACTTACTTCGACCGACTTCATTATTATCTGATTAAATAAGATTGGTCTATGCTGCTAGTGTTGTATTCATCATTATATAGACATGTATTTCACATCATTGCAAACAATATGAGATCAATGGTCCTTAAATCCCAACCCAAATTAGAAGCAATAATAAGATTTTAGTTTCTAATTATAGATCAATTTCAAGATTCAAAAACTACAAGAATGAGGAAATCAATTATTGCAATAATATCTTGTAATCATCCAAAATACTAGAAATTTACTTTGACACTAACAATTTTGTTTTTCATATTGTAAATTTAATAATCTTTCACTATAATCCCAAATAATACTTAAGAATTGAAATTGCAAAGTTAAAATGATAGCCACCAAATTAAAATTTCATCTAGAAGTTTTCTACAACTTTGAATTATCTATTTTTGAATAACACTTTATATTACATTGAATTAAGATCAAGATAAATGTATCTTTCTAATTATAGCATTAAAAATTGTTGCGATCATAATTATTATTACGAACTTAATAAAAAATATAATAATATACAATTGAATCTCGTTCCATTCTCACCCATATCTCATCATCAATCACCCACTAGAAAAACAACTATGTAATAAAAGTTTCCACCTTCTTCCTCATGACACTAATTTTGGCCCACTACTTTCTTTGTTGTCCGTTGGTGTTTACATGTTATATTGCCATTTCATAGGGATTTCTTTGTGATGTGTAGGTGTTCACATAAAAGTCACAAAAAATACAAGTTTAACTTAGGTCTTATCTTATCTACTCCTACCATACACTACTATCAGTTTTGACAACTTATTATGATATTGTAGGCCATAGCTTGTTGTTGCTTCCCTTTGATTCCTTTTCATCCCCATTCCATCATTCAATGAAACAGTACTTTCAAGCTCACAAATCTTCTTTCAATTAATAAAACCATACTATATAGTAGATTTCTTCAATCTATCAAAGCATTACACCATGACATATATTGTACATAATCAATTACAACTCTCTTCATTCTTGGACAAATTAAACTACTTAACACAAAAATTTAAGACATATAATTACAATTAATTAATCCCTTTGGATTAATACTGCTAATAATTCTCCATAACTGCCGCCAACCTAATCTTACAACAACCCTTGTCTCTATGCCTTTGCATGTTCAAGAAAAATAAAAATAGATACAATATATAGTAAAATATTTATTTAACTAGACCATGTTGTTGATCTTATAGTTATCGACGCTTGATTCTAAGATGTGGATCCAAGGCAAATTAGCATGGCGTATTTATATGAATTATTCTTCACAGCTATCTGGTGAAGGATATTCATTCAAATCATGTTTGATACATACTCGACTCGAACCCGAAACCTTATCATGAACATGATGATTCTGCAAAGCACTTTGAATAGCATCAACTCTAGCTCCAACTTCAGTTGCTTTCTTTCTTATAGCATCAGCTGATAAATCCCTCAACTTATCATCATCATCTTCAACTACACAATCTGGAAAATTCAGCCTAGCTGAAGGCCCTCTGAGGTAGAACACGGCGGTGTCATAGGCACGCGCCGCCGCCTCGGGGGAGGAGTAAGAGCCTAACCAAATCCTTGAACGTTTGTTGGGTTCCCTTATCTCAGCTACCCACTTCCCCCACTTCCTCATCCTGATTCCTCTATATGGTTTTTCTTGTTTCCTAACTTTCTTGATTTTTTCTCCACCTGATGTTGTTGATGATGATGAACAACACCCTGCACTTTCCATGATGATGAAGAATATGATATCCTTTGGGGGAGGGTGTGGTGTGAAATCAAGAAGCTAATAAAATAAGTGTAGCACTAGCTAGGAATATGTACACATGAGGAATAAACTGTACAAGAAAAAGACAATTGTGTCAAGAGGTAATTGTTGGTATTTATATTGAGGGGGAATCTTGTGGATACAAAACAGAATAAATGGTTACCTAACCATGTATAGAGGTGGTGGGGTGTGTGGGGGAGGAGGGGGTGGTTGATTGTGTATGGGAGGTGAAGAGGCAAGAAGCATAAAAAGGATATGTTTTTGGCTGCTAATGTGGCGTCTGGCACGGCCGTCATGTTTAACCGACTTGAATCATATGTTATATTTCATATAATTATATTAATATTTTATTAAAATTATAATATTATATTATGTGTTATGTAGAGAATAGAAATTATAACTCCTCTTCACAGAAATTAATCATTCAAGAATATACTTTTAATCTGGAAATGATCTTAGTTAGCAATTAAATTCTTTTTTTAAACAAATTCGATAAATTATTATTTAGGTAAATTAAATTTATTAATTAATATTAAAGAAAAGACCCGACTAGGTATTGACCAGGCCAACCCGTGGATAGTATTAGGAACTTACAAAGTATATAAATATTTGATATAGTATAAACTAATTTGGTCATCTAAACACCAAATAAGATGTATCATGTTTATAAGTAAATATAACCTTGATTATAATACAAATATAATCGATTAAACCGTTCTTTTAAGATGAGTACAAACTCGGCCGACACGGCCTTTAGCACGGCTCTTTGCTTAGCAAAAAGCACATACATTGTAATTGTACTAGCACTTCACTAACTATTTATTTGGATTGATGACTTATTTTTATATTTTCAAGTCAAATCTTGATCATACTTCATATATATTTGTCCATTCATCAAATCATTTTTTTCATTTATTAATAGTAATTACTTCAATTATTGTAATGAGTAGGAAATTTGGTTTAGTGTAAAAGATTTTCAAAAGTAATGCATAAAGTTGATAAATTTGCATAAATAATTGATTCGACAAGTAATTTGATGGTGCTCTAATGTCTTAATGAGCCAAAGTTGGTCGTATTATCCGGTTAATGTGGTTATGGGTCCGTCCAGGCCTTATTAGGCCCATATTTGAGTTTAGGTTAATTAATTATTAAACCCTACATGGGCTTGACAATCTTTTCATTCTAGCTCGGCACGCATCCATTAAGAGTCCGACTGATATTATACGAGTTTGGTTAGGTTCAAGTAAGCCGAGTCACTAGTCACATTTAATTCTTTCACAAAAAAAAAAAAGAATCAAAATTTTCAGAGATATATTGATAGATATTGATATTGTTGTATTAGAAATATTGGATTGATTTGATAAGAATTTGGAAGGAATAAATGTAATTGTTTGACTCATTGAATATTGATGATCTTCAATATAAGACCTACAAGATACTAAAAGAGGAAAAAGAAGTTTTAGGTATTATCATAGGTAAGATTGATGCATGTGGATGCTCTTAGAAAGTCAGAAAGCCTAATTCATATATACTCGTATTTATCATATTAACTAGTTTTGTTAGCATGTAGAGTTTCACTCATAGCTCGGTATTTATTTATTAGCAAACTCATATTAACTAATTTTGTTAATGAATTGAATTTCACTCGAAACTCGGTATTTATTCATTAACAAACTCATACAGTATTAACTAATTTTGTTAACGAGTCAAGTTTCACTCATAGATTAGAGTGATAGAATCTCCAAAGTCCACATACGTCCCCGTAAAGGAACATTTGGGCATTTGGCTATAAGTAGTCTTACATTAGATGTCTGCATTGCATGAAGGGGGATCGGAGAGTAGAAAAAAGGATAATCTAAAAATCATTACAGTTCTAAGAAAATGATGAGGTATGGAGGACAAAATCAAAAGTCCACAACCATTTTGTATAAATGCTCTAGAGGGCCTAGGTGGCATGATTGTCTTGTCTTAGTACTCATTTTAGTGATGCCATAAAACCTTAATTCACTATTAAAAAGACTTTGAGTGCACTGATTAAAAGGAAATCTAACATAGTTAGATTATTATTATGACCCTAAGGACTCTTTTTGGCAAAAAAGTGGAGTTTAGGTTAGGAAAATGATCATTTGAAGGAGACAATATTAAGCAAAGAGAAGATAAGAATAATATTTTTTGATTGAAAGGAGGTGGGGAAACAATTCTAAGCATACATGTGATGCAAAGTTGATCTTCCACATGCATGCTCAATGAGAAAGCACAAGTAAAGGAATAATCATAATAAGTCAAGAAAAAAGGATTTAGGTGGGGGGGTTTGGGAATAAAGTATGTTACAGCTGCACAAATTGAGATCAAATGTGAAACTTCGTGTCCAAAGCAATTGATGGATGGTTTTATTAATTGATTAAGTTTGTGTTCTAGATTAGATTCATAATCCTTTTCGGTTCATTTTATTTTTTTTTATCTGTTTCGGTAATTATATATATATACAACTTGATTTAAGAATATATATCATAGATAAAGTAATTATCATATAATCATCATAGCTCTCTATAAACATATATAGAGTAATAGAGGATATGAAGGTATATATATGTGGTATTAGTAGTAGAAGTTATTTATTTAAAGAACCGATTTTGATGATTAGCCAAGTGATTTGAAATTAAATAAAGTGTGATGAGAATGTTTGTGCATGATTATTATGGTAATTATTGTGATTGTGAATGTAATTATTGACCAATAGCTGTATACATCTATACCATTTAGGCCAACTGGAAATAAAGGATGAGTGAATGTAACAGACATGGTGTTCACTATAAAGATTTGGTCGATCATGAAAATACATTAATATTAGTATATAATACTCCGTATTATTTTTACTAATGATTATGTGCATTCATTGTGCTTAATAAAGAATGATAGTGAGGTGAAATATATGTCCTCTCACGGATTATTATTCTGACCTTCCTCCTTTTGTATCCATTGCATAATCATGTTTATGTAAAAATTATTATAAGTATGATATTATTATTTATTAAATAAATACACCATTGGAGTCCTTATCATGCACGACCATTGATTTTCAACTAACAGCTAGTAAAGCATCTTGAAATTGAATCCATCCATTAACAGCTTTAAACGTTTAGCCTTCACAATTAAGGTGTTAGTTGTATTTTTATTTGGTAAGTCATCTTTTAATGTACTAGCGAAGCAAATAATAAAGTTTCGACTTTTAGAGATAATTGATGATTTGATTTTAAATTGTGGGTCGAGGTTGTCTTTTGGTACCAGCAAGTGGAAAAGTTGTAAAATGGTCCCCCAAATTACCACAAAGTTACAAATTGGTCCTCAAATTTGACGGAATCGTTAAATGTTAACGGAAAACGTGGCGACCAATTTGCAACTTTGAGTTAATTTTGGGGACCAATTTACAACTTTGTGGTAATTTCGGTGACCATTTTATAATTTTTTCACTTTCTGGGATTAAAAGGCAACCTCGACCCACTATCTGAGACCAAATCAGCAATTATCTCTCGACTTTTATGTTGATTTAGTTATAATAACCACTTTTTATGTGAGATAATCGAATGGTCTAACGATTGAGCTAGCACCTGTTGATCCATGAGGTCAAGGGTTCGAATCTCATGTAGGAAAATAGGGGTTAGAGGGATTGAGAACTATTGTTATCTTAACTATTAAAAAAAAACCCACTTTTGATGTGTAACCCTTTGGAAGATGGTATTATATCAAAGTAATTGTTTGCAAGTATAGGTAACCTCATGTATATTAGGTTATCAATATATCACATGAACAAATTTTAGGGCCAAGAAAACATCAGTCACTAAGATTTTGAATAATACTTTATTTTATTAGAAGATTCCGCATGCTATTATTAAAATTGTTTATCACATATACAACAAATTCAGTCGATCTTTCAAATTTTATTCCCAAAATTTTAATTCTAGTTATATTCCTATCCATCTAAGTTTAGAATATTTGATACTCTGTATGTATTTGATAATAAACTTTAACATCTCGGCTCTAGAAAAAATTGCATTTTAGCATCCAGCATAGAAAATACAATTTACCTAGGTGAAGAAAAGGAAATCAAAATATTGATCCTTGTAACTGAAGTGTCGGTAAAGAGAATACAAGGAATGAGTTCTGGTGAATCTTGGAAGCAATTTGCTTAACTTCTAGTCTACCTCATGAAGGAATTTAATTGCATAATAACAGAAGTAATATGGACATATGGTTACACTGACTGATGAGAACATGCAATCTATCTTCGCAAGTTTGTTTTCTGATTTGTGTTACATACAACATTAATTAAAATTGAGAACATCGAATAGCCTAGTGATTAGGAGGTCTTTCAGTGACTTAGAGGTTCTGGGTTTGATTCTCATTGTAAGGGGGCGGTGGGTGGAGTTTTTAAAATAAAAAAAAAACATTAATTAAAGTTTCATTTTCTTTAGGAATTTAAATTAAATAAACATTCTATTACTTGAGCAAAATGGTTTACCAAAATTGTGGAGTATATGTAATTATGTATACATAGCGACCCTGACGGGATTGATTGGTTAATCACATCTAATTGGTTGATGCATCGAGAGTTAATTAAGCTTGATATTATTATTTGCACCTTTGAAACATGAAATAATATCGGCAATACGGTGCATGACTAGCACTCATCACTTTTTAATGGGAAATTCAAGAATGTTTCCATTTTTAAACTTTAGTTTTGGAAATTATGTAGGTATTAATTATTCTTTAATACTTACAGAATTTAGAAAACGGTTCCATGTATTTAGTTCATCTATAGTCATTCCATATTATAAAGCCGTAAGACCATTATATGAAATGAACAAGTGGACCGGAATTGTGCAAGTATAATCTGGCCTGGCCGGAAGAAATCCCGTATCATTTCATGTTTTATTTCGTGACACATGAATGTATGAGAGTTTGACAAGTGTGTATTTAAAAAAAAATTCAGAATCACTTTATCAACATTGATTATTCATATTTTAACATATATTCTTGTATCAAAATTTGATACAGAAACTATTACATGTGATCTCACATATAATCAAGATTCAAACACATATTATTATTCCTTATCGTATAAAATAATAATAGGTTATTCTATTTGACATTAGTATAGTCGTAGGTTTTTTAAACCATACTTTATTTAAGGACTCTAAAATGGTACGTAGACAATTGAACTGATTAATCAAGTAATTGATTCATACTTAAGAACCATTATATATATGTATGTATGTAGTACTATATTTTACTCATCCACATTATTTATAAGCGATAAATCTTCTCAAATTAAATAATGTATGGTCAGAAAATGAGCTGGTGATAACCACCGCCAAGCTAATAAGTATTAAACTTGATAACTTTTAATACATGTTCCCAACAATTTATGTTAAAGTTTATCAAATACTTGAAAATGACAATATATAATAATATTCAATATTAATAATCAAGTATATATCCGTCAGTTTCAACTTCATTTCATAATTTAATATTTTAGGATGTAGAGAATGCTAGAGTAATATAAATATTATATTGAATTGAATATAAATTGTTTGAATATGAAATCTGATATTAATAATACATTTATAAGCGTATTAGATCTAAGCACAAGCGTCTTCAAGATATTAAAATTTGTGGTGAAATAATATGTAATATATATATGCACACCAACTATTGATGATGAGGATGCTTTTTATCATAATTTATTTGGATAAGATATAGAAGAGAATTTTTAAACTTATATATGTCAACTACACTAATTAACTGTTTGTAAATGTCTAATTTGTTTGTTCCATTATTTGATTAAAACAGAACAGGCCACGGTCTTAATGTATACTGCATTGTCTGCATATAAGTCAAACAAAAGTAATTAAGAGTAACAAATTTATTTTTTATTTATTTTTTGGGGGGGGGTTCATGTTGTTGAGGCCCCCACTAGAGCATATGACTGATGAGTCTATGATTAATAAGAGAATGTGGGTTCAACTGGATTATAAGAAAGTTAGGGGAGCGCATGTGAGGTTGGATACCAACAAGCTGGCTGCGTCTGACTACCTCTATCCTCTCATGATTCTTTATTCTATACCTCATGTTTTAATTAATAATAGTATATCATATATCATATTCGAACATATATATATCATGAAATATTGTTTTATAGCTATATAGTGCAAAATATACAATTATATAAAATATGAAATATATAAAAAAACATTAGAGAAAGAAACAAGAATGCCAATAAAACAACCGAAGAATTGAAGAAACACTATTATATATATTGTTGGGTTTTGTTGGTATACATTTTTTAAGTTGTAGCGTGACAGAGTGTCAGAAGCCAGGATGTTCTGATAGTTGGATTTGACAATTAACCTTTGCGAGCTGAGCAGTCTGAGAAGATATATTTTCGGGGATTACTGGCGATCTTGATAATGTTGGAAGAGAGATGTTTCGGTTTTTAGGTCGAGTTGTTGGATGCACGTGTCGATGATGGTGGCTATGTTATTTATATTTTTTATGGATTTCACTTATTATACCAAACTATATCTGAGTTTCTCTGAGAAAATGTTAGTGATGTAGTTTTGTATAGTTTTTGTAAGCGTGAATATAATTTCACAAACAAACAAGTTATAATTGTAGATCGATCGAGGGATCTTGTGTTGAGTGAGAATCTTATATTCGGAGGAGTCTAAGTAGAAGTTCATAGGTGATAATAGCATATAGGTGATCGAGGAGCTTTGAAGTGTAATCATATCTTTATATTATAGTGAATTTCATTTTCGCGAGAGGTGGAATCCTCCCAGACGTGAGTGACGTTGCATTGAGCTGGACAAGCAATCTTTGTAACTTGTATTACAAACATTTATTTGTTTACGTTGTCTTTTTGTCGAGGCTTATACGTCAATCCGAGTATTCTTGATAATTGATCAAACAATGCATTTGGTAAATTTATTTCATAGTTGGTTACCAACTTACATATATATTGATATGGAATCATGTCTATTTGATCTTTCACCCGTTTCTTTAAAGTATAAACTTATTTTTGCGACTAGTTATCATATTTCTTACTTTGAATAATCGTGAACCATGCAATATGTATGTATGTGATCAAATTATTCAATATATAATACGGAGTATATATATAAATTTTTGTCAAATATGAAACATCAAAATGACGAAGTGAAAAAAAGAGAGGTATGGAGGATGATATTTTGTGCAAAACATAACAAGCATTCACACATGTTCATCATCCATACATGTTTCATGTTTGTACTTCAGAACCAGTACGTTATCAATGTCCACGAGTGATTAAATGTATATAGTTCTTGGCTTGGAAGCAAGAATATGGTATATATATATACATAGTTATAGTATAGTATAGTTTAATTTTGTCTCATTTTCGTTTATTGTCTCATTTTCGTTTATGCAAGACAAAAACTATCTTCCTGAAATAAATAAATAAAAACACATGAATCCCAGTACGTGCATTCTTAATTATTATTGGATTCATGAAATCATATCAATTATGGTCTTAAAAAACATTAAATTGATCTAGCAAATAACACTTACCATCTTTTATTCAAATTGGTCTAGAAAGTATTAGCAATTATAAACGGTATACTCTACAATTATATATATGGATCGAATATACATTTATCTTTGAATATTTAAGAAGTAGATTGGATTAAGCAGAGTAAAGAGCCTTGGGGAAATATTGCATTTTCTCATGCAAAAGGAGTAGTAATTGTCAAGAAAAAAGGCATAAGTATTAGTGTAGATAGACAGAGACTGGACAAAAGGTGGAGACATGCAACTACTTGTAGTGGAACCTGAGCAAGTCTTGGTGGAAACTGAGAACCGTTGGTGGGGGTCGCCAAGGGCAAAACTGGCAAGTACCAAAATAAGTTCTTGGATCATTTTCCAAGCTTTTTTTTTTAACCCTCTCCGTAGAATAAACTATACATTTTATTTTGTTTTTGTGTGACCTTTTCTATTACTTTCACTTTCAACTATTTACTACTTTATAATCCTAAAAGATCGTTCATTTTCTAATTTTAAAGTGCTAACAAAAATAAAGTTAAAAGATGCTATATTGCATTGAAGCTAATATTAAAATTTTCAAAGAGTCTCTGAGAAATAATCCAATTTGATCATATATAAATTAACAAACATCAACAACGTCCCAATACCTCTTAAGAGGGTAAGGAGGAATCATATAATACGCACCATACCTTTATGATAATACACACTCTTGATCATGTGATACAAAGGAGATATCATACATAAATTGTTTCTTCCCAAATCCGGGAAGCAATGGTTTCGAAATCTAATGGTGAAATTTTGTGGGGTTGTGGGGTGGGGGCAAGGGGTGGGGTGGGGTGGGGCCATGTTAAAAAAAAAGGGATGGGGAGTTTATTTTGGCTTTTTATAATTTGAATTCTTATATTTTAGTATAGTGTTAGTAGCAAAATAATTCGTTTCTTCTTGTGGTCGTTTTACTAAATATTATAAAGGGTAATGGTCATTCATATAAATTTTAGTTGAAAATTAGATCTAAAGTGAGGGTAAAATTTAAACAGAAGAAAAGTTTAAAGGAATTAATATTGATGATAAGTATTTTTTAATTTACATGAATCGCGTGCCTAATAGTTAAAATGGCAAACCAGATAGATAATGCATGAGCGCGCTAAAATTAAATTGAGCATAATTAGGGCCTCTGGGCGAATAAAGCATACAATAAAAAACAAAATGTCAATAGTTCTATTCCCTCAACTACCCTTAATATAAGTCACTTTCCCCCCACGTCTCTTTTATTTCTCTTTAGTTGTTGCATCACTTTCTTGTCCTAAACTTCATCTTCAATTTATCAATATTTTCCACATTTCTAAAATCCTTAACTGTTTTCTTCTGCTTGGTCAACTGTATTCTTCAAGTCAATGGTTTCAATGGAAGCGACTAATGCTTCAACTGGTGAAGATTGTTGTGTGAAAGTGGCAGTTCATATCAGACCCCTTATTGGTGATGAGAAGCTTCAAGGGTGTAAAGATTGTGTTTCTGTGGTATCAGGGAAGCCTCAGGTATTTCCACATCAATAATGTGATGGTTTTGCAGTGACGGAACCAGTAATTTTATTATTTTTATGTTGGGGTGACGAAATGACTAATATGATGAAAGAAAATATAAAATTTGCATCAGTAATTTTATTTAGGTGTAACAAAATAACTAATATTAGAAGGATGAAAAAACATAAGAATTTATAGGATGAACAACATCATTTATGAATAAATGAATGATAGAATTCTACATGTGCCCTTGTTACTTTACTGGTTATGCTAGCTTTTTATTATACCACTGAAAATTCAAGAATTTGCTTTTTTGTGATGATGGTTGCTAAAAAATTCAATACAAATGATTTTGGTTATGGAAGGTAATGTTTCATCAATAATGTGAATATGGTTTTGCTTGCTTTGATTATATCACTGAAAATTCAAGAATTTTCTTTTTTTGTACTGATGGTTGCTGAAAAAATCAATCTTGCATTTTTCTAGCTTCATGTGTTGTCACACTAAATAAAGTGAAGATGGTTTTTGCTAGCTTTGATTAATTCACTGAAAAATCAATACTTTTTTTATTTTTTTGCTTTTTGAGATGATGGTTGCTAAAAATTCAATCTTGGGTGATCTTCTGTAATTGAATTGGTGGTTTTTTGGAGATCTGATACTTATAATGAGACTGTTGATGCAAAGATGTTAACTTTTTGTTTGAGTGCATACATTAGTACATTACTGTGAGAAGAAGTGATCTTTTCATCCAATTGTTGATATGAATTACTTTGTTGTTATTTGAATTTGAGTGATTCTTACATTTTGGTAAGGATTAACAAATATGGTTTAATTACCTTTCAAGTTAAATTAGGAATTAGAGTATCCAATTATGTATTACATTTAGAATATAATATTGCATGGATTCTCACCTTAGCTCCATTTTGATATCTAGTTCTTTAAGGCCATGTTTGTAGTATGGAAATGATACCATTGTTTCGAAAAGCACTAGAAGTGAATAATAAAAAGGAAATAAGTGCATGTAAGGTGTGGATAGTTTGAGTTGAGATTGCGAATCATTCATAAGTCATAACCAGAAAAATATCCATTCTTGTTATATTTAGTAACATGAGGTATCCCATAACTTCAATTAGTTCAATATTTTTCTTTCTAATCACTCTTCCAAATTCAGGAAACATTTGGTTGATCAATTGAAGTATTCAAGTTAATACTATTTATGTTTCAATATTCTTGATTATGGTTGATTATTATTTAGGTACAAATTGGCACACATTGTTTTACTTTTGACCATGTCTACGGAAGCAGCGGCTCCCCCTCATCTGGCATGTTTGAAGAGTGTGTTGCTCCTCTAGTGGAAGGGTTATTCCAAGGGTATAATGCCACTGTTCTCGCCTATGGTCAGGTAATGGTTTTTTGTATTTTAAGGGTGGATGAACCTTATAGTTGCTGTAATTTTTATGACTTGATGAAAATATTGCAGACAGGATCAGGAAAGACCTACACAATGGGCACAGGCTTCCATGATAGTTACCAAAGTGGACTCATCCCCCAAGTCATGAATTCCTTATTCAGGAAAATTGAGACTTTGAAGCATCAAACTGAGTTTCAGTTGCACGTCTCCTTCATTGAGGTTTCACTTGTTTCTCATAGCATACTTATATTCTTTTGGAATCGTCATTCTTCACATATCATGATAGGATCCCTCAAATTTGAATCTGGCCTGATGACAGCGTGCAGTTTCATGCCTGAAACTTTTCAATTTTATAGCATAGTGACACACTGAAAATTATTATGTCTGCTTCATTTGTTACTTTCCTTGTTTATATTTTAAGATCATTATGTAGTATGCTCATAAATTGACCTCAGATCTTCAAACGAGTTACACTAAAGTAAACATAAACTTCTTGCATGTAGATACATAAAGAAGAAGTAAGAGATTTGCTGGATTCCAGTGCGATCAACAGATCAGAGCCAATGAATGGACAAGCCAATAAAGTAACAGTCCCTGGGAAGCCTCCTATACAAATTCGTGAGACCTCGAATGGTGTTATTACTTTGGCAGGATGTACAGAATGTAGCGTAAAGACATTAAAAGAAATGGCTGATTGCCTAGTGCAAGGCTCACTGAACCGAGCAACTGGAAGTACGAACATGAATAATCAGTCAAGGTTGATTATCTGTCTTCTGTGTTCTGTTAAATGTTCATACTTCATAGATCAGTTATCAATTTTTTTTTATCAATAAGTTTTCGTTAAACTTAATTATGAGTTTGAGTTGTATTTAATTAGAGACATAATAAAAGGTAGCAAAATTATCATGAATATACCAAATTCAAAACAGAATATTTGAAACCTATTATGGTTTATCCAGATCATGAAATTTTCATGGGTAAATAAAAAATATCATTTCTTTGTAAGTCCCTGGTCCTATTTACATATTGAACTTGTATACCCTGTTCAGAAATTGCTTTCTGATGAAAAGACTTCTTATATATGTGTCTGATTTAGTCACTTCAAACAGCCATGTTGCTTATCACATTTCATCTCATACAGTTACTCATTATATATGTCTGCTTGTGTATTTCCTATTGCTGTATGTTCACAGTCGCTCTCATGCCATCTTCACTATAACAGTGGAGCAAATGCGGAAGCTCAATCCTCCAGTTTCTACTGATGGGGATGTTAATGATAGCATGAAGGAAGAATACCTGTGTGCAAAGTTGCATTTAGTAGATCTAGCCGGATCAGAAAGGGCGAAAAGGACGGGATCTGATGGTCTCCGCTTCAAGGAAGGTGGGGAAAGTTTCTTTATATATTTCAGTTACGTTTCTTTGCATATTTGTATAATAAGTTTGGCCTTTTAAACAGGAGTTCACATCAATAAGGGACTTCTTGCGCTTGGTAATGTTATAAGTGCATTGGGTGATGAGAAGAAAAGGAAAGAAGGACTTCATGTTCCATATCGGGATAGTAAACTTACTCGACTACTACAGGTTTAGCTCGAGTTCTATGCTTCTATTATGATATGAGCTAGCTTCCTCTGGCAAGATAGTCGTTAAAATATATCTGGGCATTTAAGGAGTGTCCCTTACAAATCTATAAATTCCTTGCTAACCTTAAGGCGTTGACAGGATTCTCTTGGTGGAAACAGCAGAACTTTCATGATAGGTACCTTTACATCCCTGCATATTTCTTTATGATCATCAATCAAGTTTCCCTCTAGTATAAGGTGTCTCTTTTTTCTAGCTTCCTATTAGTATGTAAAGATCATTCTAACACTTGTAACTAGTTGAAACAGCCATTTATCTTTACTGTTATTGCCCCCACACGCCCCTTCTTCTTTTTTAACCAATGAACATGTTGGTTATGTTCCCTCTATTGTTGAATGAGCTATTTTCAGTTTCACCTTGTTCTATTTCCGAAATGGAAAGCTATATCTTATTTTGTATTGCCTTTTCACTTTTACCCTTTCAGACGGACACAATACTACAAATTCACCACCTTATATGAGATATCCATTTGTTTTCCACTAAAATGGATATTTTACTTTATGTTAAGACATATTAGTAATCTCAGAGTCAGAGTACCTCATGCAAATTGAAACAGTGGGAGTACGCAAAGGGTGATACCCTAACTATGGAAATACATGATTTTGTAGAATTTGCCTTTCATTTCCAGGAATTCAGTTCTATTTTACTATTTCTCTTGCCTTTGCTGCACTCCTTTCTGAGATCAAATTTGGAACTCACATCCTGTGAATCTATGTTGTAGCTTGCATAAGTCCTGCAGATATTAATGCTGAAGAGACCCTCAACACATTAAAATATGCAAATCGTGCTAGAAATATTCAGAATAAACCTGTTGTAAGTCTTCTGAACTGCCCTTTTCTTTATCCCTGTTTCCATTTTGTTTGAACTGATTTCTCTATTTTTAACCATATTAACTGCGATATAATACCATATAAGATCCCCTAGCCGTTTTTTTTAATTCTTGTAGAATATTGTTATTTCTTCCTTGAACATGTCTACTAACTAGATTTGGCTGATTGTTAACCAGATTAATAGAGATCCAATATCTAATGAGATGCTGAAGATGCGCCAACAACTAGATTATTTGCAGGCAACACTTTGTGCCCGAGGGGCTGGAGCTTCGTCAGATGAGATACAGGTGCATAAACATCTCTCTTTAGCCATAATGAAGCCTGTTGGCTCATTTAAGTATCCTGTGTCGTCATCTTAGTAGCATAATCTGAATGAATTATTGTAGGTTCTCAAGGATAGGATTGCTTGTCTCGAGGCAACCAATGAAGAGCTTTGTCGGGAACTCCATGTATATCGTAGTAGATGTAATGTCGGTGAAAATTTTGAAACATGTACTAAAGTATGTGACATATGTCGATATATCTACTGAATTTTTTGTTTATATCTTGTTATAAAATAATGTGCACATTCATGTAGTACTCATTAGATTGGCTGCATTGCGATCTTAATTTTCAGATTGCTTGCAACCTCTCTTTGAAAGGTGAAGGGCTTAAAAGGGGTTTGCAGAGTTTGGATTCCAATGACTATCAAATGACTGGAAATGGTATGTCCTTTACACCTCTGGACGTTGCAAGCCTTTGACACTGGACCTTAAATTATTAAAAAAGTGAAACCGTGAATCATTTTCTCTACACCTTCCTTTCCCCTCTCCTAACACTAAACTTGTATGTTGGTGTTGAAATACCCTTCTAAAACACAACCGAAAAGCTTCGCTTATGGTCAAGAGTCAAGACCCTCAAGTAAAATATTATAAATTGCAAATAATATTCTACTTCTATTGACATACACATACATTTGCACCTTCACAATTTGTTAACTGAAATTACCAAATGCTCAGGGGACTGTGTGGACATGGACGAGGAAGTTGCAAAAGAATGGGAACACAACCTTCTCCAAGATTCTATGGACAAACAGTTGCACGAATTAAACAGGCGTCTGGAGCAAAAAGAGGTATGTGAGACCTATATGTACTAGTAGCTTGACAGTTCTTGTGAATTCATATGAAATTGTCTTGTCTTTCACATTTTTTTGCTGTTTTCTAAGAGGACTAGAAAAGACTTCACAAAGTAACATATGGAGATTCTCTTATGCTGATTTAATCCACATCGAGATCCTTTTCCTTTCTACTTATATTTTTAATTGTATTCTTTTTTGTATTCTGCCAATATATGATTAATCCTTATAATTAAATTAAATATGATCAGTCAGAGATGAAGCTTTTTGGGGTTGATCCTATGGCTCTTAAGCAGCATTTTGGCAAAAAAATTACAGAACTCGAGGAGGAAAAACGAACAGTGCAGGTCATTTAATCTCAATAAATTTCATGTCAAATGTGCTTTCTGAAAGACGCGGATTCTGATGGTATCTTATCTATGGTCTCTTGTCCAGCAAGAAAGGGATAGATTGTTGGCTGAAATTGAAAACCTAGCTGCTAATTCAGATGGGCAAGCTCAAAAAGTTCAAGATATCCATAGCCAGAAATTAAAAAACTTGGAGGCCCAGGTTCTTAAAAATATGCTATATACATGTTAATGACTTGATTCCTATGATGTTGAGGTAACATTTTTGTGCTTTTCATATGAACATTTTAGATTCAAGAACTTAAAAAGAAACAAGAGAACCAGGTGCAGCTTCTTAAGCAAAAACAGAAGAGTGACGAAGCAGCTAAGAGGTTGCAAGAAGAAATACAGTATATCAAGGCTCAGAAGGTTATCCACAATTCTCATTCGTTTATCTAATCATCGATTCAACTTCTTGTTTACCTCACTAACTTTTGGAGCACCAGGTTCAACTGCAACAGAAAATTAAACAAGAGGCTGAACAATTTCGACAGTGGAAAGCATCCAGAGAGAAGGAATTGCTGCAGGTTCAGGAGGACATTCTATCTGTTGTTGATGAGACAATCTTTTTTTCTAACCATTTAAGACAACCAACTGATAAAAAGTTTATGAAAATGCAGTTGAAGAAAGAGGGCAGAAGAAATGAGTACGAGAGGCATAAGTTACAAGCTTTGAATCAGCAGCAGAAATTGGTAAGATACGTGGTTATTTTTTTTTATTTTGAAGAAGGAAATCCATGTTAGACTGCTCCATTGTGCATATCAATTAAAAATATATGAGAATTTCAAATACTTACTATCGAAAGTTGTGACTGTTGAATTAGATATGTAATATCTTTCGTCATATAGTGATGTCATCAGATTCCAATGTAGAAGGAAAAATCAAAACATCTTTTTTCGTCCCCCTTCCCTCTTTCCATACACATTTATAGATTTCTTAAATAATTCTAGTATACTACATTATTTAGTGGTCGATTTCTCAGTCTTGTCCGCGAAGTGAGAACACTCTGAAAAATTAAAAGTCATCTCTCATAAGGATAATTTTATTTCAGGTTCTCCAAAGAAAATCGGAGGAAGCTGCAATGGCTACCAAGAGACTGAAAGGGTTACTAGAAGCACGTAAAATATCAGCTCGTGATAACTCAGGTATACATATTTATTGGTTTGTTACCATCTGTTATCTCCTAAATGATAGATTTAACTTGACTCTCTGCTCATGAATGGATATTATGGTATCTATGGTTTAACCACGCTGAAATCTGGATTTAGTATAATTAACTAAGGGAAAGCTGATTACGTAAAAAAAAAAATTGTTCATGTGCTTTTGTTTGTTTGTTGTATCAGTTACCAGCAATGGAAATGGAACTAATGGACAGGTACTGATGCAGTTTTTCTCTACAAGATATTAGGAATTTAATTTATTAATAACTAGTAGTGTTACTTAGAATAATGAAAAGTCCTTGCAACGTTGGCTGGATCACGAGTTAGAAGTGGTGGTGAATGTTTCATGAGTTAGTCCACGACAAAGTCAAGTGTATGCTAATTTATCATTCTAACAACTATGGTAAGATTCTTATAAAATGGTCCCAATGTATTTAGAGATTTCTCAGAGCTGCTTTGGCGAAGAGCTTTCCATCTTAAGATAATTGTGAATTTTTCTTTAAAGAGGAATTTATTTTCCTCGAGGGAAAAAAGGTTACTCTAGGTGGTGCTTTTACATGACTGGCAGTGTTCTTTTAATAAACTATCAACTTCATAATTAGCAGGTTTCAGAGAATTGATACAAATGAATATTTGTACTAGTGAATACAAAGTCTGTTTTAAAAGGGGTTTTCCTTTTCTTCTGAACAGAAACAACTTCTATGTCACCAAATGCAAGAATGGATAGAATTGTTCTGAGAACATGTTAGTGTTTCTTCAAACTCATTAGTTGTGTTCACAACTATCAGAAGCAGGAGGCGTGCAGCTACAAATCGCAGCCGCTGGAACCTTCACGTTCGATGGGGATCTGATCTACTTCGTACATGTTTGTTCTAGGAGATCTGGGTATCTTTCATAGGTCTATAAGTTTTCTGGACCTGCTTATTTTTGCTGAGAGTTTGAGTTAATATTCTTCCTTGTAAAGTCATCTTATTTCTTGTATGTCAAATACTTATGTCTATAGTAGCTTGAATGCTGAGACTATATGAGATCATAAATCATTCCCCGTTGGTTGTAGCCTAGGAGAATTCAATGTGCTTTGACTGTTTCACATGTGGAAGGATTTGATCTGCATGCATTTGAATCTAGATTTTCCCTTATGATAAAGAAACAGAAAGTTGTTTTTTGATAAATTTATTGTTTCATGTTCCATCTCTCTTCTCTGATTGTTCATGACTGTACTAATGTTATTCATTCCCAAATAGATGCCAATTGCGTGACAATGAGATTGAAATGAAGGAGATGAAAAATCAATTCAAGGAACTTGTTGGTTTATTAAGACAAAGTGAACTTAGAAGAAAGGAAATCGAGAAGGAGCTCAAAACGAGAGAACAAGCTGTTGCAGCATCTCTGGCAGAATTTCAGTTCCCTTCTTCAATTATTCAGTTCTTATTATTCTAATTTAATCGGAATGATAAGTACTTCGATAATTTGTTAATGAACCGGATAATTACAGCAAACACTCAGCCGATGACTTAAATGGACCCATGTCTCCAATTCCTTTGCCTGCTCAAAAACAGCTAAAATTTACACCAGGCATTGTCAATGCATCAGTAAGAGAGTCAGCAGCCTTCATAAGTCAAACAAAAAAGGTTAGTTTTGTTGGTCCTTGAATCTATATGCTATTTGTGTGCAACGTACATGGTACTTCCATATATAACCAACTCCTTGTGATTGCAGATGGTACCAATCGGGCAGTTCCCTACAAAGAAACTAGTACTTGTGGGGCAAGGTGGAAAACTGTGGAGATGGAAGAGAAGTCACCATCAGTGGCTATTACAGTTCAAATCGAAGTGGCAAAAACCTTGGAAGCTTTCAGAATGGATCAGACACAGTGATGAAACAATGATCAAGGCAAGACCTCGTCCCCGAGCTTTGTCTGATGCTAAGTACAGAAATCACCGTTAGATTGCTCGTCTGGATGTAAATTCTTGATCAATCTCTACTTGGACCTCAACACACATCACAACAAATAACTTAAGTACAGGTATTTATTGAAATTCACCTTTTAGGACCTACCATAGTATATTGAATATGTGCAGAATATACTAACAGTTTCCTCATCTGTTACATTATAGGCTTCAAAATTATATTATACCCAATTCATTGAGTTGCATTGATCACGAGCAATGAACGTACACTTTACTAGTTCAATGAAACTCAAGTCGATGAGATGCAGATTGAGTGCACTTTACTACTTCAATAAGAAAATTTGAGGTTGATTATAGAAAAATGGCTTTTGAAATAGCTTATTTGGATATCTTAGCCTAGTTAGACACCATCCAAGCATATTCTTGTCAATATAACGCTTGCATGTTAAAAAGACGAGATGCAACTATCGAATAATGATTTATAAATTAAAAAGAAATTAAAGAAGTAACTTGCATGTGAAGAAGATCGACTAGATGTAACTATAATAGAATGATTTATAGATTAAAAGGAAAAAATGAAAAATAAAGTAGCAACTTTTTAGTAATGTCATGGTATTATTTTCTTTATGAAATGTTCCATAATTAAATATACAAAAGCAACCGACAAAAGGCCCCAACAATTGGATGGAGGTGACAATGACAACATTTTGAAACTCTTAATAAGAGGGTAAGAATCAGATTTGATTGAGGCTTTGAGTAGTAAACTAATCACATGGTTATCAAAAGAGGTCTAAAATCAATTACAACAAGGTCTTTGAGTACCATATGACTCTATAAAGGATCTTTTATGGAGTTGATTTTAGGACTTTTTGTAGGAAATTTGATGCAAATGCTCCACGAGAGTCGCATTTACATATTTTTCATATTACATTGGTAGTAAACACGTTTAACGTTTTTGTTTGAATGACCTAATAAGTAGATATTTGTTCATTAATTCGAATAGCCTAAACGACGAATGTAAGTATTTGTAGGTATAAAATTATTCATCTAGACTTGGAAATAAACTGGCATGGTTTAATATTTGAAGCAACAATGCATTATACAGGTGTTCAGAAATAACAAATTTCTGGTTGAGTTAATCCATCCCCTCAACTGAACCATCTTTGTAGACATCAAAACTTGGCAGCATTGAACTAACCATATATATGTGTGCCTCAACTACCTACTGCAAAAAGATGAATCAATGATAATTAGCACAATAAACTCTTGCTTCATCATGGCAATTTCTTATCCCTCCCCCCTTTGGCCCATCTCATTACTACATTAGATATATAGTTGCCCAGCACACTGATTCTGTCTCGCTTTAGACGGGGCATTATGTTACCTAGGAGGTCGTTGAATGGGGGTCCGGCTCTCCATCTTCGTCGACAGTTACAGCTTCTTTAATCTCCTGAATCATTTTGAGCACTTGCCACATTGTTGGTCTTTGCTCAGGAGAGGGCACATTACAAGCCAAGGCTACTTCAAGAAGCATCTCGAACCTATTATCTTCGCCATCATCCTCATCTCGGGTGGACCTTACCCAATCGACCATCTCATCAGGGACTAAATAAGGATGTTTAGACGGGAGCTTGCCTGTTAGAATCTCGATCAAGAGAACACCAAACGAGTAAACATCAGACTTTGAATCGGCTTGCTTGTTGAGCGACTTGCGCGTTTCTGGTGCTCTGTAGGCAATGTTATCGGGGTCCTCATCACCGGAGGCGTTATTTGCGACGGCTGAGAGGCAATAGTCGGTGATGCAGGCTTCGAAATCGGGCCCGAGGAGGACATTTGTGGACTTGAGGTTGCCATGGGCAAGCCTCCATGCTTGGTGGATATAAGAGAGTCCTTGAGCTATATCCTCTGCTATCTTCAAGCATGATGTCCAATGAAGTGGCTTTGATCTTGCTGACTTGGCACCTGGACACGTGGAAATAACGATGGTCAATATTTTTACTGAAAATATATCATTAGCCATTGCGATACTCTGATCCAAAAAGAAAATTAATTAAATGTAGAGGATACATAAAATGTCATGTAAATTGTAAAGATAAAAATATCCCGAGCATTGTTGAAGTAAAAATATGTAGATTGGTACAATAATTTGATGCTAATGAGATAGGCTAATCTAGAAAGTATAAATAACAATTATTTTTCCCATAACCCCACATCTTGAGGTACAACTAGATATTTTAGCTGATAGCTAACTCATTCTTTGTCCTAGTATAGTTGTCATGAAGGGATAGAGTACTAGTACACTCAAAATGCGTCCCTTCTATTGTCATTAAAATGTGCAATAATAGAAGGGAAAACAAAAGTCCAATGGCATTGATTTCACATGTCCTAACTTAATATGTAGTTGAGCTATGACATTGAAATCCAAATGAAATTTTAAATTTCAAATTTCAAATTTATTTTGATTTTAGAAATGCCAGTTACATTACTGAAGCACACATTTAGAGATGAACACTAAGTTACAATTAGTGACATAGTAACTTCATAAAATAAAGAAGATAAAATGAATAAAAATAATTTGCAAAGAATCTATCTGGATAATATAAGGAAACTCTGGATTATATTCATATTGACAACATTTTCATTCGAAGAAACATATCATTAACTAATACAAATAAGATCCATAGTTTCCTTTTCTAACGAGGACCTACATAGTTTCCTAATATTATCCAAGATAGAATAGAATCACATCAAACAAGAACTCACCATGGATTAAGGAAAACAAACTTCCATTAGGTTGATAATCATAAACCAAAAGCCTCTCTTCTTTAGCTTGAAAAAAAGCCCTTAGAGGAACCAAATTAGGGTGCCTTAATCCACCTACTGATTCCATGTGCCTCTCAAACACATCTCTCTCTACACCCCCAAATCTCCCACCATCCAATCTCTTTACACCCATGATCAAACGGTCATCAAGAACTGCCTTGTATGTGGACCCCATTGTACCCTTCCCTAGAAGCTCTGCAGAGGCTCTCATCAACTGGTCCAGTGTATAAACATGAGGCTCACTTGCACAGAACACTAACAACCCACTCTTGCCATTCAAAGTAGTGTGCATGTCTTCTTGAACCCTTTTGACTTTTTCTTCAAGTTCTTGACTTTCCTTTTGATAAAAATGACACCAAAATATAAATTATATTGAATTAACATTAACGTGTACTAATATCCCGTCTAACAGAGTATAGGTATGGTAAAGTGTAACGTCAAAGATAACGTATTTTATTTTATTTCAGATTTAATTAATTAAAATTAATTATTATATTAAACATCAATCTACCAAGATTTTGTTATTTTAAAAACGCACTGAGTCAGTTATATATATAAAATATTCATTCTATTCTGATTTATCAGTTATACCCAGCTCAAAAAGTACTAAAAAATATTTTTTAAAAAATTCAAATATCAAAATCATTTCATACATATTTAAAATATTTTTCTAATTCAGTAAATTTAGAATAAATATATATAAAATATATATATATATATATATATATTTGTACTCTGGCTCAATATTTATATTTATGATAATAATATAAACTAGTCAAGTTATTACTAAAATCAAAATGAAAATAATTAGTACGGAGTACTTAATAATTTGATAATATATCCTTATATCTTATGTATACATTTCAATATCCTGCAGCAGAGTAGATACATACCTTTTCTATAATCATCACTGCTTCAGAGTTTACTCCTCCTGATGCAACCGTTGACTCCAAATTCATACTTTCTGAATGGTACTTAGAGGACCCTTTTTTGTGTTTTGTCCTAATCTTTATTCCTAATATGAAGATTATGAGTAATGCAAAAGCAACAAACAAGCTTAATGATATGGCAACAATAATAACTTTTCTCTTGTGCATGTTTCTTTGAGCATTATTCAACTCAACCCCATTTTGCACCTCCGCATTTTGGGTCAGCGCCGCCGGTTTAGGGGGCGCCGGGAGGGTGGTAGACGGCGTTGGACCGAAAAAGGGTTGTGTTGGATTGCATTCTTTATGAATTATTTCACCACAAAGCAAAGGGTTTTTCAAAAATGCTTGTTTCTTGAACCTGGAAAGAGTTGAAGTTATTGGTATAGGACCAGATATATTGTTGTGTGAGACATTGAATATTTTGAGGGTTGAGATGTTGAGTGGTGGCAATGTACCATTGAACCGGTTGAAGTCTAGCCGAAGGTAGCTCAACCTGTCCAGGTTGTTTAAGGAAGTTGGTATTGAACCGATGAGACCATTATATGAGAGGTCGAGTGTTTTGAGCCTATGGAGGGTGGAAATGGAGGGGGGCAGTGAAGATGAGAAGTAGTTATGGTCAAGGAATAGGACTTTTAGATTGGTTAGATTTGAAAGATCAGGAATTGGTCCTGTGAGTGAGGTGTTCTTGAGGCTCAATACTCTTAGTTGATCAAGTTTGGTTAGAGTATTTGGAGCAAATGTACCTCCAAGTCCTGAGTTTTCAATCACCAAATGTACCACTTTTGAATCTTGGCATTGCAAGAATTTCCATTTGCAAAAATCAGGAGTTTTCATGAGTGAGAAATCAAGAATGTTGTGTAAGTCTGCTTTGGACTTGAATGCTAAAAGAGATGAAGCGTCAAATGGAACACTAGCATTTGCATAGTGATAGTTCAAGCATATTGAGAACAATGTGAAGATACCAAGTTGGAGGAAATGCATCCTCATCTTGAAAATGCAAGAAATGCCCAAAAAAGTTTGTTTTTGTGTAGCAAATTTTCTTGGTTACATTGATGAGGGTGGATTTTAATTATTGAAGGCAATGGGTAAAAAGGAGGAAAAATAGCAGGAGATGACAAGAAATTGGAAGAAGTGGTGTTTGGGGTCAGGATCACGTGAAGATGAAAATGAAAGTGGGGGAGGGGGGGAATTTCAATGCAAATTTGTAGGAAATGTGGTAATGTTTGAGCAGAGTATATTATGGTATGGCCTAGGGGTTGGGGGTTCAGTTACTTTCTTGATGGGTTTTAGTGTTTTACTCTACTTTCAAGATTTGAAAGTGGCTTGAAGTTGAGGGTCCTCATGGTAAAGATTCCAATGGTAAAATGGTGATTCCGTCTCCCTTTTAACATTAGCAAACTACCTACTAGCTTTTACTGTGAGCACGTGAGGATTATTAATGTGGCGGGGTAAACTGGTTGGGTTTTAACGAATGTGGGATAACTTAATCGAGTAGATACATTATCGAATTAGTTAATTACTCGAATATTTCCTGAATCAGATAATATAGTATGCTAGGACTCATCTCAATGTCAATCAAGTAAACAAGTGAATCGGATTTTTCAACCGAGCATCCAGGCGGATAATACTTTACCGACAAAAATAGGCTTTGTTTGCTTAGGCCTTGTTAGTTGTTACAATTACCACATTTCGACTTTCGACTGACATTGCGTAGCCCATAGGCTTTGTTTTCTTAGGCCTTGTTACTACGATTGGATAATGATTAATGAGCAGTCTTGTACTCTGATCTTGTTGCATACTTGATACTTGCATTGTTCAGATTTCAGCAAGCATCAAATTGTAGATTATGAGTAACATCGAATAGCCTTGGGCCAAGGTATTTCGATAACTTGTATGCCTTTGCTCGATTCTCTATCAGAAGTGCATGTTTTTTATAAAAAAAATTATAGGATTATGGACATTGCCGTAGCCCATATATCTTTCAAGCAATACGCAATCACGCATCAGCCTGCAGAACCAAAGCTAGATTCGGTTCAAGAATTTCGATTCAACAAATTTAATTGGAGATTCGATTTGATTTTTACGCTCCAATCTCATTTTTAATGCTCAATCGTAATTTGAGCCGAAAGGTTCTATTTGGCTCCAATTATATACATTTGTAATTCTTTTTCAATTATTTTATCATTAAAAAACGAATTTTCGTTCGAACTTCGAACCAAACCCGAGTCTAACCGAACTTTCGAATCATTATGTTCGAACCAAACCGTGATGACGTTCGACTCATTTACGGCTCTAATCATGCATTAATTTATTGATGTATTTGTCTTTGAAATGTATTAATCCAATTTAAAATGGCATGCCATTTTTTCTTCTTGGGTGCCAAAAATTCAGTAACAATAAGAACCCAATCAACTCATATTTGGATCAAACTTCATAAAGTCAAAGTGCAATATCTACATATCTTTCACCAAAATATAATGTTCCCTTAGATCAAAGATCAATAAAAAAAACATATCACCATCATTACACCTTCTTCAACAAAATCCTGTAAGTCCTACAAATGTCCAAAAACACAAAGCTCCACCTAGTTTACTACACCCCAGATGTCCCATCTCATCTGTAACATCCTTAAAATTTAGTATTTTTATTACCAAAATCCCAAAAACATGTCCACTTTAATGGTCAAATGATTAAAATGATCGAATTTTATAGTCTAATTGAGGTATAGTAATCTGGGTTTGATTATTTATTACCTCTATACCACTAAAGATTGTCACTTTATTTATTAAATTATCGAAATTATAAACTTTGTAGTCTTAATTGAGGTATATTTATTTGATTTTGATTATTTATTTCCTCACTTGTCACTTTAATTGTCAAAATGATTAAAAATATCAAATTTTATAGTCTATAGTGATTTGATTTTGATTATTTATTACCTCTATACCATAAAGATTGTCACTTTATTTGTTGAATTATCGAAATTATCGAAATTTGTAGCCTTGATTGAAGTATATTAATTTGATTTTGATTTTCAAGAACAAATACTTTGTACCCTTTTTTGCAAATTCAAGAATGAATTCAGCTTCACCTCAAGATTCTACAAAACCCCCCCTCAAATCCACCTTAGATGAAGAAGAAGAAGAAGAGGAAAAATCCCATCTTTTGTTATCAAGTTCAGCTTCACCATTTTCAATATCAGGAAAAGGGGATGATTTATATGATTTAGGTGATTCAGAAGTTGCATATGAGCCACAAGAGAAGATTTCAATTGATGGTTTTGAATCAACTGATTTGGATTCCAAATTGGCATCAATATCAAGTGGTTATGATGATGATTTAGCAAAGATCCCACCCTTTTCATGGAAAAAGCTGTGGCTTTTTACTGGTCCAGGTTTCTTGATGAGTATAGCTTTTTTGGATCCTGGGAATTTGGAAGCTGATTTGCAAGCTGGAGCTATAGCAGGGAATTCTTTATTGTGGTTGTTGTTGTGGGCAACTTTGATGGGGTTGTTGATACAGTTGTTGGCTGCTAGGATTGGGGTCGCGACGGGGCGGCATTTGGCTGAGCTTTGTAGGGAGGAGTACCCTTATTGGGCAGGGATATTGTTGTGGTTGATGGCTGAAGTGGCTCTTATTGGTGCTGATATTCAGGAGGTGATTGGGAGTGCTATTGCTATTCAGATTTTGAGTAATGGGGTTTTGCCACTTTGGGCTGGAGTTGTCATTACTGCCTCTGATTGGTATAAATTATTGTTCTTTTTTCAGTCAAGTATATAGTTCTGAAATGGTCCTCTAACTCATTTCGTGCCGCCTGGTTAAAAAACGGTTCATTTGTGGATAGTTACGGTATACATTAGCATGCCCCCAATGCCTTAACCCCATCTAAGCGGGGTTGGATAGTACACAGACTTTTTTCTGCGATAACAGGGAAACTGTTTCCGATGAGTGAAGTACTATCTACTACTTTACTTCTAAACTTTGCTTTAATTTGTATATTGGGACTTAGTAATTGGAATTTTTTGGTTCTTTGATGCTTAAGACGTACTTGCAGTCATTGAATAAGATGGCTAAATAACTCATTTATCCGGAATTTCAGATTAAAAGTTTTGTGAAGTCAAAATGCAGTAGTTAAAAAAAGAGAGAAGAATAATGGAGCCAATGTATTTAGGCTTTTAGTTGGAGTGCAAGTTAATAGCTTCAGAAGTTAGTAACAAAAAATAGTTGTTTTGGTAATAAATTACTTTACAGTGGTTAATATATTCAACATTGAGCAGTCCATAGATGTTGGGAATCTAAACTTTATTTTTTCCGTCAAGAGAAGTTATCATTTACTCCGTAATATTTAGCATCTCTAGATTTTAACTCTCTGTGTGTTCTATGTTGAGCTTAAGTTGGTTTCTCTGTTTCTTTCCACAGTTTTATATTTTTGCTTCTAGAGAATTATGGAGTGAGGAAATTGGAAGCTGTTTTTGCAGTTCTAATTTCAACAATGGCACTATCATTTGCTTGGATGTTTGCTGATGCAAAGCCTAGTGGAAAGGAACTTCTATTTGGTAATGTTCATATTTTCTTTGTAAGTAGTACTTAAGAGCCCATTTCGGTTATTCCTGAGGATTGATCAATACTTACTTGCAGGTCTGTTGGTACCCAAACTTAGCTCAAGAACAATTCGTCAGGCTGTTGGAGTAGTAGGGGGTGTGATTATGCCTCACAATGTCTTCCTGCATTCTGCTTTGGTGCAGTCAAGAGAAATTGATCCCAAGAAGAAAGGTCAAGTACAAGAGGCCATCAAATATTATTCAATTGAATCCTCCATTGCTCTCATAGTCTCATTTATGATCAATTTATTTGTTACGACTGTATTTGCCAAAGGATTTTATGGTAGTGAACAGGCAGATAGCATAGGTCTTGTAAATGCGGGCCGGTATCTGCAAGAAAAGTATGGTGGCGGATTGCTTCCTATTCTGTATATATGGGGCATTGGTTTGCTGGCAGCTGGCCAGAGTAGCACCATAACTGGAACTTATGCTGGACAATTTATCATGGGTGGTTTCCTTAATCTTCGGTTGAAGAAATGGCTGAGGGCATTAATCACTCGGAGTTGCGCTATTCTGCCCACCATGATTGTAGCCCTAATTTTTAACAGATCGGAATCATCACTTGATGTGTTAAATGAATGGCTCAACGTGCTACAGTCAATGCAAATTCCTTTCGCGCTTATACCACTGCTTACTTTGGTGTCCAAGGAAGAAGTAATGGGAGTGTTCAAAATTGGGCCTATTTTGAAGGTTAGTATAAAACTGTTCCATGCGTTGCTCACTGTTTTTTATATATGTATGTATTTGAATTGGCTAAGAGTCACTTCTCATAAGCATATCTTCTTTGAAAGCATCAAAGTGTGGCTTTTCCACATTTTACAATTTAGTAAGTTCAGTTTTCAGACATTTAAGTTTTAAGGTTGAGATTGTCTTATTGGCATATAAAATAAGTTAGGGATTCAAAGAGGAATGGGAAGGTAATAAGAAGGTACCATTCCTAAATTTGGTTGGGTAAGGGGAAGGGTAATGCGAAGGAGCCGAGCTATGCTCCTCTCTTAGGCTCAGCTTGGTATTAGTGTTTTATGATTCGAGTATAGAATTTTTTTTTTATTTTATACTTAGCGATGATATTATTTCAAATACAAGAATATTACAAATCGAAATTTATTTGTTAAGCTATGCAATTGAAACTGATGTGGCCAATATACGATTAGAAACGATTCTGAGAGAAATAGGTATAAATTGGAGACTTGAACCCAGGGCCTCTTGGTTGGAAATGCAGGCGCATGATGGATGTATTTAAATTTAGAAATAAATGTCGTGATTAAATCATAAATTGTGAAGCTAAATAAGCTATTACAACACTTATACGTATTCGATCGTCTCTCACCTCTTTAATTAAGTTTGAAGAAGTAAAAGAGTCATAGTTTAGGGAGATAATTGATATCTTAAAAAGGCACATGCTCAGAGTTCTGGCTAAAGATAAGATTTGGTTGGAAATTTTGACATGAACATTTTGCTCGACAGTAGAGGTGTTGGAATTGCCAGGTTCAGTTCATGATGCAAGAGGGTTACTTGGTCTAGTGTATATATACCATACATATTTATTTCATGAGTGTATTGGCTCGTACTTTTGTATGCTGATATTCTTCTCATGGTTATGGCCTTCTATATTCTGCAGAAAGCCTCTTGGACTGTGGCGGGGCTGGTGATTGTGATAAATGGATACCTTCTCTTGGAGTTCTTCATTTCTGAAGTTGATGGTGTACTATTTGCTTTTCTTGTCTGTGCCATAACTCTTGCATATATAGCTTTTATTCTATATTTGATATCACACGGTGGTGGCCCACTAACGGCTTGGGTTGACTCAGTGATCTCAAAGGGGTATTCTTACATTGGAAAATGACCTGACAAACTTCTATGCTTATTAAATCTCAAATATCACAGAAAGAATCTGGAAAAGCATCATCGAATGCTATCTGAGAACGGTCTTGCTCGTTGAAGTGATGGAAGAATACTTTCCCTGCTCGATTGGAATGCTCTACGGCAGCTGTGCAAGATTCAGGTAATGTACCAAGTTTTAGACCATACTTCCTCATGTAACTTGAGTATTTTTGACACAAAGATGAGTAGAGCTTAATGAGTAGATATTTTTGTAAGAAAGGGATGTTCCAAATAAGTAGCTGAATTTTGTATGGACTTTAAGTTGCTCTGATTGATTACTATATTGATATTTGTAACATATAAAATATTTTTGTTCTAAACAATATCGAGTCTCGACTTTGATGAGACTTGATAATGGATTACAATGGTTAAAGCGAAGATTAGTTTGTTTAATATTTAATGTGACGACTAGTATATGTTTACACATGGCTATGTGTAACTTATAATGCTTGCAATACAATTTTCAAAAGGTTGTGAAATATGGCAAATGTGAACATTATAATTCTTGATAGAAATTTGTTGAACTACTGCAAAATTTGTACTCGCAAGTGAACCGATTTTCTCTTGGGTTAATTTGTAAGTAACCTCTTTGATACAATTCGAAAACAACCTCGTTCATATAATATGGGTAGGGTTACGTACTTAATCAAACCCTTTCAAAAAGGACACTCCTAAAACAGTTTCAGAAGGGAGCAACTAAATGATGAAGTTGGAAAGGAAGTGAGTAAAATTGAATGAGATGCATTACCTATGTACATCCTAGAAAGGAAATGAACCTATTTAATTGGCAACACATGAACCAATGTAATTCAATGTAAATAATGAAACTACAAGCAAGTCATTTGCACTTTGTTGGTGTCCATGCAAGTAGTCATGTGAAGAAAAGTGAAAGGAAAAGAGGGTAGAATATGTAACGGATTCAAGGTTGAATTTGGTAAAATAGGGAGCCATTTATGGAAGCCTATTGGTACCATTACCAAACATTCTCACCCTACTACCATTATTAGTGAATGGACCTTTCATCTTCTTTAATCCTAGTAGTACATAGTACTAAACATATACCATAATGTTCCAAATTTACATCCCCTACTTTTGTGGGTTTTCCTTACTTTAATTTGTTCCATTTCCATGTTTTAAAACAAACCAAACAGAATCTTATTTAATGTGGAGAATTTTGTACAAGTTGTGAACAATTATAGGTCAAATTAGTTAAATTTGACTAAATTCTTTCAATAATGTCCATGTTGCTAACTAACTACACGTAATTTAAATTACTAACATATCATCTCGATGATAGTCCTTTAAGATGATTTATCTACCCTTATAAGTCCAAATAAATGAAATAATCCGAATGATACGAGTGTTGAGTAGCGTCGCGAATTCTTGTTGAGATTTCAACCGCGTATAGGAGGGAGGGGTTGGGACTAATATATATAGCGTTCAGCCCGGGCCTCTTAGTTGATATCCAATCACGATGGATGCTTATTAATTAGTATAATTAATGATCGCTTGATTTATCTTTAATTACGAGTTAAGATTTGGGCGTTGTGTATCGTGGAATGAGATCACGAGTTATTATCCGATTATGGGATTCTTACGTCATGTCACGAGGGATTAAATAACAAAGCTGTGAACTTTTGGAGCTTATTGGAGTTTATAGATTCACTTACTAAGCCAAATCAATCCAGTCAAGTCCATATTTACTACTAATGCTTACTTTTTCCTGAGTGACGGATGGGACTGACCAATAGCAAACGTTTCACGCTACAGATAACATACTGCTTGCATACAGAACTTCCTCTCCATCTCAAAGCTCAATTACTGTTTTCATGAGCATAAAAAAAAAACTTCATTCAACTTTCAGCTCATTATCTTTTTTATACATTTATAATTTTCTCAATATAACTAGTTATTGACTATTAAATTTCGATATGAAAAAATAAAAATATCAATTAAATTGAATTTGGTACTACTATAAAAATTCATCTACTCAATAAATATCAAACACAAAATAAACAAGAAAACAAAACCCTCTCTAACTCTCACTCTTCCACAAGAAGCTACAACCTTTGATTATCTTCTTACAACCTTTGATCATCTTATTACAACCTTTGATGGAACAAAGAGGTATGAAAAATCCCTTTTTTTTGCACCCAGAAAACCATGAACAAATGCAACAAAGAAGCTGTTTTCTTTATGGTAATTCAACTACTGATGATCAACGACTTTCCTTAGCTTTTTCAAGGCTCAACCTTTCTTGTCCACCGCCACCATTTGAGGTGGAAAATGGACATTTGATGAATAATTATTGGTGCCCATTAAGAGAACAAGAAGGGAGTAATATGAATAATGTGCATTATTTGATGAGGGGTCAAAATGCTCAAAATGGTGTTTTTGATTTTGAGGGTAGTTTTGTGGGTCCTACTAGTGGGCCCCACAGAGATTTTCTTGTGGGCCCAGTTTCAGGTTTTGATGTTCTTGGTGGTAGTGGTGTTGCTAATGGTGGTGTTGGTGTTGGTTATGGTGGTGGTGGTGGTGTTGGCAATGGTGGTGGTTGTAATGGTGGTTTTGGTAATCGTGGTGGTGTTGGTTATGGTGGTGGTGGTGGTATTGGTAATGGTGGTGGTGTTGATTTTGTAGGACCATCAGTATATTGTCAAAGTGGTCGATTATATGGGACAAATATTATTGATCATATGTCACACAGCAAAAATTTAACTTCAGGGAATGAAAATGTTACTTATCCTCATAGATTGAATTTTGATGTTGTTGGTCAAAGGGGTAATGTATATTGTCAAAGTGGACAATTTTATGGGACAAATATTCATGATCCTTTTTTACAAAGCAAGAACTTAATGGAAGGGAATGAAAATGTTAGTTGTCCTAGAATGTCCCAAAATGTTTGTCTTCATGCAGGACTAATGGATAATATGGTACCATGTGATGTTTTTTGTATTAAGGATTTTAAGGGCATGATAGTTTCGTTTGCTCAAGATCAAAGCTTAAGTAAGTTTTTGCAGACAAAAATTGAGGAACAAAGTTTTGAAGATAATGAGTTTGTTGTGGCTGAGATAATAGATTATGTCTGTGATTTGATGAAGAATCAATTTGGGGGGTATTTTATTCAGACGCTTTTTGGAGTGTGTAATGAGGACCAGAGGACTAGGATTATTGTGGCTGCTACTAGGATCTCTTCTGAGCTTGTTAATGTTTGTCTCTGCTCACATGGGTATGGTGAAATAATATTTTATTGTTTTTATAGTATATTCTAATCTTCTTTATTTGATGTTTTTGAAATATCTTATGTTGGTATTTATTATGCTTATGAATTCGAGATTTTTTATATTCTACGGTTACGGTTTTTGGAATATAATGAAGTAAATCGGGAAATGGGTACCGTTCACCAACTCTTATTTTGAAACCTTTATTTATTGTAAGTGAGTAAGATAGTGTTTACAACGCGTCATTTCTCAAATTTCTTAAAATTAAAGTACAGGGAGCTTGACATTATGTTTCGTAGTTGGAGTTTGATGTTGATTTAATTATGCAGGTGTTTATTATTTTATGTTGCAGGGCTAAAACAGTGCAAATGTTGATGGAAAAACTCAACGCTCCGCAACAGATATCATTAGTTATATCTGCGCTATGCCCCGGTGCTGTCGTATTGTGTAATGATCCCCATGGACAGCATGTTATAAGATGTTGCCTAACAAATTTCTCATATGAGTTCAACAAGGTAGCTGTTTTGTTTTCAGAATTTGCCTTTAATTGTTCTAAAATTTCATACTCTCTTAAGGTGCATTCTTCATCGTTTTGCTTTGAGTTTCTTTTCATGAGTACTATGTTTAATAATCTCCTTTGTATTTAACTGGTCTAATTTTACTATGTGGTGGTTAGTTCTTGTTTGGTTGACCTCTAGAATGACTAGTTATGTATCTTGAAGCAAATAAGAATAAATAGGACAAAATAAAAGGAATTTACTATGTAGAAGGTCACTATCTCCCCAGAGCCCACACTGCCATAGAGGCATTGTTGGGGAAAGAGCCGTTGTTGTCGAAGGCATTTCGACTTTTACGTATTCGATTTTATTGCGTTGGTAATTTGGAAGTACGTACAATTATTAATATTAGTTTATAGTGAATTATAAATGAAAAATGATAACCACAGGAAGTGTATTAATTATAAATTATTAATCTGTTAAATTTGGTAATAAAATATATAGAATTACCGAAATGAGTATCTATAGTTGCAAACTTATAAGGGTAATAGCTAACCAAAACATCTATCTCCATCCTCCACCTCCTCATCTCTTCCACATATGTGATATTACTAGCCCCCACCACTTACTCGGAGTTAAAATTATGTTTTTGCAGTTTATGCCACTTTCTGTCAACGAAATTAACATTTTCGTTAAGTGATGACATTAGATAACAGTAATGGATAGTCTGGCGAGTGTAGCCAAGTGCTATGTATGCTATGCTAACCACTCATGTAATACTTAATTCTTTATGACAGCTTCTTCTCGAAAAGATAGTACAGAATTGCTTTCAGATTGCCACAAACAAATGTGGTTGCTGTGTGCTGCAGTCATGTGTCGAATACTCTCATGGAGAACCTAGAGAACGCTTAGTTGATGAAATTATTGCAAAAGCAGTTATCTTAGCTCAAGATCCGTATGGGTTAGATTCTACACCTTGATATACTCCATTGTTAATTTTGACTACAAGCTTAACATGCACTTATGTATCTACAATTCATCCCACCAGCAACTATGTGGTGCAGCATCTAGTGGGACTGAGGATAACAGAAATCACAGCAGATCTTATACAACATCTCCGAGGGAAGTTTACTTCTCTATCCTGCAATAAATTTGCAAGTAATGTGGTAGAAAAGTTGCTCCTTGAAGCTGATGAAAAATATGCTACAGCTATAACTGAGGACTTGCTCGAAAATCTACAAGCTGCTTCGATGCTTCTCATCAATCCTTACGGAAACTTTGTCATTCAGACAGCGTTGACAGTTTCAAAGGTACTGAACCATTGATGTTATCACATTTTTAGCACTCCTTTTTTAAATCTGTGTTTGCTTATCAACGATTAAGTTAGCATTGTTTAGTAAGTAATTGTTGTTCAATTCATCTCTTGCAAACCAAAATGTGTGGGAGAATACTAGTAACTTACATCATCTCCGAAAACAAAATGCAGGGGGAGGTCTTCAAGAAACTTTTGGATCTAATCCTGGAAAATGCTCCATCCATTAGAAACAACATTTACGCTGAGAAGATATTTGCTTGGTTTGAAAAGAAAAACATCTCACTTGGTAAATACATGAACAACTGAATAGCATCCCACTGTCCTGAACTCTGCTTGGGTAGATCAATAATACACTTCTCATCAGCTTCTCCCGGCCTCATTAACTTCGACTTATGTTTATACTTAAATAGAGTCACGCTGGCTGCTAACTTGATCTATTGAAGCTGTAGTCTTGCATTTGCGACACGATTTAGTCTGGGGATGATTTACATGTATTCTTAAACAGTATGATTCAGTCTTACCATCTGTCTGTTGTGGTGTTATAGAATGTGATCTGTATAACTTCATTGTGTTGTTGTGCTATAAACCTAATGTTGTACTTTGATAACTGTTCTTAGTGAAATTGAGGCTATCTTTTGCTACAATTATCAAAGTCTTTGAAATGAAGTAGGTAATATTTTCTCATAATACCATCCTATCTATTTGTTTTACATTATATTTTGGATCCAACTAAATTATTTCCCTTGTATTTATTTCTAATTTTTAATATACTAAATAATTCCATAATTGAAATTCCATTTGCTGGTAGCAATCATCATGGTCTCCCAATAAAAAGTTGAGTTGTTTACACTATTTTAGTGACAGATTTCTACAAAGGTCATCTACTTAATTTTAGTATTTTTCATTGTTTTTTCTTTTTCGTTTTGAACAATTAATTATACGTTATGTGATAATATTATACTTATTGAATAATGTCCATGATATATAGTGTACAATCCCATTAAATCAAATAAACACACTATGAGGCATGAACACAAAGTCGATTATACAAATCACAATAGAATCATGAAACCAATGTTCTTTTCCCAGGGGACACGAAAGTTTACACACCCACCCTGAGATGAGATTAGTGTGGATTCGATTATTGAGTGTCACATTTGATTTTTAAGTTGTGATACTCCCATTCGAAAATTTCGAAGGTTCAATGCAAATATTCAAAGGAAATATTTGAATTTTAGTGATATAATATGAAAAATTAAAAAATATATATATGCAATTCGGTCCAATCGAGCCTTCAACTCGAGTTGTACGAAACTTGAAGATAATATTTAAGCTCGATTAAAACTACTGAAATCGAACTTTTCGACCCGAATCGATTTTGTGAAATGAGGAAGAACCCACTCAGCTCCGTTTCTTACACCACACTTGTCAACTCCACAGTTTCCCACTTCTCACTCAACTCTCTCCTACCTCCAAAATGAAACTCAATTCCATTACCAAACAACCTCTTACATTCCTCAGATCTTACCTTAATCTCCTCACTATCACTAAACAACAACAAATGTATTCGGACACTAGAGTTGTTTTGCCCAAATCAATGTACACGTCAGCATCAAACCCACCAGCTTCGGACAACAAGAACAAGAATGGTGGGTTCGTAGGGTGGTATATGAGGATGTTGGAATTCAGACCAATACTCACTAAAGCTGTCTCTTCTTCCATCATTTATGCTGCTGCTGATATTACTGCCCAGGTTAAAATGCTACATTTGTCCCTCCAGTTTTCAATTTTGGTTGTTGGGTTTTGTTGTTTTAATGCTCCTTTTGTCCCAAAAAGATTGTCCAGTTTTCAATTTTGGTTGTTGGGTTTTGTTGTTTTAATGATCATTTTGTCCCAAAAAGATTGTCCAGTTTTGAATTTTGGTGGGTGGGGCTTTTTTTTAAATACTAGCTTTGTCCCAAAAAGATTGTCCAGTTTTGAATTTTGGTGGGTGGGTTTTGTTGTTTTAATGGATTGTCCAGTTTTAAATATTGGTGGGTGGGTTTTCGAAATTTGGAGTCAATTGATCTAATGAATGTTGTATGATATGTGGTGAAAATTGTATCAAAAGGTAGTATTTTTATTGTGCTTTGGTGTAAAAAGATTGTCCAGTTTTCGGTTTTGGTGGTCGGGTTTCGAATTTTCAACTTGATTGATTTAATGTATGTTGTATATTGTTATCCAGATGGTTACAATGCCTGCTTCTGGTTCTATTGACTTCATGAGAATGACGAGGATAGCGAGCTTTGGGTTCTTAATTTTAGGTCCTTCGCAACATTTTTGGTTCAGCTTCGTTGCAAATCTTTTGCCCAAAAGAGATGTGGTTTCCACCTTGAAGAAAATTATCATGGGGCAGATCATATTCGGACCGTTTATAAACTCTGTTTTCTTTTCTTTCAATGCAGGTTTACAAGGTATGCCAAGATTACCTTTGTCTCAAAACATTAACCTTTTTTAAAGTTGGTTCTTTCAGTATCTTTGACATGTTCCGCCTATTATGTCCAAAGAATGCTGTTAATATGCCACACATCATTACATCTTTGATCATGCATTAGAAAGATTTATAATCTAAATTCGTTATAATATGCTTTACTTTGATTGATCCACTTCACTTGGTTCCTTTTTGTTTACTTAGGTGAAAATGGTCACCAGATAATTGCCAGATTGAAGCGAGATCTACTTCCGACATTGTTGAATGGTCTTATTTACTGGCCGGTTTGTGATTTCCTTACATACAAGATCATTCCAGTGCGATTAATGGTACCTTCTAACTCCTGTTTTGAGAATATATATGATTTCTATTCACTTTGATATAGAGATTACTTGATTAAGAAGTGAAATGAACTCACTCAGTTATATGTCTTTATCTGTTGATTTATTCACGCCATTTATTATAAACCTCTGGAATACAACATTTTTCTAATTTTTCTCGTTTCTTGATGTATCCCTTGGCAGCCGTTGATTAATAGTTCTTTTGCGTATTTCTGGAGCATATATCTGACATACATGGCAGGCTTAGAGAAAGCCGACTAACTGTGTGGATGAAGGCAGAAGCACTAGGGATGAAGGCTTTCATCCATGTGAGACATGAGATTTTCTAATCGAATGGGGTCATCATAGCAAGTGAAAATAAGGATAGTTCATATCTTTGAGATCCCATGTATATTCATTCATCTCCATTCCCTCTTTGGAAAATTTGCTCTCGATTTCTTCCTTGTAATATACTCATAAATTATTTGTGCTTTGCACTTCACTAAACAAAATAACCAACACTACTCTTACTGAAAAATATAGTTCCGGTCCTGCATTTAAGTTTCTGAATCTTCCAGTCCACTTCACATGATAGTGAAAAATGGAGGATTGCTCGTGCCTAGTACTCGCTTTCACCTGTTAGATCAAGCTAGACCTGGTGCCGGTGATTCGTGGATTCTGGTACTCCAGATGAAATGTAATATGATATTTCTTCCTATGTGTCAGCCTCTTTGCCTGCACAAAGAGCATGAACCAATTGGCGGCGCTTAATCATTCGACTGGGTCGTAAACATGTTAGGCTTCAAGAAATGAAGTTGCTTCAAAGGACTGACACTTAACATACTATATAGGAAGTTCAAGAATTCAATTTAGTGTCTACTATTATCACAGGAAAGCATACAACAACAAATGCTAGCTTTTATTCGAGCTGGTGAATTTTTGCTAAGTTATGCAAATAAACATATTAGCAATCACCCTAAGCTTATGTTTCTTGACAATAATTGAACCTCTAGGATATCTTTGGCTTCTAAATAAATAATGTCAGCACACATTTCTCACTTGACACCATGTTATTAAGTTTCAAATAGTCAAAATTTTATGTGGAAAAATGTACAGCAAGGCTAATCATAAACACCAAGTAATGCAGAACAAGTTGAAGACAACTTAGGGAGAGATGAACAAAACGCTTACCGTGCAGAGTCAGTGTCTGATGTAGGCTGAAGAAGCCGAGGCGTAAGCAGCTTACCCGGTTGAAGTAGGCGGTCTTGCCAGGACCTGGTGGTTTTTAGTAACTCCACCACAACCAAGGAAAAGCTGGTGGAACTCAAAATGCCATTTTCTGGAATGGATAGGTTGAGGACAGAGGAAGAAAAAGTAAATAAAAGGGCATTCGGAGGAAATCGAACTCGGACTCTCTAGCACCCAAAGAAGCGAATCATACCCATAGACCAAATGCCCTCGATAGCAAGGATGACATTTTTATAATATTCTTATTCTTATTTCGTAATTGTATTCTTACTTGCATTGTTTCTTTGATAGATTTCTTTGAACATATGTAATATCCGATCACAAAATGAATATGCTTAGTTGATAAGTGTTTATAAAGATTTGGTACGATCTTATCTTTCACTCTGAAATTATTAGTGATGATAGTTTGTAAGTTATTCATTCGTCTAATACTTTATGCCATTTTTCTTATCTTTGAGGTTTCGGGAGAGGGAAGTTACATGAGTGAGATCTGAGTAATGATAACCTTTTGAGCACCATCACGAGGAGTTTGTGCTTGGACAATGAAGGTATGGGAAGTTGAGAGCAGTGACAGGCAAGAGATTTTCGTATAAGGGGTCAAATTGCTTGATATAAATGCCCAATAAAAATATAAATAAGACGAACAACGTATAATTTTCAAAATAATCATTATTTTAAAAAAATACTTAATAAATTGGCTTTTTTGAAAAATTAGGAAAGCGATTGCAGCACTTTAAATTCCTCCGCTGGTTGAGGACATTAGATTAATTCATTGGACAAGGTCCTCAAGATAATTTGTGGACACACCAAACAAATATATGTTTCTGTTTATAATACTATTGTCCTCATAATAAGTTGTCAAAAAAGCTTTTGGCGTGTCACACACTAGCAGACATCATGCTTCTGGTAAATCTTTAGGGATGCATGCGTACAATATTACCTCAATCACAACCAATACAATGATGATATACCCCTCCCTTTGCTTCGATTTAAGTGATTGAGAATGATGTTTTAAATAGGATGGTTAAATTCGATTTTGAGTCTCAGATGTTCAAATAAACGATAATTTAAAGTTATTAAGATTTTAATCGTTATTCTTTTATTTAACAAATTTAAATTACTTAATTAATTGGTATCGATTTTTATTTTACGAGCCGAACAAATTTGAACAATGTGACATCTATTTTAGTCTTTTTGATCTGAAACTTGGGTCACTTGTATGTTAAATCTAGCGAAAGGTGAAGTCTGGCTGAAAATTAAAGGCGAGATAGCGGAAGCGAATTATTCACGATTTTGAATATTGAAAATATTTAGGTGTTTGATAGCAGTTAGCGAAGAAAGAGCAGATTGAATTTTGTTGACAACTTTGCCCATTTTCTGTTTTGTTTATATATTTAAATCATACATTAAATAAATAATAAATGTTATTACTATGAATAGAATAAATATAGATTCAAATAAAATATATTATTATCTTATTTATTATTATTATCATAATAATTATCATAATTATAGCAATAATAATAATAATTATTATTGTCTTTTAATTTATTATAATTATATAGTTATTGTTATCACATTAATTATAATTATTATTATTTTTTATAATAATAATCGATATATTATTATTAATTGTGTATTATTATTATTATTGAAATGGCCGCGATATCATCTGATATTTTTGCGGTTGGGTTACAATTCATTGTTTCGCGTTTAGATTTGTATGCTGTTCATCATGACGTTTCTAAAATCTTGCTTGATATGGTCCCAATACGCGCGGAAGTCGTTAATTTGGATGGTTTTTGAGCGTGGCCGTAGCGCGTGACATATTAGAGGGAGTATTTTAGTAATTTCGTAGTAATAATTAGAGGTATTTTATCGAGGTATTTTGTAATTTCATAAAAATCCCCAATCTATTAAACATAAAGAACCCCCGATTTAGAACCTAACTATTTACATCTTCTGATTACACCCAATTGAGCTTTCAGAATTCACCGAGATGGGAAAGGTAATGGCCAAGATCTTTTTACCCAGTATTGTGGCGCATGAAGTAATATGAAGACCTCAAGGACAACATGAGAATCACAGGCGTATTTTTTAGTGTATCCGGCGAAAGAAATGCGTTTTTATTTGAAATTGTTTATATTTTTTGTTTTCGATCATAATGTAGAATTTTGGGTTGTGTTAGGGTGAGTGGTAGGTGGATGGAATGAGTTGATTCTTTCGATATCACTTGGCGAGGTCTATAAAGGTTAGGTGGAATGATAAAATATCTTATTTGGAGAGCAATTTGTGTAGTGTTGATGATGAATTGAAGTTATTGAAGTCAAAAGATGATTGTGCCATTGAAGAGAATGAGAGCTTGAAGGGGAATTGGCAAAGGAGAAGTTGACTACAAGGTGTTTGAAGAAATTACTCAAAGGAATTCTTTTGTTTATAATTTTGGTAGTTGTTTTCATGGCCATATGGAATTTCCAGTGATTGATGAGAATAAGATGGTTTAACTTTCACTCGCTTGAATGATGAATGGCAGTTGTTTTTTATTGTAACACCTTGAATGAATGAAAGTTTTCATTACGCTTTTTGTATTAGCAGCCGCTTTATAAAATGTCTTATGAATGAATGGTAAATTTGTTTTTTGTATTGTAGCACCTTATAGATAACATTTGAACTAGAACAAATAACAACGAACTATTTCTGTGCATTAAGAAGCTGTTATCATTGCGTTAACATAATGTCATAATGTCGGTATTTGCAAAAGCTAGACGGAAAAGCGAGTGCACTTAATACAGTATTTGCAAAAAAGCTATCTGCAACAGGGAATTATCTTGATGCAAATTGTTGCAAAAAAACTATACCAAACAACATGGCCCGGACATGACAGGAATTGCCTTAATCATAATTGGACATGTGTATTACAGCGTGAAAGCTGAATTCTGACAAAAATTGTTACAAAAGCCCCGGACAGCGAACATTCTTATTTAACTGCTTTCCGCCGATGCATTTAGCTTTACAAGGTGTCTATGTAGCCTCGCTTTTTGTTGGCGTTGGTTGAGCTCACGGCCTTGCGTGCAGAGCAGACACAACATTGATAATTTCCACTTTCATCATTAATCATCTACCAGTTGATGTTACGTTTGAGTAATAGCGAACTTTCTTTGGTGAGTAACACTTACAAACTTCTTTTCGGCCTTGACTTTTCTTCGCTTTCTTTGCGGCTTCGCTACCGAAGCGGTCTGATATATTAGAATCGTGAACAAGGTAAGGAAATGAAAATGCAAGATTGGCGGCGTATTCACTTTGCTTGAGTTCTTTTTTCTTGGATTGTGATTCCTAATGTTGTGCCGTGCCTACACAGCACTAGTGGGGAAGGGCAACTGTCAAAACATACTTTAAATTACTTTCCTTTTCACCTCGATTATGTCCTCTTCGCACTCTTGCTTTTTGAATTACCTTGACCATTTTTTCTACGAGGGGGAGGTTGAAGCCGTTGCATTGTCACGGTTCAATTATTCATACCGGGCATAGGATTAAACGCGTGTGCATATGTTGCCATGAAAGTCTTTCATATGTGGCGTCACTTTACCCATCCAAGTTAGCCCTCTTAAGTGCATGAAAACAAGGTATGGCATGGGCTGCCGAGGTGATACCCTTATTTGCCCGATTATCAGCGAGGCTAGCGAACTGCGAAGATGACGATGGCGATCCGCACCATCAGCCGCTTTCGAATCAAACTTCCCGTTCCGTATGTGGAGTATAACCAGCCGATTTCCTTTTTCATTAAGCGTCTACTTGATCTTTTATTTTACGGCACTGGCTCCACGGTTTTCTTATCCGCTGGAAGTATCTTTGCTATTTTTGATCCTATCCGTTATCTTGGACCTAATTTAACTAACATGTGTCGGTGACTTGCTCTACAGCGCTCGAGATGAATGAATTGAAGACTCGGCTATGATTATTCTGAAAGCATTAATCACTTTGTATACATTTAGTGGAAAGAATGCTTACACAGTAACGATTTGTTACAAATTTCTGATTAACTTGATCGTATGCATACCATTGACTTATCACTGCTCTTCTTGAAATACTCTTAAATTCCTCCTTTTTATGGACCTTACGGCCTCAGCTGTCCCTGAATCTTGTCAATGGTTGATTTCTTTGAAGTTTGCATATATATATTTGCATAATTTTGGTAATGCGGCATTAAGAGAAATATTCGTGAAGCACAGCCAAAGCCCCATGTTAAATCTGATTCATAAATGTTGAGGCAGGCTGCATAATCAAAACAACGATATGATACACCGTACCTTACATGCTCGATGAAGACATACTCCTGCTGGCTTTGTATATGGCGGCTTATCTTGTATAAGTCACTTTTAAAAACCATTGCCGTATTTGTAGTATTCTCTTTCTACTACTCACGCCCATTACTATGGGCCAATAATCGTTATTCACTTATCAAGCTGGCCTTGTGATTTAAATTTGTTATTTATATAACCCGCTTTGTGTGACAACCGTCTAAACATACTTTTACGCAGCTTCGGCGTGAAACCCTTACACTAAGGGCTTAAGGCAGATATATCCTCCTAAATATTGATGCTTGAATGGAGTTGGAGGCTGGATCATAATACCGTAAGCATGTACCTCCCCGGATGTGCCTTAATCGATTCATTCTGCGGTATGCTTATATGCGAAATTATATTCTTTGTTTATAAATGGCATTTATCTTCTTGAATATTTTTCTCCTTTGTCTTTCTTGCTATTCTGACTGATTTTTGATGAAATATCTAAATCAACAAACACGAGCGATTTTTGACTTTATGTAATACATTGGCTTTAAAAACACCGAAGTGCTTTGGCAGAAAGCTGCTTTATTAAACTGTCGATGCGTCAGGACAACAGCAGTATATCTCTGCGTACTCTGCTTTTGATCGACTTTCTTCAGCTTTTTTATCGCCAGCAATCCAAATGGAGGAAATAACGAGGAATTTACATCTTACATAATATTTATCCTATCATTTGAAGTAATCCATAGGGATTGTGATGCATATGATACCATGCCTTTGCCCTCTTTCGTTTGGGCTTTGTTAGAGAATATAAGGCAGGGAAAAACACAGGATTTTGAATATGCTTTCATTAAAATGATTATACCACCTAAGATTTTTCTTTTCTTGCGCTCTGCACTCTCGTATTTCTTTGTAGGTATACTCAACTATACGAGCAGCTTAGACTCGCTCAAAATTTCCATCGTCTACGGCCCATGGAATTATCAACTGCTCTACATATCGATTTGCTTATTTAATTTGAATTGACTCATTACCTACGTATGTGCACAAGATTAACTTCCTTATTGTCTTGAATGATAGGAGATTTACTTGCATTTACCACCAGCGGTGCTTAAAGTGCGAGCCTCAAATTCATCAATTTAGAGCCATCCCTTGCGGCATTCTCGATCTCTACCGACATCGGCGTTTCCTCGTTCGGCTTCTCGATCCCTGCTTCCTCTACAGTTTAAGTGATTTTAAACCATCACTACATATTGATTTTGATTCAACACGTATTCCCCGACATTCAATTCTTGCGTCAACCATATCATTTCCACTAAAAAATTCGTATAACCTTTGCCATGTCTCCTTATCTATGACACCATTTCGATGCATCCCTCATTTTACATTATCATTAAATTAAATGTCATACACTAAACACGTGGGGAAATTTCATCATCCTTTCATTGCTTCGCCATGACAACTTAGGATTCCTTGGCTAGGTTATGCATTCAACATTCACAACTTCATAAAAGCAAAATCAAACTTAGGAGCTCACAAAAGCGACTCTTAAAAGGCATCCTATTTGCTTATATCTGAGTACCACACAAAAACTTCGGTATAAGGATTAGAGTCGATATATACTTCTAAGAATTTTTTCTCTGTTATATTCTTAAAAGGCTAACAAATCGAGCTACTACGCAGCAAGGTCTTAATCTACATGAAAATCCTTTGTTAAGTGCATATCCATAGAATAGAGAGAACTACCCGTTTCATAACCACGTCTCGGGGCAAAATTAAATTCATGTCTACAAAAAGCTCGAACATATCGAACTTCAATGATCTACATCGATTGTCTTTGCCCGCCCGTATGTCAGCATGGGAATTTGGGCTTCAATGGGAACTGGCGTCATGGACTTTAATAGAAAAGTATTCATCATATATCTCTGATTAAGACATAAACGCTAAATGTAAGAATTCAAATTAGGCGGAAAAAAACAACTTCGTTTCAGTTTAGGGTTGGCCAGGTTTTCGACTACTAAATCAAAAAAAAAACTTACATCTTCCATTGCATTTACTGCGGCCCGATACTGCGAACTGCTTTCGAATTCCGTCGTCTCGAATTTGTAAGGTTAGTTTCATTGATTGGAAAATCGAATTTGGGGATAATGAGTTGATAGATTTGAGGATTTTTGGTGTTGGGAAATGAATAAAATACTGATTATTTATCTAAAATTACTAAAATGCCCCTAATTATTAATATGAAATGACTAAAAATACCTACAACATATGGTAATGCTTTGATGTGTTCAAAAACTCATCAAATTAACGACTTAAAATGGGGTTGAACCGTATTGGCGCGTTTGTAAAGCGTTGAGGTGATGAACAAAGACACTTTGAAGCATGGTGATGAGGCTGAGACATCTGAGCATGTATGATGATTGCAGGGGGCTTTTGCTTAAGCATTAGCCAAATTCTTATAATAATTAATAATAATAATAATTATTATTATTATTATTATTAATATTACTATTATTCTCAATTGTTTCATTATTATTATTATTTTTACATTATTGTTTTTATTAATGTGTAATTCTTATTTATAATAATAATTATTATATTATATTATTACTATTATTATTATTTTTTGTAATTATTATTTTTATTTTTTATTATTGTTTTTATTATTATTTGTTTATTATTATTATTATCATTTTTATTATTATTATTATTTTTTATTATTTTATTTTTGTTTTTATTTTTGTCATTATTATTTATGTTGTTTTTTATTTTTGTATTATGTTTATGAGTTAATAATATTATTATTAATATTATTATTTTTATTTTATCATTATTATTATTTCAAAATAATAATAGTAATAATAATAATAATAATAATGGAGGGATAATGAGATGTGAATAATAAAATTATGGGAGAAATGCTCTAAGAATTTGAACTTTTATACGACGTTTTTAAGAAGAAAAAATTAAGTTAAGAATTTCAACTTAAAATTTTGTTAATGATTTTGATAAATACTTAATTTGTTAAGTACTTAAAAGAATTCATTAACTATCAAACTTACTAAATTAAGTGTTGAATTAATTAATTTTAAATTAGCTTAATAAGTTTAATAATGACTCCTTGATATTGCTAGCGCGTATAATGTACCCATAAGTACATTTAATTAGTAATTGATAAACATAGATAGTAACTAGCCCATAAAGTTAGTATTAATGTATTTGTTTACTCTGAAAGGGTGGTCAATTTGGTCATGAATTTAATTCCTCTATTAATATTTTTTTGATTTAGTATGTCATAAAAGAATTTCCTTGTGTAGTTTAATTAGTATGGTTTCACGAAGGCTATGTCAAGGTGCATCCAGATGTGCATTCTAGGAGTAGGCGCCGAGTAGTGACCACGAGTCCCCCATTACAAAAGTATTAATGCCTTAGTTGACACACATAAATTGATTCGATTTTTACTTATCATGTATAGTACACATATTATCTTTTTTAACTTATATATTTTCACAATAAAATATGCTCAAAATTTAAAAAGTTAATTTATCAAATTTAAATTAAACAAACTTTTAGGGATGAAATAATTAATTTTTAGCTTTTATGCTACCAAATTAAAAAAATAAATTTGAATTAGGTATATTTACATAAATATAAATGATAGACCATCGGCATTGGGGGGGGTTGAAAGGGAATTTTATTCAACTCCCGTTTCTTTACACAATGAGGTGTTGAAAAGTTGTTTAATCAGAATGGATTAAAATTGGTAGAAAGATTTTTGACGTGTTGAATTCCAACATGAAGTGGGGTGAGTGAGGCCCGAATTGTGGATATGGAGGACGTGTGGTAGTGGTGGAGCATGTAAAAGTTGTGGGGTATCACGATGATGTATTTGAAGGGTGTTGAATTTTATAAAATACAAAGTGCGAAATTTGAATGAGTGTTGAATTATTATATGGAAGAGAGAAAAGATGATGTGGGCGTTGGAAAATAAAAAAAGAGGATGTTGAATATTATAGTAAATTGTAGATAGTCTTAGTGATACTCAATATCATACTAATAAGCACCATGATTAATTCCATCTCTCGTTATTGAACACCTTTAACAAGACACACCCCTCCCCCTCCCCCAAAAAAAGCAATTCATTTAAATAATATTCACATATATGTACATATATCGACCTAGACAACTTAGAAATCATATGTCATCACTACCTTGAAAGACCATTTCAAATAAGTTCGATCTGATCAACAAAATCATCCATATGGCATCAGCTACAATTTCATCAAGTTGTTCAAGCTTCTTCAATTGCAAAGGCAATAATCGTAGTAACCATCATCATGGGTGTGGGAAGCTTGATGGTGGGGTGGCTATGTGGATCATCAATGGATTCACTAGTGCATTTTTTGCCTCTCTTGAAAGATGTTCTTGCATCCGGATAAAGACCAAGGACGACGGCGATGAGGGCACTGATGATATGCCACTCGTTTCCAACGATGGAAATAGCCACCGCGATAGCGGTGGTAGGAGGAGGAGGAGGAGGATGGGGAAGCAAAGTGGATCATTGCTTGATCTTTAATGAATTGTGTCATTTTTTGTTTTCTTGGTAAGTTGGCAATTATGTTTAAGGGCGTTATGCCAAGGTCTCTACTAAAATTATTTATGAAGTGCTAAGAGTGGAAATAATTTTGTTATTACTAATGTATTTCAACAACGTTTTCATATGAAATCATAAATGTTTCACATCTTCAAATTTATTCATCATATTATATGCTCCATAGTAAAATGGAAGAATCTTGTTGGGATGGAGGAAATACTAGTCTTCATTCCATGTTATATAGTATAATTTGCTTTCAAGCTTTGAAAATTTCTAGGTTCGAGCAAATTCTCATATATATAGCTAATGAGAAATAGCTATATTTATTACCATCTCTTTCTTAGAGTAGATGATCATTTCATCCAAAACTATTTTTTCTTTCTACTTGATGTTGAAGAATTTGATCTAATTTTAAATCGAATGTTCTCTGAGCTTTCATGATTCATCAATTAATTAACTCTATCTGTTACCATCTTAATTTATTAAGCATTCATAAAAATATTTGTAACCACAACAACTTTTCTAATCTATTCCTCTATTTTAATTTTCAAAATTCTGTTAACCCATTGTAATGCTCAACTGTTGTTAGACAAATGAGTCCTCGCAAAAAATGTGATCTAAAAATCACTTTTATTGTCACTCCAAACAAGTTCTAACATAACATTAATTAGTATATTATTGGTACATTATTATCATGGTTTGTGAATAATAGAGATAAGAAGCACGACAAAATAAGAAAATTGGACGGACAAAAGTTCAATCAAAATTTAGTTCACTCTCCCACATGCTCTTAAAGGAATATTTTGAGTTGGCTTCCCAAACAATATGTATATAATTCTGTTGTTCATTGTTTTGGCACAGGGTGTAACTTTTTTATGATATGTATATAGGACATTTATCTCTGATCAAATAATTAATATCATCATCCTCATTTGAACAATATCAATAGATTAGGATAATAATGTTATAATTAAGAAGTAGTTATAAATTTAAATTTATATTGTGAAGTAGTAGGTAATGCTTGCAATTCAATTCTGGGTCGTCATATGTGTTATCATATACCATCTGATCATTTCTTACTCCGTTAGACGGTCTCCTAAGACATTTGATCATGATTGTTATTGTTCAAAATGTAATAATGACACATCATTAATTGTTATTTTGAATTTATTTTTATATCCAAATAAAACAGCATTATTATCAATCGTTAGCGTGTAAAAAATATTGAGGTAAGTTAACGTAAATTACGCAATCTAGCTCGGCATTTAAGCCTCTCTAATATGATAGCAATTATGTTCCATGCCCCAAGTGTACGTAGATGTAGAGGCTGTACTCATAGTATATAGCAGAGGCATGTGAATATGTCATTGTTGCAAATTATTGCATGTTCGTTTGGTAACGTAGCTTTAGTCGTCGTTGGTGGTCCCTTTTCTACTCATGGTTTACCCAACATTTTGATGTCTATGGTGTAGTTGATATAACATTAGCTTGGTCATGTTTTGGTGCCTCATACTTTATTATCATGCACATAAAAACGATCAAGATGAAAAGATGCGTGCATTACCCTTTAACCTCTAAAGTTCAATTGAGTTGATTGAAGGTAAAATGAAATTGACATAAAGTAAAGATAGATATCTCATTTATCATTTCCCTTTGCATACAAATATTAATTATTACTGAAATTAATAAGATCTATTCATGCAATTAGCTGTCAACAACCCATTACAACTTAAGTCACCCTATGATAAATCGATTATGTATTAACTTAAAAATCAGAGTGTCACAATTCAGGTTCCCTGTTTATGATCTTATATGATATATTTTTTGAAGATCTCGAACAAGAACAACAGCGTTCGAGAATTGGCAATGTATAAGCCAGCCAATACAAATTTAATGATGTTAGCGAGATTGGCTCAAATCTGGCCCAAAATAAACTACATGAAAGAAAATAGTCCAACTACGATGGGTCATAATCCGGATCAATTTATAAAGCATAGAAAAGAATGTCTACTTATCGTAATATATCTCGTTATATGCGCCCACGATTTATAATATTGTATATCATGTATTGAAATGAATAGATAATCATGTATAATTATTATGTAACCATCCAAATATCTAATACATTATGAGACACAAATAAGACGTAGATATTCTTCTTCGCTAAAATTCCACCTCATCTTCACCTATCTTATTATAGAAGCATTTTGGAACCCATACTAATTTAAACGTTGGGCCGGGCATTTCTACCTGAAATTGTCTTGGGAATAACTTTAACATTTCTAGAGAGATATTCCTATTAAGATTTCACATAATTCACTATGTGAAAATTTAAAAACAATAACACATCGAAAAAGGAAACACGAAAACGTGGAAACGGATCGTAGAGCAGATCGTCTGCACCGTTTTTTGTATTAGTCTCTACACCAAATGAGTAATATTTTGTCAAGTGTATCAAATTTAAGTATACATGTACCATAAATATAAGAGGATCGGTTACATGACTTTCGCCCAGCGGAGCTGATCACGTGTATCTGGTCTTTACATAAAAGAGCGCATGAAAGCTCGTCGATGCAAAGTTAGATTCGGCGTAGTTAAGCCGGTGACGCCGTTTTTAGGTTGAGTCGGGCTCGGCGAAGGCTTGATTCGACTCAACCACATAGAATTTATAATTTTTTTTTTTTTTTCTATATTTTTATCATTAAAGAATTTATATATATATATTTTTTTTTTTTTTGAGGAGGAGAATATTTTCATAAAGGCTGTGGATCGAATCAAAGGCATACCATATGGAGTCAAATCTCGAGACAATCAGTGAGCGCCCGATTTTTTGTTCAGTGAGCGTAGGTTTTCCAGGTCAGGTTGAACCTCAAATCCTATGTTTTTGAATTTGAAGCGATGGTCCTAGCCAAAACAAGGACACTTTCATGAGTACACGAAGATCCAACCCCCATATTTTTGAATTTGAAAAAATCAGACCCCCCACTTCATTACTCCGTCTCTTCCTCAATCAATTCAAAAAATGGAGAAAATATGTGTAACAGTAAGGGTCCGCCCCGCGAAACCCGAGGAATCCAGCACAAATCCAAACGGGTATAAATGGAAAATCGAAGAAAATTCGCGAATTTCTCTACATAAATCCCTTGGATCTCCAATTTCAGGCGTCTCTTACACTTTCGGTACAATTAATATTGCATTTTTGTGTTTATATTGTTCACTATTTCAATGTGGAAAAATTCTAATGATGTCCCAAAAGATTGTCAGTTTAATTTTAATTTTATATGTTTAATTTAGTTATTTGTGTAGATTTAAGTGATAGTATAACTAGGGGTGGTACGAACCTAACGGAACCGAATTCCATTTGAATATCATCGAATTTAAGTTCAAATTCGATTCGATACCATTTTATCAGTATTCGAATTGGATTCCATATTCCTCATATTTTATATTCAAAATATTCATATAAATTAATAAAATATCTACACAAGTTTTAGAATTCTAAATGATCATATTAGAAAACTTTTGAATCTAATTGTATTCGTATTCTCATTCGTTTACCATTCGAATATCAAAATTGGATTCGAGTTCGATTTGTATTTGACAAATATTCGAATTCAAACTTGAATACTAGAAGAAATATTTGATTCTTATCCATCTCTATGTATAACTTTGATTTGAATAAAAAGTCATAGTGTTAATAGTAAAGTACGTTGAAAATATCTTATTGAATGCTTATAATTTTTTATTTTTTGTTGCTATGCAGATCATGTGTTTGATCAGGATTGCACGAATTCTCGGGTTTACGAGCTGGTTACTAAGGATATTATCAATGCTGCTGTTGATGGATTCAACGGTATACTTTTCGTTTTTCTCGTTTATAAATTGCAATTGTGATTTTAGTAGTATAGTTCATTAGGATTAGGTATTTTTTCATAAATGATTAGTTGATTGATGACTTTAGAAAAGCTATAAATCATACTAAATCGTAATTGTACTAAAATTATTGTACTTCAACTGTGGAAAAGGACCGTATCAATAACTCTGATTTTACGTTTGGTCAATTCCTCAAACATCATTTAAATTACTTGAAATATTTTCATTGCGTAAAAGTTATATAAAAATATGCTTTTTTAGGGAGATACTATTTACCACCAATCGAGTCACGGTATCTCTTGAGGGCGATTTTCCACAAAGTGGTGACGAGCATGCTCTTTCGTTTTCAGTGATCCGATCCAATTCGTTCATAGAGCTATTTATTCGATCGAGACATTTCCGGAACACCTCTAACAGTGGGACAAATAGTCCATTTTGAAAGAACTTATTGTCAACCTCTAAGTTTCTCGATTAGTTTGCTCAGTGGCCACCCACTTTGTGATTAGTCATTCTAAGCGTACATGGTGCAGGTATGGGGAAGGGACGCTGTCTTGTAATGAATGGTTTTATTTGTATTTTATTTTGATGGCTCGAGTTTTTGTATATAAATTCATCCTTGTATCCAATAGTTCTTGTTGCGGTTCATTCATTATGTTTTCTTGACACTGAAAGTTTCTTAATTCTGAGATCAATGCAGGAACTGCATTTGCATATGGTCAAACAAGTAGTGGTAAAACATTTACCATGAATGGTTCAGAAAATGATCCTGGAATCATCCATCGAGCAGTGAATGATATATTCACAAAAATTCATATGGTAGTAATCCTATCACTAGGACACATTTTGCATTTAATCAACTCATGTATTTTTAAATCCTCTACTCATCTCTCTTCATGTTCTCAGATTACTGATCGGGAGTTTCTTGTTCGAGTATCGTACATGGAAATCTACAATGAAGAGATCAATGACCTATTTGCCATTGAGAATAAAAAATTGCAAATTCATGAGAGTTTAGAGGTGAGATGGATTTGTCCTTTTGCCTACTTCTGCTATTGTTTTGACACATCAATAAAGTTCTGGCCAAGGAGAATATTTTCATGGCATTTCTAGAAACTATTTATATAGTAGTACTTTTTTAAAGTTTATATTGTATCCATGTCTCTGCTTTAGTTATTTTTAGTCAAGAAAATAGTAAAGAAGAAAACGATACTGTCCTACTACTCCTACTTCCATATTGCAATAGAAATGAATCCGGTATATTATTTGTCATATAAAAGAACATTTTGTACTTCTTATAGTAATTCCTCTTACTCTGAAATCTGACTCTGCTTGGTTAATGTCTTTTGCTTTCCAGCGGGGTGTATTTGTCTCTGGACTGAAGGAAGATATTGTGAATAGTGCTGATCAAGTGCTTAAGCTTTTTCAACTTGGTGAAGGTATACTTATTGATAATAATGCATTTGATGCTTATTAATCACGGGATTATATAAAACTTGCTTCTGGAACCCCCTTTCTTTATCTATTCTTTAGGCGTCAAATAATTAACTGAAGGATGTCCATTGCTTGCAGCAAATAGGCATTTTGGTGAGACTAACATGAATATCAAGAGCAGTAGATCTCACACTATTTTCAGAATGGTACTTATCATGTAAATGAATATAATAACTCGTTATATTTCTGTTGTATAGATATATCATGTTCTTTCGTTTTCCGTGGAACAGGTGATTGAAAGTAAAACAAAGGACCCTGATTGCCGTTCAAGTGTAGATGATGCCATTCGCGTCTCTGTCTTGGTTTGTTAAATAACATGTCTTTGACGACACATCATAGATAATGTTTCATATGTCTATTATATCCTTTAATGCCGCTATTCAGAATTAGTGACTTGAGCTTCATATCATGTGGTCTATTGATATTGGAAAATCTGATAGCGTTACTCTTTATATTTCATCTATGTTTCTTGTAATCATGTTCAATATCTGAACCATTCATTATTTTCCCAATGTTGAAGAGCAGAATTTAGTAGATTTAGCTGGTTCAGAACGAATAGCAAAAACTGGGGCAGAGGGAGTTCGGTTGAAGGAAGGAAAACACATAAATAAGAGCTTAATGGCTCTGGGTAATGTGATCAACAAACTGAGTGAAGGCACCAAGCAAAGGTGCTCAACATGATAACATTGTGTCTGTTCTGAAATGAGATATGATTTGAATCACAATGTAGTAATGTGACCATAATTTGTAAGACATATTTTCTGTTTTCAGGGGTCATATTCCATACCGCGACAGTAAACTCACTCGAATACTTCAGCCTGCACTTGGCGGAAATGCTAAAACTTCGATTATTTGCACTGTGGCACCAGAAGAGGTAGCTGGGGCAGAACCTCATTGATTTATGTCTTGCATAATCTCAAGGGTGAACTTTGATTTATTAATTGAATGTATCAATTTCTAGGCTCATGTTGAAGAAACCAAAGGAACACTTCAGTTTGCTAGCAGGGCTAAACGTATCACCAATTGTGTTCAAGTTAATGAGGTCTGTGTTTTCTCAGTAGAAGATGAGTACCTTTCTTTATTTGTAATGGTTAGATGTTATCATGCAGAATACTCTTGATTATGATCTCACAGTTATGAAGCATTTCAAAGAAATATTTTAATTTAATCTTACCTCTATTTTGGTGGATTTCTGTAGATACTGTCAGATGCAGCTTTGCTGAAGCGACAGAGACTCGAAATAGAGGAGCTACGCCAGAAACTTCAGGTAATTATCATTTTCATGAAGAATAGTTGTTTGCAATGTAGTTACAATTGATTAATATTCTTCTTTCAGGGATCCCGTGCTGAGGTATTGGAGCAAGAGGTCTTGAATCTACGGAATGAAATGTTGAAGGTCTTATTCTTTCTCAAATATACTGTTAGGTTATAGCTTTAGTTCCGCAATGTGACTGCTCATTTTGCATTTCCTTCAGTATGAACTAGAGCATGAGAAGCTCGCTACGGAATTAGAGGTTGAGAGAAGGTCACATAAAGATCGTGATCAATGTATCAGGGAACAGCAGATGAAGATTGATAACCTTAGTAGTCTAGTAAATTTATCTGAGTCAGATAGAAGCTCTTCTCTGGTATTCAGCTCAATACTGTCCTCTTTAAAGTTGTTTCCCCATTACACATGGACATCCATAAAGCTTATCAATTTCTTGCCTTTTGAAGGTTCAGAAGAATCCTAGGCAAAGTTTTGATAACAGGATCATGTTCCAAGAAGATGCTCTTAGGACTCCTTGTTTTAAGGCAAACCCCAATGGATTTGTTGCCAAGCGGTCAGATTACACTCGGCAGCCAGAATTTAGCCCTCTTCCTGATGCCTTCAGTGATTTCGCAGATGAAGATATGTGGATGAAAATGAATAGAGGCTACATAGCGGACCTTGATTCACTTCAGATAGCTTCAGCAAGAAAATTTCAATCAATATCATCCATTAATTCCACTGATGTGAGTTTCACCTTTCTGCATATGTTATTGCATTTCCCCAAGTTGCTTTTGTTTTGGTTGTCTATATCAGTTTCCTAATTAGAACTTCTATATGTTGAGTATAAATACACATTTCTGGTACACATTCCTCCATCCAGGCTTTAAAATATCACTTCATATAAGATATAACTCTTTTTCTTTTTAAATGAAATACATATTTTTACCCAAACAAATGATTTCTTATACACACAAGTGACAACTAATTAGTGGCTAGGGGTTCCTTCTTTCTAAATCCATGAGTATACATAAATGACCAAGATGTTTCAGTTTTCTATGTTGGTTAAACAATCAACCAGATATTTATATGTAGGTTTTAGTTCTGCAGGTTTTCTTTTCTTCATGTGATTGATTTCCCAATTTTCTTTATCAGGATGTTTCAATGGACGATTTCAAAAGAGAGTTGCAGGATATACGAAGTCAGTTGGAAGTTGTTACAGGGGAAAGAGATCGCTTGAGGGTAGGCATTTCGAAAATTAAAACATGTAAAGTCAGAGCAATCTTTGTTGAATAATTGGCTATTGGTGAAATGAAAACTATCCTATCGCCTTGTTTTTGAATTGATACTACTGTAGCAGTCCTATTTCTTAGTTATAAGATTTATTTACTTGCATTGATCTATGCTGAAGGTTGCTACTACCAGCTTTTCATTTTAAAGAAGGGATGGAATAGAACTTGTCAGTTGTCAATACTAGTTTGTAGGCAACTTTCTAGTATTACAAATTGAGTTTTCCGACTGTTCAAAAACTCTTGACAAGTTTCTTGTTTACTGAAATTCTATTTAGTTCTTGATGGATATGTTATATTTTTCTTTATTTATGCAATGTGACTTATTTCTGAAAGCACTGAGATCTGGGGTAATGTTAAATTGTCATCACATTGTGAAGTTCTCAGTGTGGTATTTAATGAATCGAATAACTTTTTTCAGGGGAATCTTGAGGAAGAAATATCATTGAACAGTCAGTTAATGCAAAAAGTTGATGAGCTCCAGCAAGAGGCTTTGTTGATCCAGGACATCCCTCAAAAACTATGTCAAGCTGTGACAATTTGTAAAGATTTGTACAGGGATATTTTATCAAATTTGCAGGTGTTGCCTCTGTTTCTCTCGTAACTATTACATAGTAAAAAATATTTGTTGTCTATTAGTTTCTTGGATCTTTTACTGATATTTTTTTCCTGAATAGACATTTATTGGTGATGATAAATCTGGAGCGGCAAAGTTACTTTCTAGCTCATGTGAGATTGGTGCTTCTCTATTCTCAGTGTTGGAATCGCATTTCTCAATAGATGATGAGGAGCATAAATCAATGTGCACAACGGCTGAAGATATCTGTAAAAGGCTGAACAGTACAATTAACTTGGTAATTTCAGATGCACCGCTCTTAGAGGAAGAAATAGGCAAAGATCCACCAGCCGACTGCAAAACTAAGGTAGCTGCTTTTCCAAGTGCACCAAGTTGTTGCTTGATGATGTTTATATCATTATTTGTGCTGATTATTGGGTACTATTTCTCATCTCTGAAATTGATGATATTTTGATATACATTGCCATATTGAGTTATATATTACCCATAGTTATATGATATTTGATCATTTCAGTAAAAGTTCACAAATAATTCGTATATTGGTTCTATAACATTCATATAGCTGGAATTATTCATCAAGATTTACTGTTCTTGAATATCATGATATTGCCTTAAAATTTTACAATTGAAAATTTAGTGTTCTTCGGATCCAGAATTGAAAAATAATGAACTTGATTAATAAGTTTTGCTGATATTCATGACATTAATATTCAGAGTTGAAGATTTATTGCCAATGCTGCATATTAGTGAAGTCATCAAAAACAATTTGTGAGAAATTGTGAAATCTGCTAGGATTATGTGAACTAATAAAAATATCCAAACTTCAAATGTGTTCAAGGTATTCACTTTATTAGAAGATGTTGCTTCTTGGAAGCAGAAGGTGGAAGTTGAACTCCAATTGATCAAGGGGAAATGCCAAAAGTGGGAGGAAGAATTGAATGCTAAAAAGCATCTTGTTGAGATGTCTAACAATAGATATGAAAGCCTAGAAAGAGAATTCCATACTATGAAAGAAGAAAGGGATATGCTGCTTCAAAGGGTATCAAATTCATGTCAAAGCCTTGCACTTGTTACTGAGGAAAAGGAGAAAGCCTTGCAGGATTTGAATACCGAAAAGCAGAGGAGGAACAGGCTTGAAGAGGAGATCAAACAGTTCCGCATTGCTTTTGCAAGCCGGCAAAGATCCTTCAAGGATTTCCAAAGCGGTTTCAAATCAATGATCGAGAACATGAAAGCGCAGAGTCCAGTTTCAATACCCAAAGCTCTTGGATAACGAATATTAAAACTGCGCGTCTGTCATTCAAATCTCTACCAGGCTATCAGTCCTCGTTTGATTACTGTTTTTGTGTGCTTTTGGAGCACATTGACCATGTTCTGAACAAATCAACTTGAGCTTGTATTGTGTAGTTTATCAACCTCAGCTTTTGAAGGCTACTGCACCAAAAATGTATGTGTTCATGTTGGTCTCATTAAAATATCAAGTTGAGTCTGCTAGCTCTCTCTATATCTTCTCTGTAGTCAAATTTATTATATCCACATTATTTTGGTGTATAAAAATGTTGATGTTCAAATTTCGGCCTATAAGTATTTGGAGTAAATGGTTACCAGAAAAAACTACCCCACCCCCTCTAGGCCTCCAGGGATTCAATTGCTTCTATCTATGATAATATATTTTTTTTATCTTGTCAAGTCCAGGAGAAGCTTAATGGATGTTGTGTATCATAATATCAACTTAAAACTTTCAATTCAATTTTCGTTTTTCAATACAATTTTTTTTATAATAAATTACTTATATCTATTAGAATAAGGAATAAACATCAAAACATCAATTAATAGGTCAAGTCTTAGATTAACGCCTGATGTAATGAACCTTTAATTTATCTTTATATATTCATTATTTGTATGAAAATTCAATTAAAACGAATTGAAAAATATTAATATCGTAGAAACTTTCTCCTCATATCCGTGACCTAAAAACATAACATAATATCAAGATTGAGGTTCTCGTGAAGACGAGGAGATAGTAGTACTACAACATACAAATTCATAAATTTTTCATGTTTGAGAATTTAAGACAATGCCTTTAACTGGGTCTTCAATTTGTCCCAAATACAATTTTCAGTGACATAAGGAACATGGAGTGGACCACTTTAATCTCTAAATAATTCACCATCTTCTTAACAAATGGCTACATTTTCAAATGGTCCTCTCTGATAGTGATTGATGTTTCTACCTAAAGATTATGTTTGATTCTCATAATAATTCACCTACTAGATGATAAATAATTCTCACCATTTCTTTTACTTCCATTTTGTTTTTGTTTTTCACATTACCATGCATGGTCAGATGAAATATCTTAACCTTAAATTCATTTGTTTTTTAGAATGTCTTCTTTGCTTTACATATGTAAAGTCACAATCCCAAAATGGTGGACGGTGATTCTCCTATGCTTAAATCATTATTAGACTTATAAATATATTAACATGCCTCAATGTATTTGAAGAATCGTTCGTTTAAAAAAGTGAGAATTCAGGATAGTATACGGCGCTTATCTACCAAATACGCATGTGAAACAGCTACGGTTCGTATATCTGGTTAATAATTTTCATTAATCATCATGTCTTCGATTTGATGTAAAAATGAGTACGTATTCTTCAGTAATTCTAAGGAATGAAACTACCGATTTAAAAAAATTCAAAATAGTATGCAAAATTATTCTATGCACCTAATTATCATGTGTACCAATTTTTTTTTGAAAAAATTGGTACAAACTTCACTAAAAGGAAAAATAATTTATATAATCGACATTATTGATTTTTTGAAAGAAAATGAGTACGTATTGACTAAAAATGTATCAAAAAAAAAGAAAAAAAAAATATTATAAAATGGAGCAATTATAATTTACATTTTGATCGTTAATGAGCAAAAAACAATAAGCGAAGTAACTTTCATTCTGATAGACTCATAAAAGTACACCAAGACAAATTGTAGATCGTGAAAATGTATATCTTAATGGTGGTATTCTACTATTTTGTAAATCAGTTATTGCATGATATGTTCCAGGGCAAGTTGTTATTACACAAATTGTTGTACACATTTAGTAGTGTGAAATGAATTATAGAGTATGTACGATATTTCAAAGATACCAGCGTACCTAAAATTAAATTTATTGCAACCTACCAAACAAGATGGTGTTGATACAGACCACCTAACAAGTGCCTAAAGAGTGAAGAAATGTTTCAAAATTCAAGTCCCACAAGTGGAACTATGTACTACTAAGCACTTGAATAGGCAATCTCAAGCTTGTGAAACTATGAATGTTCAAAGATTTAACAAACTGTTACAGTAATCAAACAGATTCTAAAGGACATGGTTAATCACTCTTAAGTTCGACGAAGTATCCTTATGACAGAACGGAAGAACTCTTCTGACGTTACATAATGTCTTCTTGATATAGGTGTTGAAAAAGCTTAGAGGCCTGGCATGGTTGAATTAAGGAGCGCGGATCCAAGAAATATATTGCATAGACTACCCCCTTCGATGGCCTTGCTGCTCTGTTGTCTCGGACTGCTTCCTGCACTGCTATTGGAAACAGAACCAAATGCAGTCTTCTGTAAGACGCCTGTAGGTGAGGATGCCATCTGAGGGCTGCTATCCCAGCCATCTGTCATGAGGTTAAGAGCAGAAGTCTGGTTGCTTTCATCAGTGCCATTGTTAGTGTTATGCAATACTTCACCAAGAGGTCCACCGACTGGAGTTTGCCAAGAAACTGGATTCCAATTCGCTTGTTGAGTTTTCTGTCCATATCCCTCCCCTAATCCTATTCTAGTAGCCTCAAGTTCCGAAAACAGTCTGAGAGGAAAAGTTCCTAGTTTTTCATTATTGTTCGAAGATAATGTGGTGGACACGTAATCTGTGGTCTCAGGGATAGAAATTGAAAGTTGAGTCTTGTCCTGGTGAACATCCATATTGGACCATGAAATAGAGGAGCTCTCTGGCCTTGTCTTCAGCCAGTCATTCATGAATGGATGAAGCTGATGCTGTAACTTGTTATCACCATTCTTGAGATCATTAGAAGCGTCGTAGCTTCTGGAATTTATTAGTGAGGAGCTCTTGTTCAGAGGGTTCAATAAAGAATCAGAGCAGACAAGTCCAAACTCTGCCCGTGGAGTTTCCTCACTTGGATTCTGCTGTTTAGGAGGGAGCGAGTGATCTTTGAGGCTCGTTGGGGACCGAAGAGAGAAGTTTGTTGTATCCTGATATCTCTCACCCTTATTTCCGTTGTTCAGTAAGTTCCTGTTCATCATCAAAATAAGATAGGAAAAACCATGATGAGATAAGACATTCAACTATTTTTTCATCAGTTATCTTATAACATCTGGAGTCATGTACAAAACAGACACAAATAAAGGAAAGCGAACATATATCCAAGAAGTATTTTGTAAACAATTGCTTAAGCCTCCTTAAAGTTTACCTGTCAAATTGAGGGGATGTGGAATTAGTATTAGTTCCACCTAACTGCAAGCTATTGGTTTGGTGGGGGACAAGGCCCGAAACGTTGGATGCGCCACCTACAGGCACCACTGCAGTTGATGCGGTAGAAGCTAATGGCAACTTGGTTGTACCATTGCTTGTTCCAGGGACGGAATGGCCAGGTTGGCCTTCCACAGGCTTTCTTGAACGATGGCGGCCTCTGTTGATATGCCGCTCACAGTATTTCTGATCGGTAACTGCATCTCTTGAGCACCTCCATTTCTTCCCATCCGTCCTTCGACACCTTCCTGGCTCAGGGTCAGAATTGTTGGCGAATCCCAGATGGAAAGCGCCCCATCCCACTGAGGATACATACAACTAAATCACGCTAAATAAAAATAAAAATGTGACTATATCTTAAAGTAACTATACTAATTGCAAACTATATATAAATAATACAAATACCATGCTAATTCAGCAAATCAAACAACTACTAATCTTAACATGTACTTTCTTGCAAACTATATTAACATGTATTTTGAAGCAGCCTGCGTGTTATCACGGTGTAAGGCTAGCGTATTATCAGAAGCTATACGTTAAGGAGGGACTCGGCCAGCATCTTGAAAGCGTTGGGGAGGCGTGTTAATGTATAAGCGGAATTCCTAATCAGCATCCAGGATCAGATAACAAGTACACAATAATACTCAAGTTAAATAAATACTAGCTTAAAGCTGTGAAAAGATGTAGGCTTACATGCATTGGGTCTGAGACCTAGAATGCTTGAGAAACCAACAGAATCAAGAGCCTTCCTGATAGGGTTGAGTAGAGAAGAAGGAATGGGAACATTGGAAGTTATGTACTTATAAATCAAGGCCTGGTGTCCCAATTCCATCCACTGGGAGGGAGTGAAGGGCCCTCTTATCCCAGAAACCATCCCATAATTGTTTCCAGCATTCAAGCCTCCATTTCCATAGCCTAAAAGAAAAACATTAAAAAAAATTATATAATCATATCAAGATCTTCAGAAAAAGGATCCTCTTAAATTATAACATAAAATACTTCAATTTAGATAGATAAAATCAGAGTATAGGCAGGACCATGATAGTACTGCAACATTTATGTGAATAACAAAATAGGGAAATTTTAGTCATTCTGAAATCTGAATAAAACTTAGAAGATAAAGCATCAGACAGAAAGAGAAATTTAGTTTAAGACCAATCAGCAGAAAAGTTGGCATATTGCTGCTTCAAATGTTAACAGCTTTGAATTCTCCTTTTTTGCACTCAATAGCACTGTTTTCAGATATTGTCATAGCCCATTTTCTCAAATCAAGAACTTTGTAGTTTATAGCCAGTAACAAATCACAGACAAAGGAATTTACCAAAAAAAAATCAGAGACAAAACAAGACATATTTATTCACTTTTGACTAGCCAAACATAGCTCAAAATATCTAAAACACAGTGATAAAAATGTGATCTTTACAAATCTATTAAAAATTTATTAGTCAAAACTAAATTCATGCAAATGGAAAGGTACCCTTTACTCACTAGCACCAAAGAAAATTACTACATTAGTAAATTGTGTAAAACTTGGAAACAACATGCTTGCTATCTAGGCTAAGATTGCATACTATCCGATCTCCTTATCTCGCTTAGGTGGAAGCCTCCTCAAAACATTGGGGCACGCTAATATTAATGTTAACAAATTGAGTGAAAAAACATTTGAGGTTTAATAAGTACCTGGTATTCTACTACTATAAGCATTTGAAGTATAGTAAGGAGTTGTTTGAGCTTGATAGTTAGGAGCAGAGAAGCTCAGCATTTGTTGCTGCCCATCAAAGTACTTCTGCTGAAACATCATTGTTTTGGAAACATCCTCACCATTTTTTGCCATCTTAAATCCTCTCAACTCTTCTTCTTGATTATTATCACCTGACCTTTCATGCTTGAGAAAACCAGATCCAAACAACTTCTGTTTGCTAACTTCACCAGCATTTGAAGAAGATATTGCTAAGCCTCCAATGTCTGAAGAACAAACTAACCCACCCAAACCCTCAAAACCAACTACTCCAAATTCCATTCAGACAGAAGTGTTCTAGGCCTACAAAGATACTAAACAGAACAAATCAAGAAAAGGGTCATTGCTGAAATTTGCTAACATAGTTGAAGCAAGGACCATCTTAAAGGTGACCAGTTTGTGCTAATCTTTCGGCCAGATTGTCGAGTCAGATATTTCGAGTCATATATCCAACAGTTTGTTTCGAGCAGATTGTTGAGTCGGATATTTCGAGTCATATATAGAACGGATATCGAATTACACGATCCATTATTCAGAATAATAACTATGTGTACAAGTGGTGAATGATAAATTGGTGTAGACTGTAGAGTATGGTTGGTTGTGAAAAGAGGAGTAGACTTTAGGCTTAGAGTATATTGTATTTGTATATAGATGGTGAGTTTGAAAGCACATAGTAATAGTAGGAGTTGATGTTTGTTAAAAGGAAAATAATTGGAGAGAGGGAGATAGAGAGAGTGTTGGATTGAAAGAAGGAGCTACTTGACTACTTGTGTCAAAGTACTAAAATAAATGAAGAATAGTACTCTATTGTTTGTACATGCATTGGAAACAACTTTGTTTTTTTGTGTGGGACTAATATACTTTGCACTCTTAATTTGTGGTAGAGTTGGAATTGTTAGAGTCAAATGAGTTTGGATGTTATGTTTAATTTTTGTTAAACTATTTTCTGCACTGACTTAATATCACAATAAATGTCATGTTTATGATTTTTAAAATAATTTATAAACAAAACAACATATTTGAAGCAGTGCTAATCAGGCTAATCACAATCTAGTAAAAGGAGGATTAAATTTCGCGTTAAATATGTATATACTCCTGTAAGAGTATGTCAGCATCTGAAGATAATTTATAATATAATTTAGCATGAAATCAGTCAGCCTCTTGATTTTATTAAATGTGATCGCACAAAAAAGTGGGGTTCACGATGTTGGAATGAGGAATGGTTTATAGTATGTTTTGTTAAATACAGACAATTGAATTGAGTTGAATCCCCATCTACTCATAACACTATCGTTCCAAAGAATTATTGGCGATCCAAAGTAATGCCAATGATATCCCATAGTATTTCATAAGAGTTATAGGCATCCAATACCATGCCAAATAATGTCTCATAATTTCTTGGTTTAGATCGATTAACATCAGACACCGAATGTATAAACACTACCATATATCATTAAAATGTATAATAATTATATACAAAAACAATTCTTGTTATCACGCAAAACGTATGATTGCTTCATTAAGTAATACCCTTTCATATGACATGTTTTTAGTGATATAATATGTCAAAAACTGATAAACCCTCTTTAAAAATATTCCAAAATATTTCAAAACTACCCCCATATTCCTTCAATTGTGAAGTAGCATTAAGGAATTCACCCGAACAACATTTATCACTTACTGAAAATTATTTATAACAATTGATAGCTACTATGTTTCTACCTTCTATAAATATGGCAAGACACGTATTGTACTTATCATTTACTTCTTTAGGAAAGTTTCTAGCTAGTTTCCATCTTCCTACCTATTTGAAATAGTAATGAAAAACAATCATTTTAGATTTGTGGGGTTACTTATCGTTATAAATCTTTACGTTACGGAGAAGTTAAATTGTGGGATATATCTTTGATGAATGATGTTTTCACCGTTCTTATTAAACTTCAGGATCGGCAAGGTTGAATCATGATTGAGGCTGATGTCTACGTCCATGTCAGCCAATTTGGTATCTTCAGGAGTTAAAATAGTAATGAAGTCATCATGTCAAGAGGGTAGTTGATAAATGATGAAAATAATGAATTTAACATCATAATTGTTAGAATTGTGAGGATGGGATTTTTTTATAATTTTAGCAAGAATGAATTGACGAAAATGATGGTAAATAGTTTATTGAATTTTTATAATTATGATGTACTATAAAAAGTATTGAATGCTTTATCAATTGAACTACATACTATTCTCAAATAGATTTTTCTTTTTTGGTAAGCTTTGTTTAGTTGGAGGTCGGGAGACATAAGATACTAAGTCCCACACTCGCACCCATTCATAAAAGAATGAGATTCCATTTTGTAAAGTGTAAAAACATATAAAAAAAAGTGACTTATAGTATAATGAAGTAAAGAACAATTTTGGATGCTTTAAATTAAAGTTCAAAATGTAACCAATCTAGGATTCTCTTCATCACAATTAAAGTGGTAGAATAATTTTTTAAATACCACATATCATCACTTATATGATGAAATTTGAAATATATTTTTCTAATGAATAAACTTATGTTCGAAATTGAAATTTTAAGTAGTGAAACCTTTTTTGTTGAGATGCAGGTAGTGTTAGAGTTGAAGCCGGGTTTAAATTAAGGCTACTTTAAAACAATCGACATAATAAAATTTCTATCTAAAATAATTAGCCACCTACATATATAATACGCTAATAACTTCTCTATAGTGTGAGAGGTCATGATCTATAATTCTATACTATTTGCAATTTCTCCCTCTCTAATATTTAATCTCCACAACTCTTCTTGTTTAATGTCCATTAATATTTTGGGTTATATTATAAATAAGGAAATTTAAGAAGAATGTGTCGTTCAACCACTTGATAAGTAATGTTTGAACGTGTTGAAATTATTTAATTATTGTGCTAACTACTCAAATTCGAAAACGTGCTAGTAAATTTCCTTATTTGTTGTTCAATTTTTTTCTTAAAAAGAATATCTTCTGTTAGTGCATATTGATTGGCTAAGTTTTTTGTTGAGTTACCATGTATTTTCCGCAATGCGTGGTTGAGTATCGATTATTGAATATCTGCAAAGAAGGAAAGTATTTGTGAGCTTGAAGCGATCTCACTACAGCATTTGCATCAGCCCATTGTTAACGTATGATAACAGCAGTCAGCGTTGGAAACGTAATGTTTCGATTGAAGCGCGTCGAATGCGGAATGTGAAGCCTTTATTTCGGACAGCAGCCAGACTTACGAATGTGATATAGGGTTGAATAATTTAGTAGTAATCGAGAAGCTAGAAGAAGCGTGACCACCCCAGGGAATATGATGACTATGGAGGTATTTATTACCATAATTGATTAAGAAGATTTATTAAATTAATTCACTCACATGCATCTGGCTTATTTCTTTGTAGAATTGAGGCTGGAGTCCCGTTGTAATAGAGTTATGTTATAAATGATGATGCGGTCGGTTTCGGTAGTGAAATTGTGAAATCATAAGTGGAGCTTTGATACACGCTAGCTCCCGAGTGTGTCTTCGCAAAAACAAAGAGGAGCGGTTGCCCGGCAGGAAACACTCAAATGATCAATTAGTGTAGAATCAAAAGAATTTATTTTTTGAAAGAAGAATATTTGGTCAAAGTGGAACTTACTTGATTTGGCCTCGAGCACTTTACACTTTTTATGATTCTTGAGCGGTTACTTGTGGTCGGTATGATGGCTCAAATTCAGATTAATGATTGGACGACTTCGTTAAGGGATTGTGTAATAATATTAATTACTCTTAATGGTGCCGAAATCAGGCGTTAACCTCAGCGGTCTTCTTCGCCTATAAATTGAACTGATAAATTTTCTTAACATCATCTCATGTCGAGGTTTGTGAGGGATGCTGGCGTGCCTCGGCCAGCATCTACGGAGCGTGGTCTTGTCTTAATTTCTGAGAAGGACAAAACATCCTGACCCAAGTAAGATCCTTTGGGTTAGGGCCTTCTTGTTCGCTTATTTGCTGAATGCCTCCATGTTTTTTCTTAACCGGCTTCTTGGCCCTCTGCTGGGTGATAAACTCGCCAGCGTCTACAGGAGGACTCAGATAGGATCCCGTCGAGCGGGGTGGCCACCAAAGCTTGCCTCTCTAGATGCTTTGACAGCAGCAGAGGATCTTTGGGGAGGACTCGAGAACTTAGGAATTCGATATCACGGTACCCGAGTCTAAGCAATGTAGCCTCGATTAACGTAGTTAAATCGCTTAACCCCGTTCGGAGGGAAGCAGCCCATTTACCCACGTTCCACGGGGTGGAGTTACGGGTAATCCATATAGTGTGTTTGCCTCTTGATTCTTTCTTGAGGTATACATGTGACAGATCGAGAAAAGTTTGGTCGAACCACGAACTTCTCCCACCAGATGCCAGTAACCTTTCCTTTATGCCATAAACTTTGTCATGCTTTTCAGCATGGCGGGAGGCGAGAATCCGTTCTTACTTTGGATGTGTTACGCCCCCAAAGAATTTGCTAATGAGGTCAAGCAGTGCTTCCGTACTCGGCGAAATACAGATCTTGTGGCCATTCGGGGGTCATGCTTGAGGATGCGACTCTGAACCGCGGGTTGCTCGCGCCGTCGCATTATAACAAACTACACTCATTTGTTTAACGGCCTGCGACATGATGATCGGTCGGTAATACGTTGTTTTCTCGGGTTATCGCAGCCAAGTGGTGAGGCAGGTATGCCGTTAAAGGCTGTATCGGAGGTCGAACTAAAACAGGATGCAATCGCGTTTATGGCCGTTGTTATTCGCCCACAGGGGTTACCAGGAGGATGCATCGCGAGGTTGGTCGTGTCACCTCCATGGGTGTGCTTCAAAATAAGGCTTGAGCGTTATTTACTCTGATTAAAGCGAATCGGCTTACTGTCAAGGATATCTTGTTGGAAAAAATATGCAACTTGTTCATATTTAAAACATAATAATCTGTAAGATCGAATAAATGTATAAAATTGAATTACAATATAAAGCCACATATATACATATATGTGTATAAATCGAATGCCTAGCCTTATTAAATCACCAAACATTCTCTCCACGAAGCCTCCTTTGAATTCCTTAGCTTTTAAGCGGCTACAAAAAAGGTAGGTGCCTCGATTAATTACTGCGAGGAAGCGGTTGAATCGCGATTGAACTGCCCCAGAATCACGGCATCGGTTGAAACAAATTGAGTAGCTTGACTCGATTAGCATTTATGGAAAGAGGGAGGCGGCTTTGTGAGGGAGAGAGGATGAAAAAACTTAGGTTTTCCGTCTTATATTCTCCTTATATAGCCTCTTCCCTTTTTAAGCCCGAATAGCTCGACTGGATTAACTTGATGACCTGGCTCGTTAAACCGTTAACTTCTTGAACACTAGCAGTGAGTAACTGTCGAAGTCCTTCAATGAGCTTCTCTTGTTAAATGCGTCGATTGAACTGGCAGTTAATTGATTGGTTTCGTCGATTTGTATTTTACATTATCAATGTAAAACTCTCGTTAGTATACCGTTGATTTTGTCGATTCTCGATATAGCGTCCTTATATGTGTGTGACCTTTTGGACTCGAGATAATATTGGTGCATAATAATATAATTGACCATTAACGTTATTATAACGATTATGCGTGGGATACAGCGATGCGGCGCCACGATATCATCATTGAGTTCGCTTTGTTAAATTTACAATTACTTATTATTGAACACTTAGTTTGAGTAATCTGCGTTTATTTTAAAACTAGTAAATGAATTTTACAACAATTATATAACGGACATAATTAAAGAAATAAATACACTTTGATTTTAAACCTCCAGCATAGCAGGCGATTACATTACAATTCATTTCACGTGATGTTTAGTCACGGGCTAATCATAAGAAATGTATCATGAAAGCATATTTCTTTACTCGAAATTTGAACCATTTCGAGATGCTATGGCGTCCAGCAAACCAATCAGTCCCAAAACTCATTTAGAGGCAGAGATCTTCGCGTATATCGAGGGGCAGATAAATCCTTGTAATTATGCTCGATACCTACTACTTATACTCGTATGGTCTGCCTAACATATCGTTATAGTCACAGAGCTTAAGGTCGTGGTTTGTAGTCAAAGAACCTGACTTGTATAATATAAGTAGTTATATATACGCGAGGTCTAAGAATCGTTAAACTTAGCAGTTCTAGCAATTATCCTGAAGACACGGATATACGTATGTATGATTTTGCGGCAGTCGGCAAACTCTTGGGTTAATGACTGACCCATAAAATTGGTTAGGGTTCTACTGACTCCTACGATCTAAGAGAATCGACATAAGCGATCACTATGTTGATTAAATAAATGCTAGTCGCCACGAACTATCGACATCATTGACCAAGTAGAATGGCTATCTTGTGTTTAGGCTTGAAAAGAGGAGTTCTCTTTGTCGACGCACTTTCGGGTTACCTGCTAGAAGCGTAGATTATCTGAGGGATTTCACTTTTCACTCAATGAGAATACAACAGGTTATATGTAAATTAAGACATATAAACACAAGACATAATGAACAATTAGGTTGACGTATATAAGAAGCCATAATATCCAATTATTATTCACATAACAAGATAAATACGAGCTCGGCAACGGCGCTGGTGTGACATTAAATGCAGGACTAATGTTATTTGCATATTCGATATCTTTTGCACGACGTTGGTTTGGTAACTAGGTAAATGACATTACCCTCTGTCGATTGGAACTTCTCGAGATTACTCCGCGCTTGTCGGTTTGGGCTGGCGTTGGTGTACCAGCCCGACAACCAACTAAATAAATGCCACCGTATCACAAAGGGAATACGTCTTAGTTATTTCGGATAACGGAGTACCTTTCTTTACTTAATCTGATAATTTCTACTTTGGATAAATTTGGTATCGGTGAGTAGCGTTAGTGCGTATGACACGTAGTCGTATACGCGACATAACATACATGATGGACCTATGGCCAGAGGCGTAAGGTATAATCGCCATCTTTGTTAAATCGGCGCTAGTGGTGGGACAACGTGACTTCTTTGAGTTGAACTCCACGCTCTAAATGGGAGACATTAACCTTCTTAGAATCATCCAAATTACGGACCTTTGTAACACCTTATTGATATAAGTGTCTTGACAAGTCAATCGGTAATTGCCCAATCTCGATGATTTTAGTTCGAGAATATATTGTGCTTCACTCTGAAGTCCTTCGTCGAGAAGCATTCTGCAGTAATCGCGAGTTTAGTAAGCTTTACATTGTTCCCAATCATTAGTATGTCGAGATACATGACTATAAATAGTATATAACTTCTCCTTATACTTGTATCTATGAGAATTCCCTTGATTTATGATGAATCCAAAATCTTTGATTGCCGTCAAAGCGAAGATCCCCAATCTTGAGGATGCTTCTTTGAGACCATAAATGGACTTACGTAGCTTACAAATATTTTAGGTCATTTAGGACATATAAAGCACGGAGGTTGTACCGTATGCGCATCTTCCTCAAGATTTTCATTCAGGAAAGCAGTCTTTACATCCATTTGTCATATTTCATAGTCGTGGAATGCAACAATGGTTAGGATTATCAGGATGGACTTAAGCATAGCCACTGGCGAATAGGTTTGATCATAGTCAATCTTTATGAATTTCTTTGGAAACCTTTCGCCTTGGCCTGCTTGTGAAAACATGGATGTTTGTCTTTGTCATGTTTTAACTTAGCCCATCTTACGGCTGATGAGACAAGCCTCGTGGGCAAATCTAACAAGGACAGGCAGGTACGTGCATCGAATCCATATCGGACTTCATGGCTATCGGCTATTTATCGACATCTTTCTTCTGTTCTGGAAACGATCGCTTGCAGTAATCATTTTCAGTTAATCCAGATATTATCTCTTGAAATGCTTCTTTTATAAAGGAAATAAAATCTTTTTTGAAAGATACACTCTACCCTCGAACGGTTGAAGTATATATATTTCGCACAATTAATTAATTAATCAAAAATAATCCCGACTCTGTCGTTGAACCACTCATCCAACAACTATCAATAACTAACACTCAAAGTTGATTGGTAAAATTAAGTATGGAAATAGAAGAATGGAGTATAAATGTACAGTGTGAATACAAAAGTAATCATGTTGATTTTAATTTCTTCCTAACTTAGATAGTGTAACTTCTACTTATTTACATAAATGTTAGGATTAATTCAGGGAAGGTGAGTTTGGTATTCATAATAATTTTGAGTCAGCCGATCGATTGATTGTAACCACAACGAACAATCTTCAGTCATAAATTAGCGATTTGTATGACATAGTACAAATGTTTTTCTTCTTTGTGCAAATTAAGAATCAATTGTCTAAGTAACCACCTCCGTCATATCGTTGTCTAACCAATCACTTGATAGTTTAACGTCTAGAAGCTGAAAATAATGTACTTTAAACAACTTCGATAATTATCTTGGCTATGACAAAATAAATGATGCTAAAAGGTTTAAAATATGCTACTATTGATCATTTTGGAGCATGTAAATATCAATGCAAATAATCAAGTGTGGAGTAGTTTTTACTTTCTATAAATTCAATTTATATCAAAGTATCGTATTAATAATCAATTTATATCTATACATATCATTGCTTTATATATAAAAATGTGAATAGGGTTGTATTTATTTAAAACACTGCATTGTGAATTAAGTGTCATTATCTAAAAATACAAAGTTAGTAGTTAATAGAAATTAAGCTACTTACTCATATTCTTTTATTTGGCGTTTTTAGGTATATCGGGGTGGAAGTTTGGTATCAATTATTAAACTATATGTTCAAAAATTATAAGAAAATAATATTATGAAGCTATTCTGAAACCGTCTAATGATATAACTTTTATATTTATTAAAATAATTAATGATGTCGTCAAAGTTTCGCTCGATATATGAAAACTTCAATAAAAAATGGAGTAGTATTAAATATCACCGTACTTTATCTTTGCGTATAGGTAAAATTGCTCGATTGAAAGGGGAATCATTATGCGTACGGTTTGAGGATGATCATCATGTTAAGAAATATAAACTATTAAAAGGATAAAACAATATTGAAAGTTTAAAATTAAAATTGTTACTAAAATGTAGTTTGACTAAAAGATTCAATTATATGTGGATGTGGTTATACATTGAAGTCATCATTTGTTATAGTTAAAAATTAAAAAATATTGTAGTGAAAGTTATTACTGAAATTAAAATTAACTGCAGCGTGCGATACTGCGTAATATGTTCTTAGTATCTTCGTCTGAATATCTTTATGGGATATAGAGAGATGAAAAGGATTAGTTACATTTTTTGCTTGGTGCAATATTAACCTTTTCACTGTCACTTTCATGTAATGATGAAGGATAACAAATATACTTGTCGCGAGGCCTTGTCAGCCAGACGTGAACTGCCGTGAAAGAAGTGTCTCGCATCGTAGCGGGTTCGAACCTCGGCGGTGCTGCATTTGTTGAAATTCGCTCACAGGTGTGGTGATTACCGCGTGCAGGCGACACCCCATGTGGCTTGATCTGAGAGCTGTCCGGTTCTCTCCTGTTAGGCCCAAGCGAGAGGAAGCGCTTCAAATGGCCGATATCGTTTTTAAGGATTAACAAATACTTAGCAATTGAATTATATATATATACACATTTAATAGCAAAATTTACGGTTATTTATAGTTATTAAATTAGTTAAATACTCATATGGCTAAGAAACTTATAGACTTCAACTCGAGCAACCTCACTGTGAAAAGAAAAAAGTCATTAATTGGTCAACATCCACACATTTCTTTCTTGAACGAGTTGCCTAATGACCAAATTAACTAATCATACTTTCATCAATTCATGTTCAAAGCTTTATTTTGGAAATCAAAACGTTAATTAAATTATTATTTGAATTAAGTATTGTTTTCTAGTATGTTAGTGGTTGATGACGAACACATGCTTTATTAAGACCTAAAAAGAGCACTTGATTAGTCTTTGGGTTCACTATTAGGCATTAGGTTTATGGTCAAAGTATTAGAGGATGCATGTAACGTGATCATTTCCCAATCTAGAGGAGTCATCTTATAATATATGATATCATCTTGAATATAAATATGACTAGTGTCGAATTTTGAGCAACAAACATACAATTATTAGTGTGTTGAATTCCCAAAGCACATGACTTCCATAGACAAAATCACAATCTAGGGCATCTTTCATATTCTTTTGGGTGCTATTTTATGATCTTGTCTCTCCTAGTTTACTACTAGAAAAGGGGCATCAGTGAGAGTAAAAAATTTGATCGCAAATTTCTACGTTAATTAAAGAGTGATTAGAAAATAAAATGCGACAGATCTAGTTTGGATAGATGGATAGAACACCAAATCATATGGGAATCTAAACATCGTATGCTAGACGGATAGATAAGAATGGAAGGTGAGATGGGACTAAATAGCCAAGTTTCTACTATGAGATTGAGAGAGATATGGATGGTACTTGGCCTGATGTAGACTTGTCATACATTGCCACGTGTGGCCCACCACCCCCATGGTCCTTAAAGACAAAAGAAGCAATGCACGTCACGGTTCAAGCACTCACAACACCAACTTGACATTGGGTTGTGTTTGTTTTTCAAATTTTAAGGACATTGCGACTCAGTGGCTCAGTGATAGAGGAACTAAGGCATGAGTACCAGTACTTTCAATTCGAAAAAGTTAATTTTATTAAATATTTTTAAAAAAATTATAATTATTTTTCAAAAAAATTATTGTTAGGTAAATAACATTTATTTATTATAAGTATAATATCGGAATTCGTTAAAAGCATATGAAATTTACGGTTTGTCAATTCTAGCTTTCTTGAGTGTTGTGGCATGGCCGTAGAGTGACGAACCTAAAAGATCGAATGAAGAATTGAAACGAAACATGAAGAGTTAGGATCTTTTAAGAATTACAAACAAATTGAAATATATATATCAAGCTGATGCATAATTAAAACCCCGTCGTATCTTTTAGTTGATCAGCTGCTCCAGCCAGGTAATTCACGTGGAATTGCGGAATATCTGTGATGTATGAGAAAATGTATTCAATCTATGAAAGTCGTATAAACATTTATGAACCGAAAACAAGTACAATCATGTAGCTCCGGCCACCATTTGCCGCCGCTCCAACCACCACTCAAGTGGAGCCCTATACATAAATGTACTTGGTATTACACATTTAAACAGGGCAAATAAAACCTTGTTGCAAGGTAGGAGAGAAGGGGATGAGTCTAGAGAAGGTTCGTTTCCTCATTGCCGACAGCTAAAAATGGGACCCAAACGTACCCTTTTTAGTTAGCCTTGCTTTGCCACATTCTAACGTTAACTTTGGTACCATCCTCTACCATTTATGTCATGGCCCGTATCCACGGTATTTCTCATTTTCTGGTGAAGTGTCCTTATTAATTTTATCCTACGATCGATGTTTGAACCTTCGACTTCTATCCTTAAAAGTGAATTTTACCACTAATTACCAAATATCCATCCCAATTTATGATGCAATGTCTATTTATATTTTTAAATAAATTTAATTGATACTCTTTTATATTTGATGGCATGATAGTATGAAGAATCAAAGCAAAGTCCTTGCGTGTTTTTTGAGCATTTAATTGTCCCTAGTTTTTACAAAACAAATGCATATATACGAGACATAGATAGAGCAAATCCAAAGTAGGCAGAATATTACTTCGTTCATTATTTAGTAGCATAAGTGGGATTAATAGCCGCAATAATGTTTATGAAAAAAATCTTGAATATGTTGAAATCATACTACCAGGTTTATAAGTTAATAGATTAACCAAGTCCGACGTATAAAAGTGACGAAATTTAACTATGATAAAGTGGTCAAGAATAATTTCTTCAACTGCTTAATCCCCTAGGTAGAGGCGTAGAGCTAATCCTTGAGCCGAGTTCAACTAAACCGACTCGCTCGAGTAACCTTAATCACCTGAAAGCCAGCTCAAAGCTCGAGTCAAGAATTTATACCGAGCTGATGAGTTCCAAACCACGAGTCCATCGAAGCTAATGCAAGAGAGTTACTCGACTTAGCTAGCCTCATGAACAACTATATTCATACTAGACCAAGGTACTAAAATGAGAAAAGGAACTATTTATATAATACAAGTAGTACTACTATAGGTTTATGATTATTTTATGATTAGGTACATGGAGTTGGGTGTCACTAGCTACCTTGGTATCAGTCTTAGTCCCTAGAGTTGAAGTTTTCCAAGGAGTATAGACTACACATATGTAGTGACGCCCCCTATCTCATTGGAATTTGTTTTGGCTTCGGCCAATGTAACAAGGACAAATGTCTTATTATGTTTTATGAGTAGTTCAATAATAATGATGTCATTTGACCATTTTCAGCTCTCCTCGAACTCATGGACATTCCAATATTCTCAGTTTAATGTTGGAACAGTGAGTTATATCCTGGAGTAACAAAACATATGTTCTATGAATTGGAAATACATCAACTAGCTCCAAGTCTTGTCAATGGGTATTTTTTCGGTAGGAGATCATAGAACAAATAGTCCCGGAAAAAATTAAGACTTAACTCCTAAATTTACATTAATGAAATAAGAGTCTATGAAATTACATATTTATTGTACCAATAGTCATTTTCTACCAATAGTCATTTTCTACCATGCATTGTTACATTCTAATGATGCATGACCCGATTTTTCATATACGAGAATTTTCTTCTTTACTGTATTGTTAGTAGGCAACGTTCATTGAAAGAAAATATTGATCATCACATTTATGAGTTGTATTTATTTCGCTATTTTATTAATTCTTATATTCTGTATTGTAATAATATTTTTTATTGATTGAAAATATATTTTAATAAAATTTTAAAAAAATACTCTTATAACAATTCAATAATTAATAAGTCCTAATATTTCACGCAAAAATTATACTTGATTGACATGTGGGAATTATCTACTCTACTTATAATAACAATGCGAGTTTACCACTTTCATACGTATCTTGATTCTCAAATGTTCATTATTATCAGCATCTTCGTCGATTACTTATAAAAAATACTCAACTGTCTTCACGCATTACATATAAAAATGTTGATATAATATGTATTTTTTTTAATTTTATCCACAAACAATAAGTAAATTTTATTTTAATGCAATGATTTAGTCTCTTATACTAAATTTTTATTGTAATTATTCAATTATAAATTGAAAAATAATACTTTTGTCAGAAATTACTATTAAAAAATATATATCTAAATTATTATGTCTTATTTTATCTTCGTACTAATTAAGAAAAAAATGTCAAGATACATATCTTCAATAGATTGTTAATTTAATTTGAATTTTCACACAAATTAAGTAAATTCAAATATTTTATTTCTATTATAAAATATTTGATAAAATTATCAAATAATAATATTTTGATTGTACTTTAATATTGACATTAAATTTCATTCAATCAAATATGCTTGTTGATGAAGCGAAAAACTTTAATAAATTTTGAACACTTGAATCAGCGTGACAATCGTTTAGTATGGAGGGTAATAAATTTTGATATTTTTATTTCAAAAATTTATTTTTTATTATAATATATATAACATGTTAGTTTTATGCTTAAATAAAAATATCTTTATCTATAAATTATAGAGGCAATAATTAATTAAAGTTGAATTAAATATATGAAAGAAAGAATGTTTACTATTTAATATTAATTAGTAATTAGTAACTACGGAGTAAATAAGAGTATATTGTCATAATAATATTTATATTAGTTTTCACTTTAAATAAATTATAATTCATCGATATTATGATATAAAAAATACATGCATGAATATGTATATCATAGGTATATAATCCATTTTATTGATGAATATTCGATGTACATTTGAATGTCTCTTTGTGACCTTTTATATTAAAGATGTTATTTATGTCAGGTACAAAATTTCCATATCAAGTAATATTGTCCATATATACTACTAAGTTTTAACTTTTATTAATAAAGTGTTAAGATATCTTTAAAAAAAATATGTCATCTTTATTAGTGATTTTAAATATAATTCGGTTGGAAATATTCAGCATTGACAAGAGCATCCAATGTATGGCTTTTCTTTGGATTTGTTTTGTGTGGCTAAATTGAAACAATCATCGATTAAAAATATGTTAAAATGAATCGTAAAATAAAATTGAATAGTAGAACTATGAATAATTTATCTTAAACTAAATCGATTAGTGATGTTTCTAACGATAAATAAATACATAAGGTTCATTTTTTATTAAAAAGAGAAAATGATATTTTAGCATAAATAAAATTCGTAATGTGCATTCTTTTATTAAATCTTGAAAATGAAGAGTAGTATGGTAGCGAAAACTTCAAATGCATTGATAAAAATTATAAGAGATCATATAACTATGACCAAAATGAATTATAATATTATTCGAAAGTATAATTTATAAATTTACGTAAATAATTTAATTGCTATTTATTACTTCAGGTTAAATGTTTGAAGCATAGATTCGTCTTGACACACGTACACATTTACTAGTATACAATAAGTTTATAATTCCATCGACTATTATTTGCATCAATAAGAGCTTGTGAAATTAAATGCCGACTTTTCCGAATTCAGAAATTTCTTTGTGCATTATCTCCTTTTAGTATTATGTAACACAATCTTACCCTTGGAAGGGTTGGGAGTTGAGAAAAAGGAAGAAATGTGGATACATGATCGACTCTGCCTACTTCAAAAGCATAAATTCCTCTAATAACTATAGGGTTATAGCTCACAGGCAAAACCCTTCATCATGATAATGTGGAATAAAATAAATTAACCTCCATGTGTGATCAAATATAAACTCCATCCACGCGTGTTATCATGATGTATAACACTATAACTTACCTTTTGTGTATAAGCGTCATCCCACTAAGTGTTGCAAATACACTTCAATGGTATTCAACAAAAAGGGTCTGCAACACTTAGGGTAGATGCACAATATTTCTAACACATGGCTGTAGTTGATCATTTAGGGTACTGAAAAATAAAACCTGCATGCAGCTTTTCACCAGTGTATGAACGTCCTCTCTGCTATGGAATTTTATTATGTCAACTACACTATCATCTGCCTTACTTGTTCTTCCTTTCCATCTTTATAGTTTCGTATGAAGTCATAACTTCCTTGAACTTGGCCTCCGCAGCCTCTGCAGATCGACATGCAATATGTGATTAAGAAAATATGTAAATCAAACGTCTCACGGTTGGAGACCAAATTGCTAAACTCCAACTTCTTATTTTTTCATTTCATTCCATTGAAATGCACTACAAGTAATGATAATTAACTACCTTTGTTATCTTTATTCTGATCAGGGTGAAACTTCAATGCCTTTGCCCTGAAAGCTGACTGCGTTTGGAGGGGAATTAATGGGAAATTACTTAATATCCTAGCTCAACATGAAAGCCAAGAAAAGCAATAGAAAAAAGAGCATAGTTATGGTACGACCTTGAACCAACAAATGAGTAGTTCATGAGAAGCATACCTTTATCTCATTATCCGTATAGGGTTTTGCTCTTGTCCTGTTCCGAGAGATAACAAATATGTCAATTCGTGATGAATCTTTCCGAACACAATGATTTGCTACCAGCATACCCAAAATGAGCAGAAAGGTCTAATTCATTGAAACTATGAGAAGTTACAATCGACAACTCAATAGTCAATCCTAACACAACTACCCAAAATAAATATGCTTAGTAGCATGATATTAAGGTTACCCTTCACAACTTCACGAAGCATGTTATTAAGGTTTTCCCTTACAACTTCACGAAGCACGTTAGTAAGGTTTACCCTTACAACTTCACAGAATGATCACATCCAATTTATTTGGGTCGAGAAGTGTCATATTCTCCAAAAGAATACGATCATTGCATCTTATTGCATCATGTAAAATAAGACATAAAGAATGTCAGATACTCATTTATTCAACTTTTTTCTATTATAATCTCAATCACCTAAGGTTTCATTCTGCAATTTATGGTAATACTTTGAAAAAATATAAGATTCTATAATTCATAGGAAGCAAGGAGTATTAAAGTACGTGAATAAGTTCTCAGCTATTCATAAACAATTCATCATCTTGAAAACTAATATGTGCAATACGCAATTACAGTGGTTAAGACAGTTTAGAGATAATTCATTTACAGTTTACCAAGGGAGGACTAAAAAGGAAATCGTGCCTCGCATCTTTTTGAATCTGGACATCCTTTTAGAGACCATTGTTTCAATAGATTTTTCATAATAAAATTGAGAATAAAACAAGCTTCCTCATTTCTTGCATTCATTTATGGCAAACGGAGTTTTATAGAAACATGTTCAGTTACTGTATTCCAATCTTGTCTAACTTCGCTACCCCCCCTCTCCTCCCGTAATTCTACACATTCCGTTAGCAGCTTGTTTAAACTACAATGATAACACAAAACCAAAACCAAAACAACAATGAACTCACAAACACTAAAAAGGTGAAATGAATTTTCGTTATATTACCTGTCAAGACCCAGGACAGAATAATGATGAGATAATGAATAGTTTCCTGTGGATTGAGGAGTTTCCCTGTAATAATTTGCCCCTCCATAAGAACCACTTCCATTAAATGGATCACCGTGCCAGTACCAGTCATTTCTAGCCCACCCATCAGTCCCTTGATCCTTATATGACGCTTCTCCGTGCCAATACCATTCATCCCTTTGGAAATCTTGATGAGCTCCTGACCGTTTCCCTGACCATTTTTCATAGCTCCTCTTATATCTATTCCTCTCTCTGTTAAAGGCACTTTGCATACGCCGTAATCGCTCCTAAGCAGACAAACCAATCTTATAAGCAATTTCCTTGTGGTAACTGCTTGAACTCGGAGGATTTTCCATTACTTATAATTCAAAGAAAGAAGCTTCGTGAAACATCCCTAACCACATAAGAAACAGCAGTTCTCTCAACAATTACCAGGGGTGACAATATGAGGAAAGTAACCCTTTTCTTGTTATCTTATGCAATATAGTGATTTGGGTTGGAGAATCACTGCTAAACATGAATAGATACACTACCGAGGAAAGTGAGATGATAAATATTTGACCAATTCACCAGAAAACCAAGAAAACAAAATATTTGTTCACAAATAGAAGCAACTTGAATTCTAACTTTTTATGCTAATGTCATTCAAATGTATCATTCATTGAAACATCTGATGACAGGTTCCCAGAACATACAATTCTCTCCTTTGCTTCTTCATACTCTTCCTGAATTTTATGATTGTATCTTCTCTGTGCTTCTTCCTGAAAACCAGTTCGAGAAGAAAACCCAGCTTTACCTTTCCTTGACGACTGCCTGGATAACTGTTGCGGCAAAAACAACATCCTTTATCAGCTAAGATAAAGTAAAACAGAAGAAAACTAGTAAATAATATACAATGAAAGCAAAATATGAATATTTTTTTCCGAAGACAATTGAAGAGCAATATCTCGAATAGTAATTATTAATAGCCCCATAGCAAGATAGTGCACCCTTTCACTATCCTTTTTTAGTTGCATCATTTAAATTTGAGACGAATAGCTTGAAACATTAAGATCACACTTCAAGACCGATTCGGTGGGCTATTTCATATTGAAAACTATGTGAAGAATATATGAGAAAATATGCCATAAAAGTGAAAAACATTCTCAATATCTATTCTTGTTCGAATGTGCTGCTCTGGTTCCTTTCGACATTGCCTTGGTGTTTATCGTCTATAATGCAAAAGATAGCAATGAATTAACTTATATTATTCAATTGCAATAACACGTTCAAGGACTTCCTACAACAAAGATAAACAGCAGGTGCACTGCATTTATTGAGGTACACGGCACAGATACAAAACATGCCATAAACGTACATATCAATGAAGTGGAGGTCTGCTTGTTTGCATGCTTAATCTTTTTCTGCATAGATTAGTTAAACTGAAGATATTCTATGCATATGCTCTCATTAGATCCGATTGTCATTTTTTATATCAAATACTATGGTAAGGCTATCCTTCATTCACACATGCACGAAACTGAGTGAGCATGTCGTCACTTTCCATATCAAATCGAAGAACTCATTTCTATTACCAAATGAAAATTAATAAGCCTACAACACAACCTAGCAAAATACGACGAAGGATGTACACTTTAGAGAAATATACTTCATAGTAAGTAAACAATATTAGCAATACCTGAGAATAGATCAAACCAGCAGTATTACGTGCTTGCATTATCTGCCAAAATCGATTCACTATTCACATGATTAACTAAAAACACTCATAGAGGAATTACACATAGCTCAACGAACAAGGACGACTCCAACTTTGGAAAATTGTTTTGAATAAATTATGCCCCTCAATAACATCCATTAGTGCAAATTTAAATTGTAATACCAATATACAATGCAAATATCATTAAAACATGATCCAAACAACTCATAAAATGTATACAATTAACTAGTAATCATCAAGACATCAAATCTCAAACATTAACTATAAAAATACTAAACCAAGAAAGGAAAAACAACAAATACATATGATTCATGTAATTCTACATGCAAATTATCCTATAAATCCATAAAAAATACTAAACCAAGAATGCAAAATAACAAATATAAATGATTACAGTAACTCTACATATAAACTATCAAATAAATCATAAAGATGCAACTTTTAACAATAAAAAATGCCAAAAAACCAAAAACAAAAAATGCCCAACAAAAAAAAAATCAATCTTTTTTATGTTCAATTCAACATTACAAAAAAAACTGAATTTTTATTTTTCTTCAATTTAAAATGATTACTTACAGCAGCAGTGGTAACAGTAGCTCCAATAAATCCAAAAAGAAGAAATCCCCAAATTCTCATCGTATCTTTTTCCTTAATATTATTATGATTATTATTTGTATATGTTTTTTTTTGTTGCTGAAATATATTGTTCTGATTATGATCATCACCATTATTGGAGCTGTGACTCATATTGATGGCTAATTGAATCTCAAATCAAATAATTTAATTATCAAAACTGAGAGAAATTATTAATTAAAATATTTTATTACATGAACTTAAGAAAATGAAATAAAAAATTAGATTTCTCATATGAATGTAATAAATCAGAATTAAATTTGTAGTAAATGATTAATGTGTCGGAATTTCGCGCCTCTTTGGCGGCAAAGGCCCGCTAATTAGTGGGTTGAAGTAGGCTCAAACAATCGAATGCAGTTTTCAATAGAGGTATTTGGATAGCGACGAGTTATCCCTTGGATTAATTTGCATGTGTTTTAATGCCTCAAACAATTCAAGTTTCATTAGAAATCAGGTAAATATACTTTTTCGAGTTGGATACATGCTTGGTTATATATATATGATATCAAGTAATGTAATTTATCATTTGCAAGGGTGGTCAAATCGATGGAGTAGGTGAGCTTTGTGGTATGGCGCAAGATCGTGAGGATTCTATTTACTCTCTTAAGACTTTTTTGGTCGGCGTGTCGCATGGGCGCTTGCTAAGTGTGGTTTTAAGCTAGTGTGATTCTGCGGTATTTAAATGTAATTTCTGCAGATTATACTGTTTCGATAAATGGCAATTTCTGGTCACCTATATTTACAAAAGTAAAATAATCTATCGAACCTAACTCATTATCAATCGGACGAACGATAGGACAAGGTTTTTTGGATAGAGATTGAACCGGGTACAATCATACCTAATTTGATGACAATTGCTTGTAACTAGTTGAATGAATAACTAAAATTTCACTCAATGAACATGTGTGTTCAATATAACCTTGCTTTTTAAAGGGTCGGTGCTTCTTCAATGATAAATAAACATCAAGGCGACTAGATTGCCTGACTTGTCGCGAAACGACGTCTGTTAATATTAAACCATTTGTTAGGGTCCTTCAAGTTCATAATTTGGATGAGGACATCATGAGCACCGATTTTCTTTGACATGAAACACTGATGCAAAAATTATTTGATTAAATTATCAGCACCGTTTAAGGTGTTTTAACATTTTTGAATCAATTTATAAATTTCATATCAAATAAACTCTCCACTACCTCCATTGTACCACTTAACCAACTCAAAATTTGAAGATGATCTAGTCCACAACTAGACCTCAAAAAAAAGAAAAAAAGCATAGTAGAAATGCAAAAGTCGCAATAGAGTAATGCCGTTTTGAATAGAAGTGCTTGTTCGAGGCTTATGAAAATAATTTTGTTTTAAAATAGAAGTGATCAAATTAACTTTAGTAGATGTTATATAAAAAGATTCGGGGCAATGTAGATAAAAAGGGGCGTGTCTTACCAGCCAAAATAATTTTTATTATAATTTTCTTATCATTTGAAAAAATTGTGAAGTCGGCTCCTCAATATGGACAATGTTATGTGAAGAGAAGGAATAAAAAAAATAGGGAGTAAACTTTTCAAAAAGAAAACTAGTGTGATAGAAACAAATAGTTTTATTATAATTTCTTATCATTTGAAAATTTGTGAAAGCCAACTCCTCTAATATGGACAATGTTATGTGAAGAGAAGGAATAAAAAAAATAGGGAGCAAACTTTTCAAAAAGAAAACTAAACTAGTGTGATAGGAAAACTGTAAAAAAATAATAGTCACTTACAAGAATGGCACCCGGGCCAACTATTGTCTACAGGCAAGCTCTAACACTCTACCAATTACACCAATCTATTACAAATTTTAATTGAACATTTACATGTATTAGAGGCCCTTCAAAATTAGGAGCCCTCTTCAAGGAACCGTCTTGAACACCATGTTAACCAGTAGTTTAAATTCGAGAATTCATGTTCAAGTATTGACAATATAGAATTTTCTTTAAATTGAGAGTCTTGTGATATAGGAGTTTCGAGGCTTTTAAGTGAGAGTGCTTGTGGGTCGTGATGTCCCCGGATCTTAAGCTGGTCGTTTAATTTGTCGGGGTTGGAGATATGAGATTGCCTACGATATGACGCAGTAAAATCAACTTTCTACTAGTGTGCCTTTCATAGGGCTCCAATCATGAAACACCTAGACAAAGTATGTAGGGGTTATAATTGAAAATGGAAACAGATATAAAAAATCCAAAACAAATGAGTACAAGTTCACAACTTCTCATTCGAATTGGTCGGCTGGGCGTAAAGCGCGGAACACATTGGAAACTTTATATCTATGTTGTCCCCATATATATCCATCATTGGCAATTTGGACGCTCAATAATAATCTCCAATTCGTCGTCATAGCTAGTAAAATCGTGTTTTTCATTATGCAAAATCATTTAGATAACAATATGATTTATCTTTAGGCTACTTGTCATCCATGTCAGATTCTACCATGAGAAGACTATAAAGAAAGATGGTGTATCTTGAATAACAAAAATGATGAGGTGATTGAATGATTAGCCTTGATATATCAACTTCATTAATCATCGGTTATCATCAATGTCTTCTCTTATTTTAAAAAGAGGAGCCACTACTACATAAATGCTCTTGGATGGCGTTTTCGAAAGCGCTATTTTAGCCATGCATGCCCTTATTATAAGCATTGTGATGATAAAGTGCCTTGAAGAAATGTGCTTAAAAATATTATCTTTAAACATGATACGGAGTATTTATTTATTATCCATAAGTACCTAAATTAATGTCTTAAACTAAATCACCAATTAAAACACTTTTAGAAAATGTTTGATGCTATTTAAATCACCTAGTGGAGTATAATATACTCCCTCCATCCCTAAAAAATTGTCATATTATTTTGATTTTTATTAGTAGACTTTTTTTAGTTTTGAACTCAAATAATTTTTAATGTGTTACATATTTATTTGAAAAAAAATATCACTATGTAGTATTTTCAATATACTTTATTAACTTGATAATTTTGATTCAAATAAAAGTTTTGAATGTCATTTAAAATCATAAAGTTTGTTAATCTACCAAGAAAAAAATAAATGTGAGGATAGTATCATATACTCCGTAATTCTTTTGAAGGTGGAATTGTGGCTAGGCAAATAAGGCAATGACACGACTAGTATATATTTCAAAAGCATATAAGTTTTGTACACATATGGTATATGACGATTGACGCAAATACAATAACCCACTAATTAGTTGACAACAGAGCAACTGTTATTCATTTTTTTGGTTGCGAATACATGCTTCTACATATCAATGAAGTTCTGAATTAGGTATTTAGGTTGTGCAATATACTATTCATTTTTTATTCACATGATTATCCAACGTTATTAGTTGACAACAGAGCCACTGTTAGGTTTCATGAATTGGTTGCGAATGATTGAACGTATATAGTAAGCAGTACTAAAGAAATATGGAGAGCATAATATTAAAAAAATGTGTTCGATACATACTTATTTGGTGTAACCGTATATATACCGAGTATATGATTAAGTAATTCACATGATCATGGAAATGGATTAAGGTCTTGTGAATAGTTTCTGGATCCGTCGTGAATAAACTGAATACAAAATTTTTATTTAGAGACGGGGATCAGGTGTTAAAATGTAAAAATTTTAAATCTAATTCAATATAATTACATTAACGAGTAACATGTAACCTGACTAAATTTCAACTTTAATTTACTCTGACGATGATGGCGGCGATTTACTCCATTCCGGCGATGACGATGCAATCATGATAAAGTAACCATTGCTTTTCTCCTACTCAAAATTGTAATTCTCCTCGAATGTTGTTTGAATTTGGGCTTGAGTCGCCCAGTGATTAGTCACTTTTTCACTCCATTGAGGTTAGTGAAATTGTGCTTACTATGTTCCAAAAAGATTGTCCAGTTTTGAATTTTCGATGGTTGAATTTTAAAATTTGAATTCTAGTATTTTTTTGATATATCGTATGAAATTTGGTCAAAATAATATTTTAAAGGCATTTTACTATTAATTTGATAATTTTAATTCAAAAGTAGAATTTGTGTGTGTAATTTGATAATATTTTAAAGGCAAAGTTTATTGCATTTTGACCATTTATAAGAAATCAAACTAGACTATCGTATTGGGATGAATTGAATATTTGTTCTGGTGTTAGATTTTTCTTTATGTATATGGATTCTGATACAATTTATTTCTTTTACTTATGTTCACTTGTTAACTTAACTCTTTTTTGAAATTTAATCGAAGTTAAATTGGTTAAAATTTGCTAATAAGATTGTCTTTGATAGATGTGATGTAATAAGCCGTTCGGTTAATTTAGATAATAATATTAATTAAGTAAAATTTATTTGAGCCAAATTACATTTATAATTTAGTAGTAATGTAGGGATAATTCGAGTTCGAGTTAGATCGTTAAGTCGTTCGATAAGCTCGATTCGGCTTGGTCGGGCACAAACTCTTGTGCAACTTCCTAAGACTTAAGTGTTAAAGTCATCGTCATCCACTATGCAATTAAAGCAGATATCTCCTCAAAATGCTTTGGAAGCTTTGGCCGAGATCGCTTTTGGAGCAAGAATATTTTTCTATTTCCGTTTCTTCGCTGTTATAGTAAAGATCCTCGAAGTTGATTATTAAGGTTTCCGTCATCTTTTCCTACAAATTTGAGTAAAGAAATTAGAGTTTTTAGTTGATTTCTTAATATTTGACTTTGGTTGACTTTTGGCGCTTCAGATTTTATGAGTGATTCTAAGTTTGTTATGGGTTCTATGATGTATATAAGTGATTAATTCATGATTTAGAGGTTGTTTGAGGATGTTAGGGATAAGTTGACTTTTCTAGGTTTTAGTTGACTTTCATGGTTGATATTTTTATAAGACTTTAAATGTGTAGGGAGTTTAATTGGGACCTTATTGTAGTTATTGTGAGGTTAAAATGGTGATTTAAAATTAATTAAAGGGAGTTAGGTTGAGAAAGTGTGATTTGTAAATTGAGTTGTAATTGATATTTTGGAGTATAGGTTGTTAATTATAGACTTGAGGTGGACTAGATGACTTATAAGTTGATATGAAATATAAAAGTAATGAGGTGGAATTCTAGCGGGAACCGATTGGGTTGTGTCCGGCCGAGTTGTTATCTGCGTTGTTTATCGGTCATTATAGATCGTTTAAATAGTTCCACTAGAGTTGGTAGTGTATCTTAGAGCATGAAGTATAGTAGTAGATTTTGATTATACATTACGAATTAATTTTTTTTTTTTGTTAGGCGTTGATCGTGGAAAGGCGATTACGTGATTGTGTGTTCTTGAAGGTTTTTGTAGTAGCCTTCTTGGATGTGAGTACTTGCTCTGTGATGCGACTTGCGATACTTATTTTAAATTGTGTGAAGCATGTCATTGTGGAGTATGATTATGTGAGAATGGTATACATGTTATTGTGGTATGATTATGTAAGAGAATGGTATACATGTTATTGTGGTATGATTATGTGAGAATGGTATGCATGTAATTGTTGTATGATTATTTTGTGATTCATTTGTGTAAGCCGTAATATGATTATGCGATTGTATTAATGGCGTTGAAGATTTGCTTGGATAAGTAATAGCTAAACTCCCAAGCTTATGTTCTTGTGTTTTTGTCGCTTATCGACTTTTTGATTTTGTGGCAGCCATTGTTTATGTTTTCTGTGGCCTTGTTGGCGGTTGTGATTGAATTATGATTGTGAGATGTTTTGGTTGTGTGGATATTGTTGGGAGTAGAGTAGTTGGTTATTGAGAGGTGTTGGTTGGAGTTATGTATGACTTTGAGGTGACTTGAGTATCGGGATGTGACCTGTGTTGGGATGATTAGGGGTTAGGTGACTCTCGGCACCGCCTTAGGATATGTGGCCCATTGGCACTTATACTTGGGTATAAGTGCGGTGTGAATCTGTTATCACTTTGCTATGTGCATTATTGGTGTTGGCCTTATACTTCGGTATATGTGCAGTGTGAGATCTGTTATCACTTTGCTGTGTGCATTGTTGGTGTTGGCCTTATACTTCGGTATAAGTGCGGTGAGATCTATTGTCGCTGCACGTGGGCATTATTGATGTTGGCCTTATACTACGGTATGAAGTGAAGTGTCTATTAGCGATTGATCCATTCCACGCAGGTAGGCGGATTAGTATGCGCATTAGAGGGGTATACTTGCGGAAATATGAAAGAGTTATAGTGGATTTGTTGAGTACATGTGATTTTAAATCTTGGGTGATTGTATTAGCTATTGAGACCTTCTATTATATCTTAACATGTTATACGAGACCTTCTTTGAAATCTTGTTGTAGAGGCTTTATTAGGTAGTCACGGATATATATGTATTTATTCATGTTGACTATTATAATATTTGTATGCAGCCGTTCGATATGGTAAGTTCACCAGCTGTGTTAAGTTTTCAACCCCAAAACACAGTTTACACCCGCACCCGACTTTTAGGCATTCGTTGTGCGGGTTGACGGACGGCTAGTTGAGCAGTACATTGGAGAGTTTGTTCGAGTGGCTAGGTGGCGTCAGTGTTGAGGATCTCGCGGTCTCATTTTGATGTGTTGTCAGCATTTTGATTGTTATCTTTATTTTCAAGCTTTGGCGGCAGCCAGCTGATTATTTTGTATTGAATCACGATACTTATTCTCAGTTGTAGCCTTGTCGGCATTACTTTCTTTTGAGATATGTTGTGTAAATATGTATGGGTTGGTTGGTTAGATATCATCTGATGGATTGTAAATTTTAAAAAGCTGCTTTATTTTGAGAATGTAATGGAAATCAAATTTTGGATGAAAGCAGTAGTTCTTTAAATTTGAGTCGTCCATCGATATGGTGACTACGGTGTTCCCGGATTTTAATGATTTTCACCTCGGGCGGCGATCTGGGGCGAGACCGTTACGTGTGAGGTGGTTAGTTTTTGTTTTGTTTAATTATAGTCAACAAATGGTAGTTAGCGTGCTTTGTTTTTTGTAAACATAAGGTTACATTTGAAATTTATGAATTTGGAATATGAGTTAGTGATTTAAGTATCAATTTTGAAATTTATGAATTTAGAATATGAGTTACTGATTTAGTACTTGGACAATATATTGTACTTCGTAAGAGTTTTGTACTTTGCACAAATTCATTAACATGTTTGATGACTTATTTTGTTAAATTTGTTATTCTTAAAAGCGATTTGTGCAAAATAAACTATTAATATATCATCATTTAGTATCAATTTTGAAATTTATGAATTGAAAATAAACATTTCACTTAGGGGGATTGTCACAGCAAGACTAAAGAACCTCGATAGTCAAGTGCAATAAGAGATTTCGCTCTGTAAGAAACAAAAACATAGCGAAGCAAGCAAACATCTAAAGCTATCTTATCTGGGCCGCGTGAGAAGAAAGGATAACAACATCATTATCTATGCAACCAAGAAAGCCCTGTGCAAAGTCCACAATCGAGGATGTTTGGCGAATATCCTTGTCATGAATCAGCAAGTTACGTTGATATCAGACATCAAACACATACTACCCAAATGCGAAAAAGTTTGGAATTCAGCCATTTGTATCTTGTATCAAAAAGATCATCCATGCTACTCACCTCTCCCAAATCATTGTTCAAATTTTATGATGTATTTTTGTAATTTGATTGATTTGGTACTTATAGATAAAATGCTTCAAAAATATAATGCACACAATTATTCACATATTTTTGTACCCATAGACCGAATGAACAAAAATATTTACATATTTTGGTGCATATTGACGAAATGTACAAAATTATTCCGCATGCTCTTTTGTATTCATAGATCGAATGAACAAAAATATTCACATATTTAGTACATATTGATGAAATCTACAAAGTATTCACATATTTTATACCACACACGAATGAATAAAAATATTCACATATTTTTAGTACATATTAATGAAATGTAAAATTATTCACATATTTTTGTATCCATGGAGCCGAATGAATGAAAATATTATATTTTGGGTATATTGGCCAAAATGTACAAAATTACTCACATATTTTGTATCCATAGACTGAATGAACAAAAATATTAACATATTTTGGTACATATTGACAAAATGTACAAAATTATTCACATATTTTGGTACATATTGACGAAATGTACAAAATTATTCACATATCTTTGTACCCATAGACCGAATGAACAAAAATATTCACATATTTTGGTACATATTGACGAAATGTACAAAATTATTCACATATTTTGGTCATATTGACGAAATGAACAAAATTATTCACATATAATAACATGTCAATAAATTTGTACAAAGTATAAAAATATAACACCAAATTTGTACAAAGTATAAAAAGATGTCATCTGAACAAAATAGCAGGTGAATCTACTTTCTTAATTAGGCTTCGTAATATGATAAAGCCTGAAGAATATCGGTATTTTTTGTGTGAACCTACGGCCTTTCGTCCACCAGTACTTGTATGAAATCGAGATTTCATAAAATGCGCCCTTTTCCTTTCCTCACTCGGTGCTTGTATAGAAAATAATGAAATCACGAGATTTTCATAGTGCGGTTGATCTGAGTATCTCTTTTACCGATGAGTATCGGACAGCAGGAATTCGGAGTTTATTATAGTTTTAAGCTCCCCGAAGATCGAGGCAGCATGAAAGGTTACATGCCTTCGTGAAATTAAACATATAAACAAGGTAAAAAATACCATACCGATAGCAGTTAGTAGCAAATATGCAGGATGTTTGATCGAAATATCAGATTATTGAAAATATTCTATTTGAAATTCAGCATATAAACAGGGTGAAAATACCATACGATGTTTCAATGCACCCGATTTATAGCTTTTTTTTTGCTCGGAAATGTCAATAATGAAACGCAATTGACAAGCGATAATTAGCAACTTGTCAAAGATCCCGAGAAGATTGACTATCTGCTCCGTGATTAACGTCTCATAAAAGTTTTCCATTGAGGATCTCTTCCCTGGGAGCTTGCATAACCATAGCCGAACGTTCCATTAGTATCATGAAGAAATAGAAAATGTCAAACAATATCCTAATCAAGGAAAAATAAAGCAAATATTTTAATTTTCCGCCATTGTGTTCGTCGCTCCTGCTGACTAAATCACTTTCTTATTTTTCTTTTATTTTCACTCTTCATATATTCAACAAGAATAATTATTTTGTTTAAATCAACAATGAAATAGAAAATCAAAATGATGTAGATGGGCAACTACATAGAAGCATCACCCCTATGAATAATAGTAGCAAATAATTCTAAAAAAATTAAGAGCCATTAAGTAATTCATTTTCCATTACAATTTTCACTATGAGATTGAGTAATTTCAAATTTTCACTTAGGGCATTTACGATCTAAATAATTTCATAATAACAAAATCCAAAATAAAATGAATCTAGTGCATAAAATCAATTTATTCAATCAATCTAGAATTGTGAGAAAAAATTAGTATTACATCAAATAATTTTAATAATTTACCTAGGGTACTTCCAATCTCAACAATTTCAATATTATAACATCCAAAATAATCAATAATTCATAAACATAAAAAAAATTAATAAATCAAAATAATTCGATCAATTCTCATTATCCCAAAATCTGCATCCATTTAGCGGTATGAGATGTGACAACTTATTCACTAACGATGCCGCCACTCAATCATTTGAAACTAGACAAAGTAGAAGAGGTTCAATAATAGAACATCAATGGATATTTCAATCATAAAACAATTCTCAAATGCATAATCAGGACATAAAAAGAAATTCATAATAAAAAACCAGAAAAAAATCTCAATTCAAAATCAAAATATTTGAAACAATTTATAAATATGTTTTTTTTTATTTTAATTAAGTTTTCGAATTAATTTAGTTAATTAGATTGATTTGTACCTTTTTTATTAGATGTCACCGGAGAAAAGACGTTGATGATCGGAGACTTCCGCCGGCAACCGGAGGAAGAAATGAAGAAGTCGCCGGAGAAAGCCGTATCGGCGGAGGAAAAAAGGAAGAAGTCGCCGGAGAGCTCCAATCGAAAGTTGACCAAAAGTTGAATTGGCTAGGTCTATTTTTGGTTTAAGAATGTAACTAATTGCACCACGGTCCTTGAATTTTATAAATATTGTTAATTGATACTGCACAGATTGCACAATTTCAAACGGTGCACGACACCCAAACTTTTTACATGATCATGTATATATACTAAAAATGAGTACATATGTTTTATATATAAGATCATGTAACATTACTAAACTAAAGTGAATATACTCTTTATTACTCCGTATATAAGATCTGTAGAAATATATTTATTGAAGATTATTGACAAAACAACTAATCATGATATATAATAGGAGGGTCATTTCTATTGGTTCATTGTAATGGAAAAACGAATTTTTATTATTTATGATAGAGGTATAAAATAAAATTTATTGTAGGAAAAGTTCTTAGAGTGTCACGGGTTTATCAAATCCAAAGAGAATCATTGTCAAACTATGAGTCTCTAAGCGTTTCAGCGTGATTTGTGAGATGCTTGACTGATAGAACTTGGTATGAGCTCGGCTTGACTTGAGCTTGATTTGACTTGTTGATTTGGCTGGATAGGAGCTACATGAGATGGATGTATCACAGTCTTGATGGATTTGAGGCTGAAGTGCAGACTTGGATATGGTCCGAGCCGGAAAACCTTAGCGGCGTATTCCCTTTGTTGGTATGTGGACTTGATGTCCGGTCTCGTTAGACTTGATGGACTTCATAGCGTTTGCGATTATGGGACGGCTTTGAGTACTCTTTGGTGGGATTATGCCCAGCTAGATAAGCTACAACCTTCTCCAGTGGGACTTTGTAGCTTGAGAGGCCTCTTGTCTTTAATGGAATTTGGGGATAGAACTTCGAGCTTTAAAATTTAGATGATAACAAACAGAAATATTGAGCGGCGTTATACCGTTTATCTTCACATCGGCACTTAGCAGTAATATTCTTTGTAGAGTGGGACTTAGTGAAGTTGCTTTCCTTGGACTTGATTTAAGCTTTGAAGTAAGCATTGCTTAGAGCACATACTCGGCGGCCCTTAGCGACTTGTTGTTGTAGAGTCATAGAAGTATGAAGGTGAAGCGTTGACCTTGTTGATAATCTTGATCAAGCTAGATAGGAGACATGACGTGTTTCTTCCTGGAATCGGCGATAGGAATTTGGGCGTTCGATGTATTCCTGCTTATATACGGAACGATGAATCAAATGCGATATTTTTCAAGTGTTCATGAAATGTTATGAATAATCAAGGGCTATTTAGTTTATCACGAATATTACAGCGTTAGCAGAAAGAATTTTATCAGTTACCATTAGATTTTCTTAACTTGAAAATTACTGTGTTTGTGTAGTAATCTCTTGATTTCGGGCGCCCTATTTTGGCCACACGAAAGTGTTTTCCAATAACCACCACGTGGTGTTTCTTCCAGGCTGTTTAAAAGATTTGATTTAGAAAAATCTTAGGGTTTTTCTACTGTATTTTTGAGTGTTTTTGGATATGGAATGTCATAGATTTTCAAAAAAAGAGGGGTTTATATGGAAACTAGCAGCCAACGTTGATTTTTTGAGATAAGATCTGGGCCAGTTGATAAAAAAGAAATACAACTTGGCCTCAAGAAAACCTAAAGTAGCGCTTTACTTTGAGGTCCTTGGACTTGCAAGACTTTTGATTTGACCCCAGATTTCTTGGAGTCTTCATTTTTGAACTTTCAGTGGTTTCAGGATGCCGTTTTGGTGGCTTTTGGATAAATCAATAAGATTGGGGTTTTTTCGAGCCCTAATTTGATTGACATTTAATCTTGAGGCTGTTTTCTCGGGAACCATTCGAGTTAGAATTTTGGGGTTAATTAGTAAAGCCCTTGTTTTTGGCTTGATTAATTCAGGGCTTAATTCCGGGAACCACTTGTTCGTCGAGGAGTTTGATCGTTTAAGTTGTCGAGAACTCTAATCGACCCACTTGGCATCTTCTAATGGCTTTACTTTTAATTTGATGGATTCATCTTAATCAATTTAATTATTATTTTTGATAAATTTTCGATGTCTAAATTCATGTCATTTGCATCTTGACCAACGCCTCCAAAATTATAAAAGTTGGGACTTTCTCTAACTTAATTATTAATTAATTGAGCAATGTTATTATTGAGATAGATGATTAGTTATATTATTAATCCGTCATTGATTTTAAAATAAATCATGAATAGTCGTCTAAACTATTTCCAAGTCCTTCAAAATATAGATGATGCATGTATGATAAAGTTACAACTTTCCACATTTCCCACTATATTAAAGTCAAATAACGTCGCCTAATCATGAAAGAAAACGTATTAACGAAGTTCTGCTGGATAAGTTATTGAGGATAATCCCTTGGTTAAACTAATGCCGCTTTACACTTTTATTTGCCATGTTGACCACTATATATGCCATATACAGTATTTATCTAGTTATCTTCATAGACTATACAGAAACGAACTTACTGTATTTCACAAAATTTTATATTAGTAAATGATTTATCAAAGTTATCCATGACCATCAACTTATAGACTATAGTTATTTATTTTCTGCTTCATTACCTAATTAACATGCGATTAAATTAATGTATGGCCAGAAGTGAATTGCCGGTGTTATTAGGGAGCAACTTATAAAATAAATAAACACCAAGTCGAACTACTTTGAAGCTAGGTATTCGTTCTGCATCATATGTTTATCTTCTAAATACTTTTTTGTTTTAATTTTAAAAGTGACATTTGATCCCCAGGCCAGTAGGATTATTATTATTACTTATAAATCTAGCTAGAATAACGTCATATATCCCAATTTAACTGAAAATTTATATTTAGCATATAGTATTATATCGTCGATTCTTTTTGAAGCAATAGTTCATTAATGTAATGTTGAGTTCATAACAAAAGAATTCATACAATTAATGAAAAGTATGTAGCCAAGGTTGTACATTGAAAAATAATAACAATGGAATAAAGTTATTTCTGGCTGGAGGTTAACTAACTATATATTACTCCATATCAGTTAATAATCAAACATCACAATTAGACTAGTGTGGAGGCAGTGTATTGAGAGACAAAGTAACCAAGCAATTAACTAACACAACATTGTTCTAATTTTGGACTCCATGTCATATGCGTTAATTCTAATTATTGCCAGTTTTTATTTTTATTTTTTTATTATAGTATACAAAAATATTCCCTCCGATTTTTTTAGTTGTTGTTTTTTAATAGATTAAGGAAAAAATTAGTGAAGCGTCATGCGTTGAAAATATAGAATAATGATCGATTGAAATAATAGCGTTGGTTGATTGTTAATTTAAAGAGAAAAAGTAGTCAATGCATTAAAAATGTAAAAATATTTATTTATTATCTTAAAGCGATAATTAAAAAAAATAATTTTTTGAAACACTTGATAACTAAAACAAAACGGAGGGAGTATTATATAGTGAAAATTCTAATTGTGATTCTATTTTGAGTTTATTTGGGTTTGTTTTGGACATATAAAAATTTGATTCCATTTTATTGGTATATCTAGAAGATCTATATAAATCAATTCCGAGTAGACTTTCTGACTCAATATTATTTTGACGATTCACAAGTGCAATATTCTGTTACAAAATCGATCAGACCCTAAACCCTGATTTGAAACGATTCGATGATAACTCCAGTACAATGCGACACGGGAAGGGGTTATGGAGATGGTTATCACATAAATATCACTAACAAAAAGGCTACAGGACAGTTTATGTGTTATCTAAACTAGTTGTTTGTATGCAATGCAACTTTCTAGCATTAAATGGAATTTTATTATTTATGATTATGCGTATCGTCTGATAAAATTAGATTTCGAAAATCTGTCTGGTACAAAAGCGATGTATCGAACAATGAGGGTCAGGTAGCCAGTGCATTCTTTCTACAAAGGCGACTTACATTTCTTGAGATCTTTGAACTTTGGATGCGGTGTACTCTTGGACTTGACTTGGACTTGAGGTCTTGATTTGGCTTTGTTGGCCAGGTGGGTTGTGTCTGGACACTGTATGATTAATTTGGGCTTAAATTTGTCTTCAGGCAGTTGTATGATCACTACAAGCTCGATTTGGTTGTGCACCAATTTGGATGTGGTGGATAGAGATGCGGATCGATGTGATTCTGTGGATAGAAGACTTGAGTCTTTGAACACATGCTTGGCGTGGATATGTCAGTGCGGAAAGCGATGTGACGTATACTCGTATGAAAGTATCTGAAACGTCTTTAGTCTTTTAGGCTTGAGTTGTGGGGCTTAGGCTTGATTTGACTATGAATCAGCTTGAGAGGCGTACTTGGTGATATCTTTATCTAAATTGAGTCGGTCTTTAGTAGCTTATTCGCGATCTTTGAGTGCTATCCGGTGGATATGCTTGTACTGTCAAGAGGATGCCTTAGGAGCTTTCTCCGTATTTTCCAACAGAGATAGATAAATTTGTCTGGGAACTTTATATCGCCTATGATTTACTATAGGGGCATTTATAGCTTAATCATGTAGTTTATTTGATTTATAAGATCTGAATTATCAGATTTTCATCGATTTTTGGAGTGCTTGATCGTGAAATTATTGCGTTTCTTGACAATTGACACTTGTACTGGTGCAGGCTCCTTATTTTGGTCTTAAGTTGAAGATTTTGTGTTAACTTGGCTCAGTTCTTCAATTTAGTTACCTGTCCCAGACTTATAGGTTTAAGATTTGATGTTTTTCTCTAAATAGGCAGCAATGCTTTGGGGTTTAACTTGAATAAATACTTGTATGAGTTGTTAACTTTATGTAGAATTCTTTCGGGAGCTTTTTGTTGTATTTCAGGATGAAATTTCAGTTATGATAAGGGGTATTTATAGAACTTTGGGCTTTTTCGTTGGTTGATCATGGCCAACGGATTTGATGGTTGAATTTACGAGCCCGAATCCCAGAAGCGTTGATTTTATGAAAATTACTTTGCCTCCGCTCCAAGCGTATAGGGCCTATTTTGATGAATCAAAGATAGTTAGGATTAACTTTTTGAGTCAAGCGTATTTTTATATTAGCGCAGCTAACTTTTGGAATATTCGTTTTAATAAGATTCTTTCAAGTCTTTTATTTTTAGCCTCGAAGCTTCCCGAGAACTTCCATTTTTAGGCCAAATAGTCGAAATTGATGTAATAAATTTGAGGGATTTTCGAGCTCACAGCTTCGATTGATATTTAATTCGGGGCTATTTTCTCGGAAACCACTGCGTTTAAGTTAAAATTTGGGGTTAATTATTAGTATAAAACCTAATTTAGAGCTTAATTTAATTTAGAGGGGAACTAATTAAAATACTTATTATTTAAATGCTTGTTTGATTTTATTAGGCTCGGGTTGAACCTGTTGCCACGTGTATCTCGTGTGATCGATTGTCTTTTAATCGATTTTCTTGATTAAAATAAATTGATTTTATTAAAGGCTATTTAATAAATTTATTTATCTACAACAACTTTGTCTTGAATTTGTTCATTAGTTATATAGTATCACGATTTTATTATTTTACATGGACTTATTATAACAAAACATTATTTTTGGATTAAAAAAATATATGTGTAAAAGCTTATAAATGTTCCCATTGGACTGTGAATTATTAGACATTAATTCTTTTATTTCTTCTAGTTTCTCTGGTGAGTGGTGACACTGTATGAGGAACGAACAAATTCACGGTAGTTTAATGCTTTGAGATTTTCTACTACTTGATGATATTGGTGGGTAGTTATTATAGAAACTAAATAATTACTAACTGCTCCTATAATTTTTTTTTTAAAAAAAACTTCTCCCATAATTAAGGAAATTTGAGAACATGAGGCTTCACTTTTTAGCTTGTAATTGCCCCCTTCCCATATTATATATGGGGTAGATGATATTGATGGGTAGTTATTATGGAAACTAAATAATTACTAACTTCTCCTATAATTAAAAAAAAAAAAACTTCTCCAATAATTAAGGAAATTTAATAATATAGGGCTTCACTTTTTAATTTATAATTATCCCATTCCCATATTATATATGGAATAAATATATATCTAATGTGATATACGGGGTCATGGTCATCTAACGTGATATTCGGAGTATAAATTAGTGGGATTTGGGAGGTTAGTTGTCAACTTATCACTGGCTAATTGCAATCTTTTTCATGTCAATGGATCATAGGATATAGTTCAATGTTTTAAGTATTTCAACACAATTATTCTTTAAAGAATACTATTAGGAAGTAATTGTATCATATTCTATAAATAAATATATATAATATATAATATAAAGTAAATTATTTATATTTCTTTCAAGTACAAAGTAAAGGTGAAGCATTAAGTACATTTTTCTGATCCTCTTCCAACTAATGTTTATATTGATTTTAGAGATGTTTTAATGTGTCATATATATATATATTTATTAATTAGCAATGAATTGTTTTGGAGAAAATCACGCCGGCAAATTGAACAGGTTTCTTTTAGAAGATTTGAATCTATGACATTTTCTAAAAAAGGTCCATACCATTAAACTAGATGATGATCTCTTCTGATTCAGACAAATATCATTGGACTAAATATCTATCATGTCATAAACATACATGTTAAGCAACTAATATCCTTTAAAGCCTCAAACTAGTTAATGGTACATTAAAAGTGATTAGAGCAATACTCTCCACTAAAGTAACATTAGATTTGGTCAACCACTAGTCCACCATCACAAAGACAAAGAAACATGGCAACTTTTCATGAGTGTCATCATTTGTTGTACATTCCCAAATCATCTTTATTTAATCCACATGTAATCACTTTGAAATCTAATAACCATTTTTTCATTTCTACAATAACTCAAAAACAAGAAATGGTGTCTCAAGATACAACAACAACAAGAACCCCTAATAAACTCAGTTTAAGCTTAGGCTTCAGTTCTGACAATCCACAAAACAATATACAATTTGGTTGTCAGAGACAGAGTAAAGAACCATCTCTAAAATCCCAAAAAGATTGTCATCTTACATTAAGTTTGACATCAGAAAATGATCATACAAATCAAGAAACGTTTGCAAAACATGAATTATCTATAAATCAACACGAGAATTTTATGGCTAGTGGAGTTTTATTATTTTCTAACAACTCTGGATGTGTTGTAAAAAGGGAAAGAGATGATAGTTATGAAGAAATTGAACATCCTCCAAATGATGGTGATCATCATAAAATGGGTACAAGAAAGAAGCTTCGGTTGACAAAAGAGCAATCAGCCCTTTTAGAGGGCAGTTTCAGAGTTCATAACACACTCAGTCCAGTAAGTAAAGTACTACTCCGTACATCTATCTCAATTTAACTTGCGAGGTTTGATTTTTCATAAATTACATACTTTGACTCTAAATTAATTTTAATGATCAATATATGATGTATGTTGTCTAATAGTTATATGCATGTATGTTGTCTAATAGATTAATAGTTATATGCATGATGAATTAATTTTCAAAATTAAAATTGACTATTATATTGAGGTTGTTTGGCAATTCTAGCTTTAATCTTATGCTGATCTGAGTTCACTCGTTCATGCAGAATCAGAAACTAGAATTGGCAGAACGATTAAAATTGAGGCCTAGACAAGTTGAGGTGTGGTTCCAAAATAGGAGAGCCAGGTAATGTTATACGTATGTAATTCTTAGCTCGAATGAAAGCTTTGATCATGAATTAACTTATTACTTATTTTGATAAATAACATTATGAGTGATAAAAGTATTACTCGAAAAGCAAAATATCGTTAATTAATTAGAATGAATATGAAAAGTAATATTATGCATGCAGGACTAAGCTAAAACAAACTGAAGTAGACTGTGAATTTCTAAAGAAATGTTGTGAAACATTGACAATTGAGAACCAAAAGCTATATAGAGAGCTAGAAGAGTTGAGGGCAGCAGATAATAAACTGCAACCTCATCATCAAGCAATGTACATGCAACTCCTTCCTCCGGCCACCGCCACGTTATCGTTGTGCTCTTCCTGTGAGAAAACTGTGGCGGCGTATCAAAAAGCTCCGATGACCACGATCTCTTTTGCAGTCCCGGCAAGGCCTCCCGACGTTATGATCGCTTCGCCACCCCACCGGGGGCTTGTTTAGCACCAATTTATAGTTTAACTGGTAGCTAATAGTATTATTATTATTATAGTTGTTGTCAATGTCAATGTAATTACTATAGATTCATAGTGTTATAAATTGTCAATGATCCTCATAATATATGTTACTACTGCCAAGTGCCAACTATCATCAAATGCTATTTACAATGTATATAGTTACGAATTTAATTTATAAACATCGTCAACACCAATTGTCCTGATCTACACAAAAAACATTATAGAGAATCAAAATCCTAATTCAAGACGGAGTACTAAGTACTTAACCTCAAATGATTGAATATTCACTTCTCTACGTATGGACCGTATCTAGACAGAAAACAGTATAATGGTGGGTCATTTGTAGTGTTATTATAGATATCGTATTGGTAGATACTTTATCGAATTTGTTAATTATCAAATTTTTTCGAGTGTCCACCAATTCTTTTAGTCAAGTCCTACAAGGATAATAGTCGGGTTGGTATCTTGTCGGGCTTTTTGGATGAGTAAAAAACGAGTATCGGGTTAGCCTCAACTTATATATAAAAATGTGTAAAAAAAACTAAAAACGAGTCAGGTTTTAACGAGTATTAGTGTATGTACTTTATGGAGTCTGGTAACTAGCGGTTGTTTTAAATATCGAGCAATACATTCTACCTAACACCGACTCAATAATAAATCGAATGGGTAATCAAGTCGGATTTTTGTTCCGAGGACCAATTAGGTACCGGGTTATTCGATCCGATAATATTTTTACTTGTGGGTCTAGAAATATATAGGAGTATGTTTTAAGCCCAATAAGGCCCAATATACTACAAGTGTACAAATGTTCAAGTGAAGGGATAAGGCTATCCAATTTCACAACCAAAACCAAGAAAATGTCAGTCTCAGCTATCTTCGGCACAAGACTGGTGGCGCCACCGCAAACAGCCACCATCCCCACCAGCAAAGCACCCCCATCACTGAGTTTCAACGGCGGCGGAGGACTGGTGGTGGAGTGTTCATCAAGGCCACAGAAGAAAGCAACAGCTCATCACAAGAAAACAAGACCACGCAAGACTCAGAAATGGGACATTAAAAGAGGACCCACTGTTTATGCTCCTCTCCCCCCTCTCCCACCTGAGTGGACTTTGCTTGCTCAACAAAATTCGGCTGGTGGTGAAGCTGATATGGTGCAGCAAGACAAGAGTTAGTCAAACTAATGGAATGTTGTAATAATTGTTTTATCCTATGATGTCTTTTTCCCTTATCTTTATTATGATATTGGAAACGTTAATGTTGAAGTGCCTTATATTGTTTATGCGAGAAACTATTCAGAAAATATATTGAAACATGTTAATGTTAAAATATCGTATCTTGCTTATGCAGAAGATATTGGTCATGTTAATTTTAATGCACCAGTCATGTTAATGTTAATACATTGTATGATGTTTTTTGTACTTGAACTTTTATTGGGTTTTTGTTAAATATAGGTTTTTGATAATTGATTTGTGATTTATTTGTTTAGTAAATAATGGCCAGAACTAATTTTACTTTAATAGATTGAAATTGGGTAGTAGATGAAATGCATCATTAATAAAAATGAAATAATGTGAAGTGTGATAAAAACAATGCTATGTATTCAGCTAATGCATCATCTCAATACATGTAGAATGTATCCTTGTACTTGAACATGGTTTGATGGGATTTAATCAATTGGATTTCAAGCTTATGTGCATATTGTTTGATGATAGTTTAGGTTATCAGGTCGAATGTTGTTTGGTATTTCTACTAATGGCCAAAAGCTTGAATATGTCATCAATCTCCATCAGTTATCCTTGCATGGGTTAATTTTAAAGTTTTTAACATCACCTTGGTTTACACAATTCAAACATATTTTATGTTCAAAATATTACAATAAGAAAATTTGTATTAATTACAAAACTTCAAATTTACAACGCCATATAAATTTCAGCTCGAACAAAAGAACATTAATTGACAAGAATATAATGAAAGTAAAAAAATGAGATTATACGGTTATAAATGAGTACTTTTTTGAACATCAATAAGGTTTGACTTGAGTATTACAATTCCAAAGTTTTTAGACTCAAACGAACAGAAATAACTTAATTCGATTTTTGTTCGAAAATATAAAGGCTTAGTTGGATTCAAAGAAAGCTTGGAAAGTGAAGGCAATATTCGATTTTTCTAATAAAACTCGTCCAAGTTCGAGTTGAATCAACCCTTTTGCTCTAATACAGCCGAATCTACGAGATTCAAACTCATATAATATATTAATCGAAATCATTGAATTGAAACTTCAATCTGCTTAATGTTATGTCAGTAAATCGTGAATTGAGCTTCAATTTGGTCAATTTATAGCTACCACCATTAATTAATGTAACGAAAGCTCTTTTTATTTTCTGCAAAACCTAACTGTACCCCCCTCCCTTCAACTACGTGGCAGCCTGGCTCAAGTTCACAGGGTGGTACAAATTCTCCACTGTTTCATAGGTACAAACTTTTAACTAAATTTTGCTACTTTATATTGTTGGGTTTAGTTTTTTTGTTGATTTTTGATATTGCAATATTGAGCCTTTTAATTTTCTTGATTAAATTTAGCTAAAGTTTGGTTTCTTTATATTGTTGGGTTCCCCAGTTTTTTGTTGATTTTTGATATTGCAATATTGAGCCTTTTAATTTTCGTTAAATTTAGCTAAAGTTTGGTTTCTTTATATTGTTGGGTTTTAATTCCATGTTTTTTGGTGTGGAATTTTGAGTTGCCTTATCTTAATTTGTTGGAAGAAATTTAGCTAAAGTTTGATTCTTTTTGGTTGTTGGGTTTAATTTTTATGTTTTTTGATGTTGGAATTTTGAGTTGCCTTATTATTAATTTGCTGGATGAAATTTAGAATAATTTATGCAATTTGGTATAGAATTCGGTATGACATAAGGAATTATATATAGTGGATTTTACAATTGTGAAATATTATTTATAGAAAATAATTATTGTGCCAGAAAAATGGTATTTTTTGAATTAGTTGAAGTCTTGAGATTGTTAATTCTTTAAAGGTACCATCTTTTTGGTGTTCCATAGAATTGAGAATGGAAAAATTATTGTTTTTGTGTAATTTTTATTACCATTTTTATCGGTTACCTCGAGAAGAAGCTTAGGTTAGTGATTGCGCTTATTCGAATTTGAATTGAATTGATTGTATTCCATTATTGTATTTGCTTTTTTGGAATTCATAGAAAATAGCTTTAGAGTTAATCATAGCATTTGGCAGGAAAAAGTTCACCACGGCAAAAAATTTGAAGTCATGTCGGTAGAACTGACACCTTCTAAGAGACCATATGAAGGTCATGATGCAGAGGAGAATGGTAACGGGAAGTGTCCGAAACCTGAAGTTTTAAGTTCGAAAGATTCGCCTTTGAAAGTCTTTCTCGCAGGCAATGTTATTCGAGTTCTATTCCCTGTTTCCAAAATGGATAGTCTTATTGGTGATGATGGTAACACCAGCTCTCAGATCCGCCAAGATTGTGGTGTGAATGTCCAAGTTGAGGAATTTGTCCCCGGATGTGATGAGACAGTGATTACAATTTCGGGCTCAGATAAAGATGTAGAAATGGGCTCTGAGCAGGCTAAAGCTGATGGCAATGAGTCTGATAAGAGCGCAAAAGGTGATAACAATGAGGAAAATAAACAGCCAGTTCTCATTGAAAATTCTCGAGCAGAGAATAATGATTCGTCTATGTGTAAAGCAGTGTTGCTTTTATTTGAAAAAATGGTTGGAGGACAAGAGATGAATGGAGGGGAGGAAAGCGAGAACAAGTCTCCCTCTCATGTAATGAGGCTAATTGTACACTCTAGTCAAGTGAGCAGTTTGTTAGGAAAAAATGGAAGCGTCATCAAGCAAATGTCTTCTGATAGTGGGGCAGAGATCAAGATACTCCCTAGGGATAAGCTGCCTCGTTGTGCCTCTTCTACTGATGACCTGGTTCAGGTGAGTTGGTTAAACTCAGATAAACATGATATTTAAATGAAGATTCTTCAGAATTGTTAGAAATGGCTCATAAATGGCATTCATTTTTTTTTAAGTTAGTTAGCGAAGTGATGAATTATAGGTCCTTTTGTAAATACTTCTCACGAAAGTTATTTTCTAGTGGAAGGCATTTATTTATGATGTTGACTTATTCTGCATCTCTTTTGTTTATCTTTCAGATTTCTGGTAAGCTGGATGTGGTGAGAAAAGCTCTCCAATCTGTTTGTAAACCGCTGCTCCAGTGTTCTTTCAATCAAGACACTCCCTCTGATGTGAAACCATCGCGTGACTTCAGCCACCCATCCTCTCGGCAGGATAAATTATCCCAATCAGACCATTCTTCCCATCGACAGGTGGCTCCTTATTCAGCCGGATATCGTGATAGTGAGAGCACGTTCCCTGCCAGAATAAATCCTCCTGACACCTTATCTTTTCGCTTATTATGTCCTGGTGAGAGGGTTGGAGGTTTGGTCGGAAAAGGGGGTACCATAATCAATGCCCTTCAGCATGAGACTGGATGTGATATCAAAATTTTGGAAGGTGTTGCTGATTCGGATGATCGTGTAATTGTCATATCTGGTCCAGCGGTATGATTTAAGGACTAGACTAAAAAATTTGGCATGATTTAAATAGCGTGTTTTGCCTCAGTAATCTATGCCTTATGCGCTTGCCTAAAATTTCTATGCAGCATCCAGAGTATAGGTCTGCTATACTCGACGGAGTTCTTCGTGTGCATGCTAGAATATCCAGGGTAGGACTCGAAAGAAATGAGAGAAGTGTAACTGCAAAATTACTCGTGTCCTCTAATCAGATTGGATGTCTACTTGGAAAGGGAGGTGTGATTATATCTGACTTGAGGAAGTCATCAGGTGCTTATATTCGTATATTAGGAAAAGAACACATCTCAAAGAATGCTGCAGAAAATGATGAAGTTGTTCAGGTAAGGTTCATTGGCAAGAACTAAGAGAATGTTAGATTAAGCAATCAGTACTTTGATATCTTTCTTTTGGTGTACTATCACTTTAGTGAAATGGATAGAGGATTATATGGTTATTGTTGTGCTTGGTGGTTTCTCTTCAGTTTTAAAAAACTAATGAACTTTTTTCAATTTGTACACTGTCCAAAAAAGAAGAAAGATAAGTTAACTTTATTAACTCTCTAGATCATTGTTTGTCTGACTCATGTTTCCAGATTAATGGAGAAACAGAAACTGTTCATGAGGCCCTCTTGCAGATAATTGTAAGGTTGCTAGATCGTTTCTACCGAGATGTATTTCCTTCAAATCATGTTTTCCCGGATAAATGGACTCCATTCTCTCCATTTGGTGTAAGGAGGAGGGAGTTTGCTCCTCCAAGTATGTATCATAATGCTGGGCCTCCACTAGGTGGATTTCGCCCCCATGGTGCTGGTCATCCACTTGATGGGTCCCCTTTTCATGCACCTGGAATTCCAGAAAGAATTCCTTCCTCTGCACCATGGGGTCCTCAGGTAACAATATCTGATATTTTTAGTAACAGGTCTAAGTTTCTTGTTTTCTTTATTTAATTGCCGTAGTCTGAATGTCCAGGTTGTGTGAGTGTGCTGTACTCAACGATTGTTTATATGTATATGCTTCTTAAACTTTGTAGTTTCTAGCAGGGGATGATTGATGGTGGTGGCCCAGTGGGATTCCCAGATCATCCAGGAGCTCCCGCAAGAAGAGAAGGATTTTCTGGGTATGTGATGATTTGTCTGTATATTGTTGCCCTCTGTTGGATATAAAAGACTTCGCTGTAAACAAATTGCATCTTATGGCAGGGGGAATCATCCTGCAATCATAACAAACACGACAATGGAAGTTGTGGTTCCTCATTCTGTTGTTCCTGCACTCTATGGTGAGGATGGTGGATGTCTGAGACAAATATGTGAGGTACATTACCCGAAATAATTTCAATCGTCTTTTTTTAACCTGAAGTTCACCTGACATCGCGTCCTAAGGTCATTGGTTAATGTTTTGTTCTGCCGACACTAGTGAACAAGTTTATAATGACCCATGTCGTTCTTGGTCCAGTATATTGCCAAATCTGTTATTCTGCTCGCCGTTCAGTATACACTTAACTTATCACGGAAGCAATCGTTTATGTACTATACACTGAGTTAAGGTAATGTCTTAATGTTACTCAATGATGATGTTTCTAATACTCTTTCAGATTTCGGATGCGAGAATTACCATAACTGATACTAAACCTGGAGCAACCGAAACTTTAGTTATAATTTCTGGCACCCCTGAGCAGACTAATGCAGCGCAAAGTCTTATTCAAGCATTTGTAATCAGTGAGACTGAAGCGCCATGATGTTGAAGTCACTGTGAGGTATTATTTCTAGCTCACTTGCAAATTCAAGTTACAATGCAATATCAAATGTGATTCACTGGTGTAAATGAAAAGCTTCATGATCAATACATTATCTCCATAATTTTATTAACAAATACTCCTTCCATCCCACATAGATTGTCCACTTTTGATTTTTTATTATACATCTTGAACTTTGACCATAAATATTTTTGTTTGTATTGTATAATACTTAATGAAAACTATATCAATGAAAAATACATTTCAAACTCTTTCCATTGATATATTTTTTATAAAATATTATACAATACAAACAAATCCTCTGTATATTTAAGGTTAAAGTTTGAAATTTACAACTATAAAAAAAAGTGAACAATCTTTGTGGGATGGAGGTAGTATTTCTTTGGGACTTGCATTTTTGCTTTATCGTGTTCTTACATGGCTTACCGGGACTGGATCCTGAATACTGTACAATACTTTCGATTGCAGTTGCACAGCTATGAATAGGAAATGAGTGGAGGGACTCTCAAACTAGCTGATTAGTCTTATCCCAGGACAAAGAATGCCTGTTAAGTAGTAACTGGAGGATAATTCTGAGTACTTATATCGTAGTTCCCACTCCGCGACTTATAGAAAAGGAGAATAGTAAACATTTCTATGGATATGATTATGTCATTTATGTGTCTTTAAATGAGAATTATCTTGCACTTTGGTATAAGTTCATTTTTCTAATTATGCCTCACCCCAATCAAATTGACATGAGATATCTCTAGAAAATTTATCTCCGTTTCGTGGAGTGTCGAAGGAAAGTTTATATCCGGGTGATCGGTTGAATTCTTTTAGCTAGTCACATTATTTGAGATATTCAGTTGTATGTCAATTTAGGCACATTGTAACTTGTAAGACTGGGGAAGCATAAAATGAACATAAAAATAAAAAATAAAAAAATGGGAAAGATGGAACTAGATTGTCTAGAATCATTAAAGTTAGGTCACATTAGGGGTGCATATGTTTTCCTTTTCTCTTTCCTTGATAATTGGATTGCTAAATTGGAATTATGAAAGTATAGTGATAAGGACCTATTATTTTGGCACTAACTTGACAAATTGAACAATCATGAAAAAATTATTTCATAGATGGAAAACTCTTACCCTACCTTGGATGTTATAGGTACTTGCTAAAGACCATCTTTTTGGAGCATGTGTGATATTATATAGAAAACCCTTATAAATAATCTTATGATATTTATATTTATATATTTCTCGAAAATGCAAAAGATTGTAGTTTTTTTATATTAAAATCAAACTTTCGAATTTTGGCCAAATATATTTTGTTTGTGTTGTATCTTGTTTTATAAAAAATATATCGATGGAAAGGTTTGAAATGTATTATTAATATAGTTTTAAATCGATTCTTATCTGATACAAATAAAAATATTTCTGTTCAAAGTTCGAGAGGTATAGCAAAAGTTGAAGTAGACGATTTTGTGGGATGGAGGGTAGATAATAAGTTGATGCTTATCAAAGAAGTCAGCTCATGAGTTTACATGCCACAAGTTCACCAACTGATTTAATTGTCACTTATACTAATTAAAACTCGAATTAAAGTTGCCTACTATACCAATACATTATGACAAACAAGTACTACTACTACCCTTTAGGTTGCATGAAAGGGTTTCACTTTGGTGACATTTTTGGCAATTCCTTGTATGGAACCAGCAGCAGCAATAAGTGATACAACCAAGCAAGAGAAGCTCAAGATTTTGAGCCACATCCACTTTGCAGAGAACTTTGGTATTTTCCTTTGTGCAATGTGCATCTCTATGGGGAAGTAGACTGTTAAAGGGTAGAACACTGTTGCTCCGAGCAGACCTAGGACGTCGTTGAAGAAAGGGATGATCATGGCGATTAAGGTTGCGAGCACGACGAAGACAGTCCTCCACACTAATCTGAACATGTTGATGTTGAAACCACCACCGATGTTGTATTCTTGACTTATGAATTTGCTTTCGGACCATCGGTTGCTGCTGTAATTCTCTATGAACCCGAAGAGGGGCTGGCAATACACCTGAGACACAACCATGAAAACAATATCTGTTATGTTACATCATAACTATCTTTGATGTTTACAAAATACGGTGTACAATCAATCAAAGTAGGAGGCAAGGTAATGCAATACAAAGAGGGTTAGATGATTTCATCTGAAGAATAGATCGTTTGTTACAATTTTTCCTTGAAGACGTACCTGATAAGCTCCAATGAGATGGACTGCAATGCAAATGTTAGCGAACGCGACAAGCCAATAGGGTTCATAGAAACCAAAGCCAGTAAGGAAGTTCCCTGGAGCTTTGTTCCCAAATGCTGCATATCCTAGGAGTCCACAAAGAGCATAGAACAATGTCGTCACAGAGACACCATACAAGGATGCCTTTTTCATCACCTTATTCTCCGGTGGTGGTGGTGATTTTATTGTGTTCTACAAATATACACATGTTTTTATTAGTTCGGTCAATTTGACGTCTAATAGATGCACCATTAAGAAAGTGTGAAGTTGTAGTAGTCACAAATAAACGTAAAGAGAGATGAAGAACAAAGAAGTTGTACATAGACAATGTCAAAAGACAATGTGGGTTTAATGGAGTAAATGACCCAACAATAGAGCTAAATGGAAATGTATTCATATTAACAGACCCCCTTTAAAATATCTGCAAAAATATTCGAGTCCAAAATTTAAAATTGTTAATCAATTTGATTAATTTATTTACCTGTATCTCAACCAAAACCAAAGAGAAGGCATAAGAAAAGGCTATATTTCCAATGGCTTGAAATGTTTGCCAAACTTTATCGGCTCCTGTTACATCCACTCCCACTTCCACTCCTGTTAAGGTTGACTTTGGTTGATCTTTTCCAGCTAAAAAACAACCACCAAATTGTAAAATCTTAAAGAATAATACAAATAAATCATAATGAATATCCAGTGATCGTAGGATATTACTCAAAATAATGAGGTCCCGAGATTGAGACCTTGTAAAGACAAGAATTTTAGAAGAATTTTTTTAAAAGTAGTATTGAATGAAAAATAACTCAGAAGATATAATTCTTGCTAGGGAAAGACCAAGGCCAATAGTAGAGTAGGCAAAAGACATTATGGCAGCAACAATGGAGAGCCATGAGAGCTTATGAAAATTGGGGATTTGACTTAAAACAAGCTGGATGATACCAAATCCGATCATATATGGATAATTGTTGATTTTGCACTTGGTATGATCATGTCCCTCCTTGTGAAAGCAAGTTGCCCTCTCTACAGCACTGCAACAAATATATCAATATATGGTTTTTATATTAAGTGACTAATTTTAAAAATACTTGAAATAAGTTTGAAGCATGAATGTTGTTTTCATAATTTCAATTATGAAAATATTGAGTAATTAAGACTACTAGATTTGTTTTGAGGGTCGGCTTGTTAAATATACCATTTTTTTCTGTGTTGGTGGGAGATATATGACTATCAAGACATATGACCGACAATATTATGTAAAGACTTTGAGTAATTAAGACTATTAGATTTGTTTCCTAAAGGTCGGTTGGTTAAATATGACACTTCTACTTGTGTTAGTGGGAATTGTATGGTTATCAAGACATATAGCCAATATTTGTGGGATTATCCATAATATGTCTTGAATAATTACTTCCCAACACAAGCTTAAAAAGAAATATATCACATTTGTATTGAGGGGTGGACATAACAAAAAATGATATTTGAATCTAAAATTTAAAATTTGAATCATTAAAATTATAAATAGACAATTTATAGAGATGAAGATGTTATCATAGTTGGTACATTATTTAGGTAAATTAAATATGCTAAATGACAATATGCATTGACTGGAGAAAAAATGTTGAATATTTTATGTGATGGGATGCCTTTAATTACTCACACCATACTAATTGAAGCAGTAATTGTGTATCCGATTGCTGTTCCCACTATGCTCGCATATTGTGCTAGTCCACACAGCTGTACCTTCGCACCTCCTATGACATAAATACCAAATAAAAATTTAAGCATTACGTTACATTAATAAGAAATTATGCGCATAAGTCCATATTCAAAAAAATAAAAATAAAAAATGAGCGATTTAGTATATGCGTACACTGAAAATTGCATTCACCTCATAAACATTATTCATTAATCAAATTCAACAAACTTCGAAACAATAATTGCTAAAATATATTTAGCGACAATTTATTGATAAACGACGTACCTAAATGGGCACGGACGACGTGCATATAAGTAGGGTTTCTCTTCCCGGATTGGGGTCCGGGCGAGCGATTGCAGTCGATGAGGAGGGTGGCCATGTAGTAGGTGATGAAGGAGAAAGCAACAAGCACCGCCGGTCCAGCCACCCAACCTAGCTGAGCCATTGCCCATGCAAGTGATAGCACCCCAGACCCAATCACAGCCGTTATGATATGTGAAGTTGCAGTCATCACAGTTCCTAATAATAATTAATGCATGGTTAATGTTCATCATTTTCAAAACAAAATTTCAGGAAATTTAATGTATCACAACAAACTTAAAATTATCACAACAAATTAAATGTATCACAACTAATTTCAGGAAATTTAAAATTGTTGTGAACTTGTGAAATTCTTCATCTCATTAATATGAACCTTGAAAATTGAAAAATGTGTTTTGGATTAATAAATGTGTTTTGGATTAATTTTTATGAGTACGTACTTAATTACTTTAGTTGATTAAGTGATTATGTTAAACAAATCGAATCAAATTCTGGTCGTATTTCAAAACAATCTAAATCATAAACCAAATTTAGGCAACGATATAGGTAGAAAATTATATAAGTAATGATTTCTTATTGCAAAGTTTTTTAGAAATGATTTGAGATTATCGTTGGCGAAAATAGGTAAAATTAGAGTATTGTAACTCTATTTTATTATTAACATTATAAAATTTATTCAAATCAAATTAATGCGAGTCAATAAAAAGTAAAAAATACTCAAGTTTGATTTTTTTTTTTCATTTATAAAATAAAGTTGACGATCTTTTAAGAATCAAGGGACTACTATTTATTTTTTCAAAAATTACAATGATTTTATATGTTTCCTTATGTATGTGTCCGAGTGATGAAGATGGCAAGAAATTTGGTTCCACCATTGAGTGTAGTTGGCAAAAAAAAAAAAATACTCTTGAATATGAAACAACCATATACTAAGCAATTAATTTAAAATGTGAACTTCCTAGCTTAAATGTTTTTCTTCTCAACAAAACATCGGTGTTTATATGATGAGAATCAAATCCGGAACCTTATAAGTCCTAATTTAAATGTCGTGAAATGGAAATATATATGTACCTGTTCGGTTCTCTCCATCGTCATCTTCGCCGACGAAGTTCCTGCTTTCTTGATCTCTCATTTCTAGGATTTTTTTGCCTCTCGGTTTAATTTTATGAAGGAAGAAATGTTTGATAAATTGAAGGATTCATATAGTTTTATACTAGCATCTTCATATAGAGGAGTGTTTAATGAGGGTCGATTGACAAATTGAAAACGGTCGTAATTAAGGTATGTTTGACAATTACGAGTACTAAAATATCAATTTCTAAAATTATTGATGAAATTAATAGTCAATAACAAACCAACTTTTTATAATAAAATACTAGTTTATAATAGTCCGATTCGTAATTACGCACATTTAATATATATCATGACATATGTTATGCTTTTTCACTTTTAAATTAATTTATAAATATAAACAAAATATATTTGACAATCTCAAAAGATTATAATATAAAATATTCATTCAAAGTATACAATAACATTATTTTTTTAAGAAGTCGGGAATATAGGGATAATATGTGGAAATTGGTGAAATGGTCCCAGAAATTAGGTTAAAAAGGTTCTTTATTTGGTCATGATAGTTTAAAAGTTGTAAATTGGTCGTAAATTGTCGTAAAGTTGAATTAGTCGAAAATATGGATCACATTAAATGAGTAGCAGGAAAGATACAAATGGACTTGATCTACAACTTTCGGAGTAAATTTATAATTTTTCTTTAAAGTATTAAGGACTCGACTTTAAATAAATAAGTTTTTATGTCTCTTTTTAATTGCCCCCTTACTATAAACAACTTCCAAATCATGAACTCAACACATCTTTCCAATTAAGGGACTTCCGTCTATCTATATTTTCAAATCAGAGATTAAATATTCATAATTTTTAAATTACCCCGTCGATTTTGATTTTTAAAAAGGGCAAACTTGAAATTATGCATAAAATCATATTTTGGGACATATTTTGCAATAAAAATAAATATTGATTATTTTTTAATAAACTACAAAATATTACTTAATACTCCTTGTTACTCTCTGACCCCCACTTGTTATCTCGATCATTTTTCCTTGTAAACTAAAACTTCAGCCTGACCCAGCCTTAAATAATCAATAATATACCAAATTCAACCTGGCGTCCTGACCCCTACCGTAATTCTCTTAAACAAAACCCCGTCCACGCAACTAAAAACTAATTTTGCTTTCGCTTTCATCCAAAACTTATGAAAATAACTCACGATTCTTGATTTGGGTTGTAGATTTTGAAGAGAACTGACATCGAGAGAAAATCAAGATTTGCTACATGCCGCCGCGCTTTCTTCTTCGTGAAAGCTCTAATTGTGGTCTTGAGATGGTGGTTTTGGGCTGATACAGTGGAGGAAGAGGGGGTTAGAGATGAGGGCTTTGGGCTCGCGTGGGAAGGATAACAATATATGTTGCACTTCCATCTATGTTGCTTACGGGGGAGGACGATGGCACTGTTTTGGGTTTGAGGTGGTGGGTGGGGGTTTTGAACCTCATCTGCTGAGCTGGGTGAGGTTAACATTTAGCAAAGAGAGGAAGATGAAACAGGGATGGGGGTTGCAGGGTGGGTTAGGATGGGTGGTTTACTGGTTTGGGAAATATTCATTTTTTGTTTTACTTTTATTAATAATATAATTATATTATTAAAATGGCCTAAATCTTTTTTATTTAAAGTTGTGTCCCAATACTTTAATGAAAATAGTAAAATTTACCAAAAGTTGGAGAGTGGTCGCATATATTTTCCGTTACCATTTTAACGAATCCGTTAGTTTTTGGACTAATTGCCCAGCTACGTGACAATTTAAAGGACCAATTTGTACTTTTGAACTATCGAGGACCAAATGACAACCTTTTCACCAATTTCCTCGGGATAATATCATCGATCCTTAGAACATGTGCATCATACCCCTTACATTGTACCTAAAAGTTATTTTTATAAGTTAAAATTGTGAATTGTCATTTTTTTGCACTTTATGAGCTACCCAAAAGAGAATTCACAGAAGCGTAGAATGAAATTTGTAATTCTTTTTATTTCTTGTGAAATAAAATCCAATCACTAAAAAAGAAAAAATCACCGCGGTAGTTATGCCAAGATTTGTATCCATGTGCATGCTTTTTTATTTTTTATTTTCTTTCTTTCTTTCTCTCCTCCTTTTTTGTTTTCTTTTTTCTCTTAAGGATCAAAATAAAATTTAAATATTTATTCATATTTAAATGAAAATAAAAATCTTTTTCATTCAATGTTCATATTTAATATATAATTTCAAGATTTAGTTTTGATAAATGATTAATTTAATTTATTACATGTTATGAAACATTAAAAATTGGAGTTTGTTATTACTAAACTTATTATTTTTTAAAATAGTATGATGTGTATAATGAGATATTTGATTTTGTCACTAAAGCCCATTAAATATAAAAGTTAATTATCACATCAATCGTGGCAGTAGCCGTTCATATTTTACAAATTTTATTCATTTTTCACATATTTAAATAATTATTTTTTGTTGGCAATATTTTATATAATGGCCATAAAATTAAAAATAAAATAGCCTATTGTTTAAGGTTTTGAAAGCATTGAATAAGATAATAAAATTAGTATAAAAAGAGTAATAGGGTTGATTTTATTTCGTGACGATATTGTGCTTTAAATAGATCCATGCATCAAATTGACAATTATTTTATTTTATGTGTCCACGGTAAATACGGCCGGATATCGAATTAAGCGCTGCGGTGCGCCCCTACGCATCGGCGTGGAGTTCGATCCTGGCGGCGGCAAGCAGTATTCTTTGAATCTAGAGTCGTCTTGCCGGTGTTATTAGGGTTACACAGCCCATCTTGGCGTTATGTATGGGGTATTGCGGGCGCATCGAAGCGCATCTCGAGATAACCTCACTTAGCATTGATGATGGGCCCAGATGCGGGGGCCTTTTTACGTTGGCGTATCAGCGTGGTTATTTTTATAGAGGATTAGGGGAGTATTTATTACCATTCTAATGTCAGTAGCATGAAAAGTAAAATCATGTTTAATTAATGATTTTATTAAATATATATCAAAAAAAGAGAAGAAAATATCTAATGATGATAAATTGATAATGCAATCTTATTAAGGAAATCAACAAAATTATCGGGGTATTAATCAAAACCTTATTAAGGCAGTCTTTCGTGACTCGTTGGCTATTTAATGAGGTAAATGATGACTTGTCTCAATTTCTATCGGATTTTTTGTTAGAATTTTAGATAGATGAACATGTGTGTTTTTAAAGGACGAGTTGAGAGAGGGAGGTATATATTTCATTCTTAAATACTCCGTAATTCATTTGTCATCTTAGTGTTAGTGTTTCAGAAGTCAATATCATTAATGTGTCAAGAATCTAAGTACCAAATAAAATACTCCGTATAGAGGACGATCTGACCTAACTTTATGTGATCTCTAAACCGAAAGATCAATTATATAGGGTATGTTTAGGAGCTGCCTTGATGGATGATTTCAACAATGTTGTTCATCACTGTGGGGTTTGAAGGCAGCATGATAGCAATTGAAGGGAAGTTGAGTAGTTATTTTACACTGTGTGGTGGATACTGTTTAATCAGACCATCGATATATGAAGTGCCATTAATCTATTGCCTTTATTGTTTCACAAACCATTGAAATTTAATAGACCAAGGTCAAACAATTTCTTATTGAGAATCGAATGGGTAACACAACATTAAAAAAAAAAACATACATATCAATCTTGTAGACATAATAGCTGAAAAAATCAAATTAAAACCTTCAAACATTTGTATAAGAGTAGTATAATTTTCTTCATATTCTAGATATAGACAGACCAACAAGTCATAAAAAGAAGAGTTGTTTTAATCATATTTGTGCTTTATTCAACAACTTGATTAAAAAAAAACTTGGGAAATTAAGTCAATATCATAAAAATATTTATGAACCTGGATTGTATTTGTATCTAGTGTTGGGCCGTAAAAAACAATTGAAATTGATAATCTCACTTCATTTAAAAGTTAAAAACTAGATTCAAAATAATAAATAATTGAAACGCCATTAGTATCAATTTAGTGAAAAAAGGATAGTAATGAATGATAAAGAATAAGAATAATTATAATGCATTAATCCCTTAAAGTAGTTATGTTATGTCACAAAATGATTTTTTGTTGAATCATAAAAACACGACCATATATTTGCACACTTCTCAAATATGAACGGGTCATTGAGGACCAAGGTCAACATACAGATCTAAAGTGACATTTAGAACCCAAATAAGGTCCGAACGGCCCAATAGATCAGACCCAGAGTTCGGCCTAAATCTCGCACCGCCAACCCGATGTAAATTTAAAAGGTTTTGATTTTTACACTTCAAATATCAATAATCACATTTCAGTTTCTCTTTTCTAGCTCTCACTTTGTTCTATAAAAATTTAATTCAAAAAAAAATAAAAAATAATTATCGCTTGATAGAGTATAGAAATCAAAATCCAATTTAAAAGAATGACAGATTATGCCTCCTACCAAAACTAGTCAATCGAGTGCACTGAGACCAATAGACGCTAAAGACGTAACAAATCAAGAGAATAAATGCATCATTAATAGTGTAATATATACATTATCAAGAATAATCATGAAATCATATCATCCATGAGGACTTTGAAGGTGCATTCCCCCATGATATCAAATTTGTCTAGACCCAATAATGAAAGGAATTATGTAATCTCATCGCATACTACTACTTTAGGCAATTACTTTGCTATTAACTTTAGGATATTATTGTTTCGAGTCGAGTAAATGATAATATAATTATATAAATTATATTTCTAGAATTGATAAATCTACTCGTAACATTTTTTTTTTCTTCAGAAAATTTAATCATTATAGTGACACAAAACAAATTTTTTTAAGGTATACGTGTTTCAGTTGTAACATCAACTACAATCTTAAGTCCACATCTTATTACCAAAACAGAATAATGGTAACCATTCTCAGCTCAACTGGAAAAGAGTTTCGATCTGCTGTAAAAAAAAATTGTTAGATAAATAACAAATATTATATAAATGTTTATTTTGGAAAAGATAATGATCCATTTATTAAGTGATAAGTTATCAATTGATCAAGGTAATTAATTATGATTATCTCTCCCTATTTTTATGAAACTACTCACACATAAATTCTATCTCTTGTGACTGTGTAATTATTTTATGATATGATGGCTAGAGTAGTATACATATATGAATGAGCCTAGTTACTTTAGATGTCATCAAACCTGCTCTCAAATTTTTACACCATCTAAAGTGAATAGTGAGGGTTTGGAACCAAAGTTATTATTTGTAGCAGAAATTCGATTCAAGCATTTGGGGTTTCTCAAAGGTGATTTAAGATTTCAATAAGCAATGGATGAAGATATATTAATCAACCTCTTTTATCACTTTTGCTTTTATTGTTATATTTACATAAAATAATTAGAACATACATATTAATTATGATATAATTTACATTTGGTATCGAGAGGCAGGTTTTGCCTCTGTCTTGCTTGTTATGAAAATCTCGTTACTCCATTATTAGTTTTCATATGCTATCGAGATGTTTTGCCATATATTAATTCGCAAATTTTGAATAATGTTTTGCCATCTCGATGCCATATCATTAGTTGAGTTTCATATGGTGGTACGAATTTTCGTTTTGTTTTATTTTGTGCCGAATGATGCTATCCATATAGACAAAAGAATTTAAGTAATACTCCGTAATAATATATGTCATATATATATTTGATTATATTAATGAAGAAGTTATATGAGTTACTGGAGCATATATTATACTCCGTATATGGAATCATGACACGTACTGTAGCACAAATCCACCATGTAATATTATATGGAGTAATATTTGATTGCATGGAATTTAGTTATGACATGAATTAACGTCATAGTTCATGGCTTATTCGGCTAGTCATTAATAATTCATGTTCCTGAATTTGAATATGCACGTGTTCACAATTTGTCACTAGTTAAATATTACTTTCATGATAGCTTTTGGTATTTAAGCTTTTTTGAAGTGGCTTTGATCGTCGATTATTAATTATTAATTGTTAAAAAATATAAAATTTATATAATTGGATTCGTCTTTAAAAAATACTTTTACAATATTATTTTTTTAATTTTTAATAATATAAATAAAAGTAATTGAAAATTAAAGATTTGTATGCCATTATGTAATGAAAGTCGATTAAAATATATTGGAGGGCTAGCAGTCATTAATATTATTCCAAGGAATGCAGATTAAAGTAATGTTGAGTGATTCGATAATTTTAATAGTTAGAGACTAGCCACAGCATCTCTAGTTATTTAAAATTTCTTTTGGAATCATATGTAGAAACTAAGACATTAGTTTGTAATTAATTAATTCCTTAATCTACCCAACAGGAATTAAGGGATGAATATGATTTGATAGTTTTGTCATATGGTTATTTTATGAATCTAATTTGAGTAGGACTATAGCCCACAAGCAAGTTTTATGTCACTAGGTTCATATTTTTATTCATGATTTGTATTGGTAAAACATGATAAAGTTTATGTCTCAATTTTATTAATAAGCATATATATGTATATTTTATTGCGATGTTTACAGCAACATTTACGATGTCAGTGTGACATTCCTGAATTAAAGGGTGATAACTATAAGGTGTGGAAAGAAAGAGTGCTTCTGTATTTGGGATGGATGAATATCGACTATGCTATTTGGAAAGACGAACCATCGAGTATAACTCAGAGTCTGAGACTAGTAGTCCAGATGCAGTTGTTCTTTATGAAATGTGGGGGCGATCTAATTGCCTCTACGCTATGTTAAATAGAGACTAAAATACAGCAATAGTATTCGAGGGGTTCTGCTCGATCGGCGTACTAGGTTAAAGATCTCCTTAATGTCATTGTGATTAGTTTTGTAACCGGCGAAGCTCTTTGCTAGCACCTTAATTATGAAGTTTACATCCATGAGGCACAATGAGACTAAGGGTGTGCGTGATTATATCATGCGCATGAGGGATATTGCAACAAAACTTAAGAGTTTGGAAGTTACCATCTTTGACTCTTTCCTAGTGCATTTCATTTTGTGTGCACTCTTCTCCACATGTATTACTTTAAGATCTCTTATGACACACATAAGGATAAATGGTCATCATGAACTCATGATCATGTGTGTTCAAGAGGAGGGCAGATTGTCTATGGAAGAGGGTGAAACGGTGAACCTTACTACTGCTTCTTATTCAAAGAAGAAAAGGGATCATGATAAGGAAAAGGTTAAAAGGAAGCATTTCATCTAAACAAAGCATAAAGTCGATATGTTTCTTTTGTAAAAAGAAAGGACATGAAGAAGCGCATTAAGTTTAAGACTGGCTTAGGAAGAAGGCAGAATTTTAATTTGTTTATGAATCTAATATGGTTAATATTAATCATAATACATGGTGGATTGATTCTGGTACTACAATTCATGTTTCGAATACCTTACAGTGTATGACAATCCTAAGGAAACCAATGGGAAGTGAGCACCACATCTATTCGGGCAACCAGATGAGGCCATTGGGACATGCAGTTTAATTTTAAGTAGTGGTTTTAGTTTGCATTTAGAAAAGACGTTTTATGTACCGGGTTTCACTAGAAATTTTATTTCAATTTCAAGACTTGTACCTTGAAATTCCTTAAATTTTTTGGATTACGGTTTTAAGTATTTTTAGAAGTCGAAGTTATTAGTTTATAGTATTTTGTCTAATGGTTTATATAAATGCTTTGTTTTGAAAGCTGATATCGCTAAATAGTTATTGAATGTTAGTACAAGGTCAAAAGATGTATTATAAATGAAGACTCCTCTATTTTATGACACACATCACCATTGAGAGTTAAATTGGTAATAGAATGGAGTACTTGGTACTTTAGACTTTACTGATTTTGATACTTGTGTTGGTTGCATTAAGGGAAAACAAACTAACAAATATAAAATTGGTGCCAAAAGGAGTTCAAACCTATTAGAGATCATACATACGGATATTTGTTGTCCGGACATGAACACTAATTATCAGAAATACTTTATCACTATTATTCACGATATATGTACCTTTACTTACTTCGTTCCAAAGACGAAGCTTTAGATGCCTTTAAATTGTTTAAGGCTGAAGTAGAGAAATAATGTGATAAGCACATTAAGATTGTGAGATCAGATAGAGGTGGAGAGTACTATGGTAGATACACTGAGAATGGACAAGCACCAGGTCCATTTGCAAAATTTCTTCAAAGAGCATGGGATTGTTTCGATACAGCGTGCACAGTTCTCTGACGAGAATGGTGTTAGAAAGAAAGAACTTCAGGACCTTAATGGACATGGTGAGAAGTATGAGAAGTAATGTTAAACTTCCATCATTTTTATGGGTAGAAGCTCTTAAGACGGCAGCGTATATATTAAACCGGGTTCCTTCCAAGGCCGTCTCAAAGACGCCTTTTGAGTTATTAAAAGGTTGGAAATCGAGTTTGCAACATTCACGCAGGGATGCCGTCGAGGTGAGTGTATAACCAACCGAGAAGGCTGAACCCAAGGACTATTAGTGGGTATTTCATTGGATATGACGAAAGTCTAAAAGGGGTTATAGATTTTATTGTCAAATGCCATGAAAGTACTGGGAATTGTGGAATCAAGCGCTAAATTTGCTTTGAGAATGCTTGAGTCCAGTGGGAGCTGATCAATTTCGAGGACATTGTTAGAAAGTCATGATGATCAACCCCGCCTCACAGTTCAAGTCATAAGTTGATTGTCATTCACGCTCCTAAAGATAAATCGTGTGTTAGTCAACTTGACTATTGAGGATCACTTGAAGTTAATGGTATCCCCGGTAGATCATGATGAGGAACAAACAGTTCATCCCGAGGATGAACAAATTCCACTAAGGAGATCTACTAGATCAAGGAGATCAACTATTTATGATGACTATTTAGTGTATCTACAAGAAGCGGATTATAATATTGGAGTCGATAATGATCCTAATAATAGTTTTTAGAAATACCATAAAGTTCTACAAATTCAAACTTATGGATGAATGCCATGAAGATAGAGATGAGACTCTATGGCATCTAATCGATTTTAAGGATACGTCGAGTTGCCAAATGGTGTATCTTTAAGACAAAGAAAGACTCACATGGTAACTGTTGGAAAATTACGCAAATAATTCATAATAAACATGAACAAATGCGACCAAGATCGAATAAATGTATAATGAAGCAATTGAAACATATATAATATAAAGAAATTCATATATGTATGAATCTGAGAGTACTTCATCTGCCGGCGGATGATAGCAACTTTCTTCCTCACAAATCCTCCGTAGAATCCTCGGCGCCTCGAGTGAAATGCCTCCCAGGTTGGTCGCTCGAAGCGGTTGAGTAAATGCATTGGACTTGCTAGAATCTTACGAGCAATTGGACAAGAATTTGAGTCAAAACTTTGACTCAAAACCCAAGGGAGAGGGGAGGGCGGCGAATCCTTTTGGGGAGAGGATGAAATGAAAATGCTTAGGTTTTTCATTTCATCTTTTCCCTTATATAGTCCCTCTTGGTTTAGGTCGAATAGCTTGACTACGTTTGATAAATAGGCGACTCTCGTTAAGCCATTAACTAACTTATTACTAAGCGATAGTAACTTAATAAGATTACTAATAAACTGCACTTGTTAAACCGTCAATTGAAATAGCAATTTAATTGATTCGATTTTGTCCAATTTGTATTTTACATTATCAATGTAAAACTCTTGATTGGGTATCTCGTTGATTTTAATCAACTCCCAATTTAACAATATCGATTTAATTCCATACATAGAATATAACTCAACGTCATTGTATGTGTGTGACCTTCTAGGCTCAGATAATATTAGCCGTATAATAATATAATTGACCATTATGATTATTATACTCCGATTATGCATAAGGATCTACTTGATACGGCATAATCCTTGATTTTATTATTGAGTTCTATTTTAGTAATTTAAAATTACTATTTATTGAACACTTAATAGTTTGAGTAATCTCATTTAACTAAAAACTAGTAAATGGTGTTACAGCAATTGTTGCGTAGGGAATAATTATAGAAATCAAAATACTACGATTTCAGCGATAGCATCGAGAGACATAAGGCTAGACTCGTTGCTAAAGGGTTCACTCAAAGGGAAGGAATCGATTACACAGAGACTTTCTCTCTTGTATCAAAGAAAGAATCTCTCCGAGTGGTAATGGCATTGAGCTACATCAGATGGATGTGTTATTTAGAGGAAGAGGTTTATATGAAACAACCTGAAGGATTCCCCTCTAAGGATGGAGATCATTTGGTTTGTAAGCTTAATAAATCCATATCTGAGTTAGCAAGCCCGACAATGGTATATGAAATTTCATAAAGTGATTACTTCATTTAGTTTTGAAGAAAATGTCATGGATCAATGTAGATACCTTAAGGTTACTGGGAGCAAAATTTATTTTCTTGTGTTGTATGTGGATGATGTTTTGCTAGCAACTAATGATAAAGGAAATCTATATGAGGTGAAATAATTCCTTTCAAGTAACTTTGATATGAAAGATATAGGCGAGGCATCTTATGTCATTGGCATTAAGATCCATATAGATAAATCTCGAGGCATTTTGGGTTTGTCTCAAGAGCCCTATATCAACAAAGTCTTTGAAAGATTCGGTATAGAAGGTGTTCACCAAGTGTGCCATCCCGTTGTGAAGGTGATCTGTTCAGCTTGGACCAATGCCCCAGGAATGACATTGAGATGGAACGTATGAAAAATGTTCCATATGCTTCGACTATTGGTAGCGTGCATGTGTATGCTGCAAGTGCGTACTAGACCCGACATTGCATATGTTGTTGGAGTGTTAGGAAGACTCATCGGGTAACCCGGGCATCGATCCTTTGGAAGGCTGCAAAGAAAGTGTTGAGATACTTCATGGTATTAAGGGTATGCTTATGTATATACGGACTAATAGTCTTGAAGTAGTAGGCTACTCCAACTCCGATGGCTGCAATGATTCACGTAAATCCACATCAAGATATGTGTTTATGCTAGCTAATGGATCCATATCTTGGAGGAATGCAAGTAGACCTTGGCCGGCCACGGCCTTCATGATAGATTTGAATTTGTTTCTTGTTTGAAGCTGACCTTACATGGTGTATAGTTGAAAAGTTTCATATCTGGGTTGAGAATCGTTGACTCTATTAGTCGGCCAATAAGACTGTATTGTGATAATTCAACTGTTTCCTTTTTGGCTAAGAATAATAAGAGTGGAAGTCAAAGTAAGCACATCAACATAAAGTATCTAGTTGTAAAAGAACGTGTGCAGGAACAAAAAGTGATCATTGATAACATTAGCACTGAATTAATGATCGTTGATCCCTTAACTAAAGGCATGCAAATTAAAGGATTCAAGGATCATGTAGTCAGGATGGGACTTGGTTCCATTATGTAATACATTCATTATGTTTTGTTTGAAATTTTTTATTCAGTTGGATAATTTCTCATTTGGAATTATGTACGTCCAAACTTAAGTTATTTTATTGAGAAATATCTTTATGCTTTGACCGAGAATAAATATAGGGTTTACTCATTTGAGTTAAGTGTGAGTGGTGAAAGACTAAGTATATTGTAATACATGGAAGATTAGTTTGTAACTTCTGACAAAGCTTTTGCTAGCACCTTAATTATGAAGTTTACATCCATGAGGCACAATGAGACTAAGGGTGTGAGTGATTTTATCATGCGCATGAGGGATATTGCAACAAAACTTAAGAGTTTGGAAGTTATCATGTTTGACTCTTTCCTAGTGCATTTCATTTTGTGCACTCTTCCTCCATAATATGGCCCTTTAAGATCTCTTATAACACACATAAGGATAAATGGTCAATTAATGAACTCATGACCATGTATGTTCAAGAGGAAGGCAAATTATCTATGGAACAGGGTGAAAAGGTGAACCTTACTACTCCTTCTTATTCAAAGAAGAAAATGGATTACAATGAGGAAAAGGGTAAAGAAAAGATTTCATCTAAGCAAGGCATAAAGGAGTCGAACATGTTTCTTCTGTAAAAAAAAGGGACACATGAAGTAGAAGAACTGCATTAAGTTTAAGACCTAGCTTGAGAAAAAAAGTAATTTTCTATTATTTGTTTATGAATCTAATATGGTTAATATTAATCATAATACATGGTGGATTGATTATGGTACTACAATTCATGTTTCGAATACCTTACAGTGTATGACAATCTTAAGGAAACCAATAAGAAGTGAGCACTACATCTATTCGGAGAGCCAGATGAGTTCTCCAAATCTATTTTATGATGGCTACAGAGTATAAGTGTATTAGACTAGTTACTTTAGAGGTCACCAAATCTGCTCTCGAAATTTCTACACCGTCTAAAGTGAATAGTGAAGGTTTGGAATCAAAGTTATTATTTGTAGCAGAAATTCGATTAAAACTTTATGGATTTTCAAATGTGATTTAAGATTTTAATTAATAACCAATGGCTAGAGGTACATTAATCGATCTCTTTTATCACTTTCGCTTTTATTGTTGTATGTTAATAGAGTAATTACAACATACATATTAATTATGATATGATTTACATCTGCAACATATGAACTTGAAAATTTACAAACAATATAACACAGGATACCACAACAACAATAACAACAATGGGAGGAAACAAGCTAAGCAAAAAAATTCAGCAAACAAGAGTTTCTATAAGTCTATAACCAAAAGAGATCCTAACAAAAGTGAAATAAACTCAATATGCACAATATTAAATCCTTTAAGAGCTTGTTAAAACAGCATATATAATATCATCATAATCATTCATCACAATGCCACATCAAAATCACAACTCCATTGCTTGCATACATATACATGTATGTGTATCCCCTCCCCCTCTCCCTCGAAAAAATATATAAAATCAAAGTAGTATGGTACTACCCTGATGAAGAAAACAATTTGGCCTCCTCCTCTAAGTGCCCTTTTGATTCTTGCCATTTTTAGGAAATCAAGAATGACTAGAGAAAACTATATAAAAAAAATTACTTCACTTAAATATTGAGACGTTTTGTTAATATATAGTATATGCCTGGCTCCATCCTGTCTGCCCTTTGACCACCCAAATCAGAAGAACAACAAACAACTGCATTGAACTCATCTGCCAAAGCCCAAAAACAACCTTGGATTCAGAGAGTTGTCAGATGGTACCTCTCTCTTTGGGAGGGCAATTTGGTCTTTACATTCTGAAACATAGCTTGTTGAAAAGTACCAGAACCATAATTTTCTAGCAAGATAAGCCATTTTTGCATGCAAAAAAATCAACCAAAATGTGTTTGGAGCTTATGGTGTATGTATTACTGTAGTCAAGTCAGAAAGAACATATAGAAGGAGGGAAAAAAACAAATGTTCTTGTTGCCACAACTTTGTTTGAAGGGGGATAAGTGGAATGGTGGAGTTTTGTTTGGACTTTGGAGTGGAAAATGTCAAAGGAGTCTTGGGATTATGTAGACCATTTTTCTTGGAATCTCTTTTTGCAGTAATGTCTTTCTTCAATGTAGTCCTCCATTTTGATTAAGAGGATTAATCACCACGTGTACATTTAAGATCGAATTAATGCTTCAATTTAATCAATTAATCAATTGGTTGTTGTATGTACTAATTCAAACATATAGTGGCAACATAAAAAAAAAATATTTATTTGAGTTTTATTGTCCTTCATTAAACTTTAATTGTTGTTTGATTTTTAAAAATTGAAGCTTTAACTTAATCGATTATTAATTATTTTATTATTCTAAAAAATATCAAATTTATATCAATTGGATTAAAATGCTTTTAAAAATACTTTAATAATATGAATTTTCTAAATTTTTTAATAATATAATTAAAGTATAATTGAAAATTAAATATTTATCTCAATATGTAATAAAGTCAATTAAAATAGATGGGAATGAATGGTTTTTAGATACCAAAGAACGAATTTACTTTTTACTCGAAATTTTTGTATCACTAGAAATGTAGAGTCAAATATGGGAACTTTTTAGACTACCCCTAGCTTTGCAAACTTAAATAGCTATCTGTCATTTTCTTGTCAAATTCAAAATTTGCACCTTATTCATCTTGGTAAAACTTTCATTAGTAATAAATGATTTGAAGTGGGAGGAAGGAAAACAAATCACACAAGTCAAATATGACCATTACCATTCCTTCTCATGCATTATAAAACAAGGAGCAAAGTCAAAATATGTAATATGTTCTATGTTTTGTTCTTTTCTTTGTGCTATAACCTTTATTTTTATCTGCCCTAGAGTACTTGGAAGAAAAAAATTTAGCAGGACTGCAAGGTGGCTTATTAATGTTGACCAAGGATTGTTGATAAAGAGTCAAACAATATGTTAAATTCTATGCACCGGCTTCACTCTATGACTTTGGCTGTTGCCTATTGGGGGGTATATTCACATAAATTTACTAATGAATATATGGTTTGTTTGCTTATGGTTGCTACCATATGGCTTAATGACTTCTGGTGGAAAGACATTTTCAAACTTCAACTTCTCCTTGTTCCTTAATTAGTTGGAGTCTCTCATTGGTCTCTTACTCCCAATAGTTAATTATGTATAATCATGTTTTGTTGGCAAATGATGAAGAGTATACTTAATCATCTCTCCATCCCAATTTAACTAGACGTCTTTTAACAAAGGGGTTAACACATAATTCATTCATATAACTTTGAATTTTAATCCAAGATTCATACTATTTTTTTTAGAAACTATTACAAATAAAATAAATATGTCTCCACTGAGACTCAAACCCAGATTCTCTTGATTGAAGGCTTAGGATGAATGTCACTAAATTAGAACCCATGTGCCCAACTTATATATTAATTTTTTTAACAATTGATTTTTTATTTGAACATCATGAATTTGACAATAATGGATAAATTCTTGGTAATCCCTTACATTCTTAAAGTTATACCTCTCAATAAGTTCATATTTACGGAGTATTTCTTTTTGTAGTGATATTTTGCTTTCAATATCTTGAAACAAACAATAACATATAATAACATATTTCAATATCTCTAAATAATAAACTTTTATTAAAATAGGACTAAATTATATTCCGTTTGATTTCTATAATAACAGGAAGGCTGTTTCAAACTTGTTCTAATTTATTGATAACCCTATAATTAGGGGATTATTATCTACTTTATCTTTGCTAATGTGACAAGGATTAGGAGGCAGGAATCACCGACAGCATATATAAATGGCATAATATTTGAATCAAGTGTAATTTGGACAGTGGTTCAAAAAGTCAAACACTAACCAACACTGAGAAAACTTAGGCCAAAAGGGCAAGTCTATGAAATCATAAATGGTTTTTTTACTATGGCGAATTTATGTTTTGTCCAGGCTCTGTCTTGTACCCTGCCACGGTAATAAACCACTGCAGGTTTTTTCAACAGTATAGCCTAGTAGGTTTCTTGTGCTTCTGTAAGAAAACATTAAATGACTAAAGTTATTAGGACAACCATTTAAAAAAAAATCAATATTTAATTGATGCAATGTATTGAAATTTATTTTATTTAATTATGAAAAAATCAATTCTTATCATTACTAATACTTAAATCCGAAACCTCATCATTGAAGGTAACATAACATGGCCACAAAATTAATCTTGGTGGTTTGTATTGAAGTTTATAAAAAATTGAAATTTATTGAGACCTGCCCCACATCAAGCTGCGTAAGCACCTTCCCGTGAATTAATAAGGTCCTAAGTCATCCATCTATACCAATTCCATGCAAGATGACCTCCAATGACTCTCGACACAGACCCCCCGCTGTTTAGGTCACGCCCCCATATATGTGGTCCAAGGACCGCTATTAATGCCACGGCCGCATTGGCACTCCAAATTCCACATCGATCGCGTAGCACTCCTGATGAATTAATAAAGGCCCCGCTTCATCCATCTATAACCAATTGATTTTAAGCATTTTACCCCATGACTTTGACAAATTTAATATTTGGTTGTTTGTCTACTTATATATTCATTTTTATTGGTTAAGAAAGTAATCTCTCATCGATGGTATAATGAAATTTTTAATGTCGACATGTGAGAAATGTAAGGACGAATTTATGATGAACTCATAATTGATTTGAAAGTGATATGTTGGCTGACAATTGCTTGACCTTTCATGTCCGGCCAAATAGGTGACGCCGTGACGGTGACAATATGTCATTTGCTGTATGAATGACGTCTTTGATTTGATTGCTCAACCACACACTCAAACTCTTGCTAGTTCCTCCGTGACTCGTTTTCTCCACTATTTTGAAGGGAAAAAAAGTAGTGACCTTATTCATCGTTTAAAGGAACTAAGCAAGTGTGTAATATTTTATGAATCGATTTATTAAGATCGTGATACATATATTATTTATTTGTATAAATTATTTTAAAAATATAAAAATATAATACATGTATAATAATCTTAAGGAATTGTAATAGAGAATATGAACTCTTCCCAAATAAATAGCACAAGTCACTGAAAATTAGAAGATCAAGTTAGTGAAAATAGGATTATTAACGAGGCGAATCATTTTTTAACGAACCAGTCATCAAGCTATTAAAGAATCGGTTATATGGCATCTCTAAATAGGAAGTAGGTCATATTTCTGGAATTTCATTAGAATAGATTACTAACATGGAATGATAGTATCTAAAATTACATATTTGTTGCACAAATAATCGTTTATTCCATCAACGTTAGTATGTAACTCGGAGATTAACATTGCACAAATACAAATGTCGGGATTGTTTGTGCAACAACTTTACAACTCCATATACTATCATTGCAACAACATAAAACTTAGAAACTAAAAAAAATCTTCTTTTACTAAACTCTAGGAATTCTTTGTACAATTAACTTGAAAGGGGAGCAGAAATGAAAAACGCTTAAAATTGACAGTAACACAATTACTATGTACGAGATCAATTGCATCGGGCAGAGTCGAATATACCAAGCAATTCTTGACACGGAAATACATATCAGTTTGTGATTAAATATTGAGTTAACTGGTCCTTTATTTTTCTAGTATATGTATACTTAAATTAAATACTTGGCAACATAGTATTATGTGTCGAATCGGTAGAGACGCACTACTTGCTAGATAAAAGGCTTGCTGCTGGATTTGGATCTTAACTTTTAATAATAAAGGCCCAAAATTGGGTATTAGCACTCTCTAAAGCCCAAAAGTCAAAATAATCAAACAAAGTCAACGAATAACGTTGACTAATAACCCAATACCTATATTATTGCATCTTCAAGCACAAAGTCAACCCTGTTCAATTTCAGGTAAAACCATTGATTTATTACATTTTGGTATTTCATTATCAGTTTAACTGCTTTGCAATTTGTTTGAGTTTTTTTTTTAATGGAGTTGGCATAATGGCATATCTTAATGAGCTTTATTTTTGTATATGATTAATATTTTATTGGTTTTGTTGGATTATTTACTTGGGTTTTCTTGTTTTTTCATTATAGAGTGTTGGAATATCATGGTGCAACAAAAGGGGTTGTTTGTTTCATGGTATGTTTTGTTTTACTTTGTCTATTTTATGATCATTTTTTAGGTTCTTTGATTAATTGTGGGATTATGGGATGAATAAAGCTACCAACATGTTGGATTTAAAGGAGTTTATTGGATTAATTACTTAAAAGATTTACCTCCTCCTACAAATTAATCTTATTACAAAGTTAAAAAAATCATACATATAAAGACGAGCAGAATGCATTCTCGAGATGACTGTCCTGTAATGCTATGACAGAGGAGTTAATTAATAAATGTGCCTCCATTGATCAGAACACTAAAGCTTTCTTTTTAATCACTTCAATACAGGTTTTTACTTCAGAGTCGAACTCCCACAGATGAAGTGGCGACAAGATATGAAGGGCGAGGTGTTGCTTGGTGATTTCTTGGGAAGACTTCAACAGATTCTAGCTTTCTTAATAATCGAAGATGTCCGAGGGCTTAAGTAATTTAGTGTAGTGTGTAGTGCTAATGTCTTGAATGCTAATAGTGGAATTAAAGATGAATACTATTACCAACATCTAGATATAACTGAGAGGATTGATTAATCACTTAAAGATTTGATTTTTACTCTTAATTAATCTTATTCAAATAAAAAGTTCAAGTTTTGATATGTAAGTACTTAGTGTGTAGTATATAGTAGTATAAATGTTTTGATGAAAACTCAAAGTTATATGGATGAATTATTGCTTCAACGTTGAGTTGACTATTTATATGGAAAGGTTGCACGGTTAAATCTAGATGGAAGGAGCATGATGCTACTGGAAATTGTAATAGAAAAATGATTGATAGTGTTTTTAGTTCTTTGGCATTTACCTAGTTGTCGTAATGTTGGGTTATACTCATGATTGATATGTGATTCATTTCCTTCACAGTGATGTTCCTATGGCACAATTTATCATCAACTTGAATGCGACATTGCCTCATAATCAGAAGTTCATTATACATGTGCTCGATAGCACACATCTATTTATAAAACCCGATATGGCTGGAACTATACGAACTGCCATTTCAGAGTTTCGGGATCAGAATACTTATGAGAAGCCATCTGCTGCTTAACTGTAGTTTTTGGTGCTTGGCTGACGATAAGGTTGAGCAAAATTAGGTATGGGTACTAATCTGGTTTCATTCATTACTTCAGTTCAGTATGTATGTTGTGTTTAGATTCAACTTAACAAGTGAAGGGTCATGAAAAACTATGTTGAACGTGAAGGCCTGGCTTTACATCTGGCTAAAAAATTTCCTCTCAGTTTTCTACTCCTAACAAATTGAACTTCATCTAAGAATAGAATAGTTACTAGATTTATGAGGCCTCTTTTTCTGCAGTTCTATTTTCACATTTAATACTTGTGACCAATAGCCTCTCTTGCTTCTACACATTGGTTGTAAGTTTTTTTCCAATTGGGACGATCTTACATACAGTGGTTGTAAGTTTTAAGTGTTTTTATCAATAGCCGAGTACAACCATTTAGATAATTTTATCTATATTTTGTTTAAATTGAATATAAACTAATTTTTAAGACCGGCCAGGCCTTGTGGAATTTCTCTGAAAACTTCTACTTGGATATCCGATATCCTAACTGGAGAACAACCCTTATATGGTTATTACAAGAGTAAGATTTCTTCGACTTCATCATGTCAACTTAAGTCAGAAGTCGTCTCAAATCACCTTTTTTCAACTTATACCTATTAGGTTATAGACAACAGCGTGCTCGAGTGTCGTACTGTTATGTTATTCAGTTAAGTTTGTTCGAGTTATCTGAGGTAATTGTTGAAATTAATCGCTGTATTGCAGGGACTAGAAGCTATATCAAGGCTTCATCTACTTACAAAGGCCTCCAGTTGCTGATGGTTGATACTTGATACTGAACTAAGCCTACTCGGCCAAGTTTTTTTCTTTCAACACTTTCCTCTTGTTTCAGACTAAGTGATGTATTGTATGTTTGAATCACACTGTGTACATTAGCACCAAATGTGTGTGGCAAAGTTTTGTATCCAATTGTATCAAAGACATCTTACATGTTATATTGTCGAATTGGACGAATTGTAGTGTGTGCATTTCGTTATATCATTTACCTCGTGACCCGGTTGGAGATGAGTGTCTTATGACTATACGAATAAATATCAGTCATTGCAATAACGTCCCAAAATTGTGGTACCCCCTCAGGATATGATAACTCAATCTACTATTAAAACACCTGCCATTAGCACCCTTGTACTCCAAAAAATATCTGGAATGCATTTCTTGGTAAAACAAGCATAGGCCATGATGTAACTAAGAGTATACTAAGAACCAAAAGAATTTTGTTTCTAGTTTCAATCTTGTACTCTATGTCTATGTTTGATAATGAAATAACTGTTTGGTAGCTCATTGATTGTTGTCGAATTACACAAGTGACTGTGATTGTCAGAAAATACCAAGTAATGAGTACCTCTTTTGTGTTCGAGGTATCTTAAAGATCCTTTGTTTGATAAGATTGATACAAAAATGGCTTGTACTGTTGTTACTGATTTTTATTTCTATTCTTTTACCCCTCAATTTTTTTTAACATATATGCTCGATTTTATCGAATTATTGCAAATGGAACTAAGATATTATGTTGAAAATGTTGACCCAATAATCTATATGATTCAATCCATTTGCAACTCAACCCACTAACTCTTAACCTAATCATATACACAGATAGGTCAAGTTAAGGTGTCATTGAACCCCCGACTTGCCTCTTTTGCTTAGCTCCACTCTTAACTTAGTGGCTATTACAGTTGTGAGAGAACCTCCCTTAAATTTTCTTTTTGCTACAGTCTTTACGCACTTCTTCACATTCGAAATCTCCTTCTATTTCCATCTGAATAGCGTCTTACCGGGTTTGTGTGAAGGTAAAGGGTCAGTTGTCTCGAGGTTCTCGATTGACTACAGAGCTCTGATAGAAATCTAAACGATAAAAGTGAGCAACCGACAACAACGATACCATTACACAACAATCCACAATTGATCGACATACAACAACCTCACTTGTTTCATATTAGAAAGTCTGAGGATCGTAAATGATAGATAAAATCCATTTCACCTCATTTTATGTCTCGTGCTCAAGATTTTTAAGTGTGAACTGTGAAGTATTCCTTCTCTGAGCTACATCATCTTATCTTAGATCTTGTTTATTGTTTTTTTATTTTCCTTTGCATGAGTGTCGACATTCGATATATATACCTTTTGAGTGAACAATATTGATACCATTATTGTTTCCTATAGTACAGTAGAATTGATGTCGACAAGTATGGAAATTATATTTAAAGCTAAGAATACTGTAAACAAATAAACGACTGTGGTTACTTTGTAGATGTTCTACTTGGTATGTATGGTTGGTTGCCGCTTGCTGGCAGTACTTTGTAAGTTGTAACGTTACTTCCTCAGGCCTCGGCTTAAAGGGTGTTCGGTCCGATTTCTTTGAATGCGCCTCATATTTAAAGGGCTCCCTAATATTTTGGTCACAGATGAAACTAAAGCTAATTTATTGTAGTTGGTTGAATAATAGAACTTTTGTAACTTTGGTCTCGGTTCAGTTCTTGCAAGCTACTTCTTTTTTATTGGTTTTTCTATAAATGTTTAGTCATTTTTTTTTTAAATTTTTGCCCCTTCTTTTTTATTGTTGTACTATCATTGTTTATTTAAAGGGACAACTAATATTTGGATGTTTAGTCTCTCTTTTTTAAGAATTTTTAAAAAAATTATAACAAAATTATTTGCTAAGAAGAAAGGGCCCTTTATTTACATATGTCCGAAATTTCACCATATAAATAAATTATTTTCATATACTTAATGCGACCTCGCTTGGAACGACGATCTTGGTTACTCCCTCCATTCTTTCAAGATTGTTAAATTTAATAATAAAAAATAATAAATTTTGTAGGTCTTAAAATTATATTGTCACATGCACTTTTGATAATTAAAATTAAAATTATCATGTTAACATAAAATTACATTAACTAATTGTCTTTTAATATGATTTTGATCAAATATTTTGTAATATATATAAATGTATAATTTAATTCAAAATTTAAAAAATCACAACCGTAAAACTCAAAAGTTAGACAATTATTTTGTGGTGGAAAGAGTAAGTAAGCAAGGTTTTCAATAGAATATATACTCAATACTATAGACTATAGTAGTCTATAAAAGTGGGACCAATAATACGCTAATCATCAATCTTAACTAATGCATCCATCAATTTAATATAGATGAATGTTACCATAGTCCTACTATATATTTCTCTATCACTATTAACTTTTTCCTGTTTCCCAGTTATAATTTGTAATTATTGCTCATTGTTTAATCATTTGGTTCTGCCGCCTAATTAAAGAAATGTAAAAGTTCCAATCTGATATTGACAACTTTGCTAACGAGTGATTTATAACAATCTGATCATGCAAATAGAAGCAAAAACAAAAACAATTTGTATTGAATTAGTAAGACAACAATGATTGAAGCCTGTGCAAATATAGTCTTTTTAAAGTAACTTTGCTTGGGAGAAATCTAAGCAAAACCAGCAAATTAAACGCAAATATGAACTATCACAATGAAAATATTTTTTTGCTGAAAATTGTGTGTTTTCGTCCTCCTCATTGGGGGAAATATATGCAGTGATAACGTAATCGTATGTCATACAGTTCACTGAACGGATATTGATTGATAAAACCAATGAAGCTATTGTAACGAATTTGTCTTGAAAATAGTCTCACCTCCTTTATACGGTTCTATTGAATGCAATTGAGACTTTTGGATGCAAAATTTAATTTAAAGAAATTAAAGTGAAACTCATCATGTATGTGGTTTAAGCCCGACACTCATTGCTCAAACTTCTAATATAGATTTTCTTTCGATTTGAACTTGTTTAGTGAGCGTGCAGAGAGTCTCTGGGCACACATTAGATTACTGGACATAATGTCAAAATGGTCTCAATAATGACAAAATTGCACTTTGATCCCAATAAGATACCGCAAATAGCTAAGATCCGTGAAACGGCACAAAAAGCCAGATTTCGTCCCCTAAACCACGTTTCATTAAATCTATTATTTAAAACAGATTTCGTCCCCCGTAGCGGCACAAAGTTAGCTGGACCCCAAACTAACGCCTCGCTAATCACATGATGTTAAGATTTAACGAAATGTTAGCTCGGGGGACCCTAAAGTGTACCCATTTACTTAAGACTAAATGCTATAACTATACTATTGGGAACCAAAATGTAACTTAATGTCATTATCGAGGACCATTTCGACATTTAACTATGATTACTCGTCATAGAATGTGTCATTATTTATAAGGTGATCCACTTCGTAAACTTTCAATGTGATTTTTTTTATCGCATTTCTAATAAGCTTTCCACATCCAATTTTACATTTATATTCTCCCTAATATCACTAGCAATTTTACACATATAATGCGTGTAAAAATTAAATTAAAGTTTTCATAAAATAATTTCTCCCAAAATAAGGTGGGTTGTACAAGTGTATGACGCTTTTATATGAAAAAATGATTGGTTATGTATAAGCATGTGATATGACAATTTTAACCATATAAAATAAAGAACTAATTATATAATATATAATTAGGTTTATAACAAAGAAATTTTTTAAAGAAATCAATAACTACCTAACATAATTCTCTTTTATATATTCTATATATAGATATGGATGTTTCCTAACATAATTTATCCCTTTGTTATGAACTATAACTCACTAAACGGATTGACAAAAAGGCAATCTAGACTGTAAGACAGTTCTTCTATAACTAATGTTATGCCTTTTTAGTGAATAAAGTACATCATTGTTAAACTAATTAGTACATCATTGTTAAACTAATTATTCATCTCGGTTTTGGTTTGTAGTTAGGAGTAAGTTTACTCAAGTTAATTAATTATACGATCTGTATGTTATGTTAATAGACTCATTCAATTAATCTTCATTAATCCTTAAATATTGTTACAATGAAATTATCTAGTTAGGATTAATGATAATATTTAACTAACATTTTAATATATTCCGCCCCCATTCACTTCGATACAAATCAATCATTTCTGAATAGAAAATGTAGGAACCAACATTGATTGTCTACAATTATAAATATAGTAAATTGGCATACAAACAGACAATTTATTTGGCAAGAATCTTGACAATAATTCCCTCTTTAACCTCTTGTAGGCGGACCCCTTCTGGACATAATGTTGAAAGGCTAAAAATGCAAGTGCTAAGTCGGCCATCACAAGTGGCACGTAACAGAAGTCGACACTGAAACGGAAAGAAAATTATAGGGTAAGATATTTTGGGATTATACTAATAATCTTGTAGTTTACTCCAAATTGAGTATATTACTGTGTTGTTGCTAGTGATGCCTGATTAATTAATCAAAACGTCTATATAGAATTATATATTATTTGGTTATGGATTATGGAATATAATGAATTATATCAAAATGATCCATTATATTATTTACAATTTTTATTTATTGTGTATGAAGTAGTAGATAGTTAGCCATTGCGTGTTTGGTCTAGTGATAAAATACTAACATTTGTTATGCCAGGTTCAAACTCTATGTCGGGGTTCAAACTCCTGGAGACATAAAACCTTTACTTATGTGGCAGTATAATGAGGGAGTTTGGTTAAGTTTATTTTTTGTCAAAATCAACTTATAAGTTGTCAAGATGACGTGTTTGGTTATCAAGTTTAATGTGTAATTTATAAAGTTGAAAAAAAAAAAATAAGAATTCTAACTTTTTTCGCTTCCAACTCATAAGTCAGTCGACTCAGCACTTTAGTTAATTATCCTTAATATTTAACTTTATACCTTATTTAGTCCTTCCATTTAATAGTCATAAAGATATAATTTTTATTATACCAATTCTTTAAAGATTTTACTTTATTTAAAAAAATATATTATATTTTTTAGTCATAAAATATAATTTTTAGTTATAGTTATTTTCTATTCTTTTAAATATTAAATTACTAATTTATTTATATCAAAAAGATAAAAAAAAGAAGGTGATATTTAAATAAGATGTCCTTATAAGTCATTTTACCTTTTCTACAACTCAAAAAAAATTTCTATCAACCTATGCTTATATTAGCCAAACAAGCTGTAATACTTCACAACTTTATAAGCGAATCTACTTAAAGTTAGATGGTCAGCCTTCCCTATGCTTGGTCACTTATGTTTAAAAAAAAAAAGAGCTTAGCCAAACACCCCACATGACCAATATATCACTCCATAGTTAGCGTGGTAGCCAAGGTATTAAAAGTGTCCTAGTGTGTGTGTGAGGTCAAGTAATCCAGCCGAGGCGAGCCCCAGCTGGAGAATTTTTGGCTTGGCTAGTGACCAACGAGCCTAAGGCTGCCTCTTCGCCTGTCAAGTTCTAACTCCGAGCTAGCTCACTTGGTAAATTTTGGGAATTTTAAATGTATAAAGTGCACAAAAATAATGGAATTTAACATTAATCATTAATCGGAAGCAACTGATATTGACATTTAATAGATTATAATACAAAAATTCATCATAACAACACATCGTCCTCGATAATAATTTGAATCATCATAAATTATAACAAACTGCTTTAATATATATATTACCTCATATAACCGAAAGCCGGGCTTGCCGAGTTAGTTTTTCGAGCTAACGCTCCTGAAAGCCGGCCAGAGGCTCGCCTGATAATCGGGCCGGTTTCGATCTCGGCTTTCCTAAGCCGAGCCGAGCCGCTGTTGAGCTCGCCTATTAACCGCTTGGCAGCGCTGGTACTGGGCGCGAGAGTTAGGCTATTGTATCAAGTAATTCAAGCATTTTGTGAAATCTAGTCCTACCTAATCTACACTTCTTGGACTAAATGAACATTAGGGATTCCCCATGAGATAGCCATAGCGGTCCGACCAAGTCTTCAACTTTATATATATAAAAATAGTAGAGTGTGTTTGTACCTTATTCTTGGCTCATTTCATAGAAAACTTTATACTCCCTCCATTCCATTTTGTTTGTCCACTTTATTTTTGCACAAAGTTTTAGAAAAATTTAAATTCATCTCATATAACTCTATTTTCCCTCCACAAATTTGAATTAAAGTGGACTCTATTTTGAGATTTTCATTTTAGGAAAATGGGGACAAACAAAAAATAGACAAGAAAGTATAAGATCCATAGTCTGATTCCGTATTCCATTTAAGTAAATAATTCTTTCATTAGTTAGAGTATGTTGATATTTAAGTAAGAAAGATGCACCTAAAACTAGAACGATTGTGCAACATGTGTTGGACCAAACGTCAAAAGTCTCCCTTACCTGACCCACTAACCACTAGCAACTTTGTTTATGTTGTTTTCTTTAATTTATGGTCTGTGAAATGAGATATTTTAAAGAGGACATATTAGAATATGTGTGAATGGTTTAAAGTTGTCCTTTAGGTCTATTAAAAGGTTATTATCAAATTACCTGGCAATAAAGATTGGTGATAGTGAATTGATTACCACACATTCGCTTCCTCCAAATCAGTAATTAGTTCTCTAAATGGAGTGAAAAAAAGAAATATCACTCGTATTCACCAATCACCCCATTGCAAATGGACAATGAGAGTCCGATCACACACTCAGGTTTTATTAGATAGATATTCTTTTGATATTATAATAATTCGATTCAAAATCATATCATTATAAGTAATAATATTGTAGAGTCATTCGGATAATTTTAATGGTTACTATTTCTAGATTCTTGTATTCAACCTGTATTAATTTTATATGGTATTGAGTATATATGAACAATCAAAATTGTACTCCATATTATAAATTAGAAATATATAAAAGATCTTTCCGAAACAATTAGCTACGTTGTTGGGACTTGATATGTTATATATGCATATAGGATTATTTTGAAGTGAATGTATATTACAGTACTAAATTCTTTGGGATAGGGCATAGGGTACGTTATTTTTTCTATATTAGTGAATAGTGAACTTTATAAACATTTTAATAGAATTATTTGAGGAGTTTAAATTTGTGGAGAATAATGCAAATGGTGTACTGCATGAAGTCGGTCATAATATTTGTGGTGACAAACAAAAATCGATTTGATCATTTAATTCCCATATATTTTGGATGCAACCCTATTGATGTCGATCGTTTGATGTAACGGACTTTGTGTCAAATATTATTGTTATTGAAAGCTTATGAGAATTTAAAAACGAATTTGAATTATGTGTTATATTTCGTATGACATTATTGTTATAATTAATATTATGATAAATGTATTCTTTTTGTTTATAAAATAATTTGAGATTTAAAAAGACAATTTTAATCAAATGTAATATAGAAGATGTGGTAATATGACCCGATGTTAAGTAGTATAAGGTCCAACCTTATTTAAAACCCACCACTTCCGATTCCGACCACCTTTGTAGCTTGTCTCATCGGCCAAACTTTTCCTCCGACGAAACTGTGCTAAACTTTCAAATAATAGATTTGTCATAATTTTAAGCATTGCAACTTAAAGTATCAAACAAAGGGTCTTGATGTTTAAACTATATCAATCGATAATCACATTCACTTTCTATATTAAATTACATTTATACCATCAATATCTATCCATACTTTTTTCTTTTTTTTTAAAAAACCCCACCCACGCCTTCCCCTTACAACGACCTAACCCAGGACCTCTAAGTCACTGGAAGGCCTCCTAACCACTAGGCTATTCGATGTTCTCAATATCTATCCATACTTAATTATAGATAACTTTCAATAAATCAAAAAATGAAATGCGAAAAATCATTAGGAAAAAAAAATCCAAACATACTGTTGTAAAAGTTCAAATTTTATATGTAACTAGAGAACTTTAATAAACTTGCTAATGAGGACTTAAAGAACTAACTATAGCTTTTGAATGATAAAAGAGAAACTAGAAATATTATTTTATTTTGATAATTGATTGTTTAATTATTTTTTGAATGGATGATCCAAATGATACAAAGTCTCACATATATATAGTAAGTCATCCTCATCCATATTTGTTAGGTGTCACTCTTAGAATTGTTCCTTAGCTTGGTGTATTTCTTGGAGAATACTTAAGTCTCTTGCTAGGTGTCATGCATAGAAATGTTCCTTAGCTTGATGTCTTACTAGGTGTCATCCATAGAGTATATTCCTTAGCTTGGTGTCTTACTAGGTGTCATACATAGTGTATGTCTTGTTACTTAGCTTGGTGTCTTTCTCGGAGATTACTTAGCTTGGTGATACTTGAAATTTCAACCATGAAACACTAAACATTTGTTTTATAACACTTCCCCTTTGAAATTTCAACCAACACTTATTTGGAAACACATGTTGGCTCCTTAAAAACCTTATTAGGAAAAATTCAGTGGGATAAAAATCTAATAAAGAAAAGAGTACAACCATGTGCTCCCCCTCAACCAACCATGTATAGCATGCCTTAGAGATCGCGAAGGTGACGCATTCCAATACTTCTCAGATGGTTTCTTAAAAATCGATGCCGGGTAGTGACTTTGTGAAAAGATCTGCCACGTTGTCGCATGAACGAACATATTGGATGTCAAGTTCTTTGTTTCTTTCCAACTCTTGAGTGAATGAGAACAACTTTGGGGAATATGCTTTGTTCTGTCACTTTTGACATAACCTTCTTTCATTTGAGTAACACAAGCAACATTGTCTTCGTATAATATTGTTGGATCCTTATTGAATGATAGTCCAGCTGTTCGTTGGATATGTTGTGTAATTAATCTCAACCATCTGCATTCTTTACTTGCTTCATGAAGGGATATAATCTCGGCATGATTTGAAGATGTAGTCACAAGCCTGCTGATCTCCACGATATCATGGTGTTACCATAGCGTAAATACATATTTGGTCCGCGATGAAGATTACGTGGATCCGATGGGAGCACCTGCAGACCGCATAACCAAGCTGAATAATGCTTTTAGATTGTTAGAATAAACAAACCGAGATCGACGCATTCTTCAGATATCTAAATATATATATGTTTTATTCCCTTTCAATGCCTCTTTGTAGGACAAGAACTAAATCTTGCTAACAAATTTACTAGCATTTGAGGCCTTGTACAATTAGAAAGATGCGTAAGAGCTCTAATTGCACTAAGGTATGATGTTTTAGAACCAAGAATATCTTCATTTTCTTCCTTGAGACAAAATAGATCTTTTTCAATATTAAATGCTCTACCAATTATTGGTGTACTTAAAGGGTTTGATTTGTCCATGTTAAATCTTTTTAGTACCCTTTCTGTATAATTTGACTGGTGTACAAATATTTCATTTTTGGTATGCTCAATGTGTAAATCAAGGCAGAACTTAGTTTTTCCCAAATCTTTCATTTCAAATTCTTTCTTTAAGTAATTCATTACTTCGTGTATTCATGTATTAGTTCCAATGATATTTAAATCATCAACATAGACAGCAATTATTACAAATCCAGATGTTGTTTTTTTAATAAAAACACATGGGCAAATAAATTATTCACATAGCCTTCTTTAATCAAATATTCACTTAACGTAGTATACCACATTATTTCGGATAATTTTAACCTATATAGTGATCTTTGTAACTTAATTGCATACATTTCTCTGGTTTTGATCTTTCAAGTATTTTAAATCCTTCCGAAATTTTCATATATATGTCATTATCAGGTGATCCATATAAATATGTTGTAACAACATCCATATGATGTATATCAAGTTTATAAGATACCGATAATCCAATTGAATAATGAAAAGTAAAAAATTCATACTGTGAGAATATGTTACCTTGCTAATTACCCTGTGTCTTTGAGAAAAATCCTTAGCCACGTTAATTTGTGCTTTTGTATCTTACAATCTCATTTCTTCATTACGTTTTCACAAGACCCATTTATACCCAATGTTTCACTCTAGGTATTTCAATAATAGATCCAAATACTTTTCAAGCTGGGAGAGAATTAACTCAAGATCCATCGTATCTTTCATTTTGACCAATCAGCCTATGTTGATATTCTCTATTACGATCCGGTCAGATCATCAATTTAGAATGCAAATATATCATCAATATCTTTACTTTTTCGGTTCCATAAATTTCCCGTACATACATAATTGATAAAAATTTCAAAATAATTTTTATTTTTAATTTCTTTTTCACTTGTCTCATTTTCATTATCATGTTCTTTTTCAAGTGCATATTTTTCTACCATAACATCATTATTATTGTTATGTACCTTTTCAGGAGCACTTGCATTCATATCAACTTTTTCTATTTTTCTTTACAGGATTTTTACTTTGAATCAATAGGCTTACTGACGCTTCACGCTACATTTACGCTGTCCGCTAATTTATTTTTCTTTCTCGGATTTTGTATCCGAGCAGGAGCATTTATACCGGTATATGGATTTGGTCACTTTTTCATATCGCAATTTTATCCGGCAAATGGGATTAGCCAAACTTTATAAATGTATAATTTTTCTAACATTTTATTCCCATGATTTATTATATGGGCCAAGTGGCATTAATGAAGGAACATACCATGTTATGTCCTTTTTCAGCTGTTTATTATGTCCCCCTAATATTGAAAAAATTATTTCATCAAAATGATAATCGGAAAATCTTGTCTGAAAAATATCACATGTTAGAGGTTCAAGATATTTTATAATAGAAGATGATTCATGTCCAACATATATTCTCAACCGCCTTTAAGGTCCCATTTTTGTTCTATGTGGTGGTGAAATTGGGACATATACTGCACAATCAAAAATCTTTAAATGGGAAATATCATGTTCTTGACCAAATATAAGTTGAAATGGAGTATGTTTGTTATTAGCACTTGGTCTTAATCAATCAACGATTTAAAGCACGTAAAATTGCATTAATGGCCTAGCAATATATTGAAGACGTTTAATTAACGATTCAGCTAAAAGATTTTGTGTATGAACATGAAATGTAATGTTCATCCAGATTTTAACTGACATGCACAATTACAAAAGCCTCGTATGTAAATTCACCAAAGATTATCAATCCTAACTTTTTATAGCACACAATCCTAGAACAGTTTCCAATAATTTGTATTCTGTGCAAGAAATCTCTCTCAGAAATGCCATATATCCCTTAATTATTCAATAAACATACATATGACCATCTACTAGATGCATCAATTAATACCATAAATACCTGAATGGCCCAGAAGGTGGATGAATAGGTCCACATATGTCTCCTTGAATTCTTTCAAGAAATGTACATGACTCATTCTCAAGTTTGTATGGTGAATGTCATGTTATTAATTTTCCAAGAGAATAAGCTTCAGATGGTTTATTATTATTATTTATTCCTTTTGATGAATGACCATGTGTACTATAAATAATTTTTTGCATCATTGTAGAATCAGGATGGCCCAAGCGATCATGCCATAAAGTCAAAGTTTTGTTATTCTCCTTTACTACCATATTACTTTCATAGACAATTTTGATAGTTTTTCAACTATTTGTTTATTTTCCAAAATATTAGCAGTAATATAAATATATTTCATATTTCCTTCCGAAATCAAGCTTCTCAGATTATAGCCTTAATTATATATGTCATTAAAATTTACAATTTTCTTGATTTCTGGTGAAAACAAAGCATTATTAATGACAAATTTTGTCCCATTTGGTAATATAAATTTAGCAGTACCTGTTCCTTCAATCAAGTATGCGAGATCGGAAATAGTATTTATTACTGCTTTAGTTGGTCTTATATCAAGATAAAAAGATGGGCCAAGGGGACAAGTATGTATTGCCTTAATCATTCCTAATGCAAATATTTTTGATACGTTCTATATACTACCTTCTTTAAAAATAAATAAGATATAAGACTAAAAGAAGAGAGTTAGTAGTAACACACATTTTATATTATGATAATATAAGATAGCTTCAAGCATCATACACCACACATGCACATATTATAAGTAGACATGCCTTATTTATAGTTTTAATTTAGAGTATGGCATATATATAATATATTTATATATAATGATAACTTTATTCAAGTCTTTCATTGTATGTGCTCCTATAAAATCTGCAGCTTCAAGGTAAGCTGATTCATTCGCAAGTTTATGCTCATTATATTTTTTTTTTTCTTTTTTCTTTCTATACTTTTAGTAAATATGATCATATCCATGCCTTTTAATTAATGTCCCATTTTTCCATATCTGTAGTAGGAATTCTCAAGATTCCTAAAGAGTTTTCTTGGATATTTTTACCCATTTCATATTGATTAAATCTAGGAGGCCTGTAGTATCTATCTCATTTCGGGAGGCCTAACAATCATATAACTTCCTCGGCTACCTATATCGATTTAAATTGATTTCGGCCCACAAATTGCCCCTCGATTTTGGCCTCAATTACTCCACCTCAAACCTATCATTACTACCTCACACCCTTTATTGAATGTCATAGATTTATTTCTGCAAATGCTAATGTTCCGGCCAAGTGGACTGGGTGGTTTTTCAACAAGAGTTCGCTATTCTTTTCTCAAGAGGGATGGATTAATTTAGAGAATTTCATAACTCACATTTCAGATTGCTATCGTGAACACTATTTATATATATGTTTTCTCTCAATTTCTAAGCAATACCATTTTACCAAAATATTCCAATTTTGATAATTTTGCACGGCGAATTATAATTCTAACCTCAATTGTTTATCATTTAGATAACCAAATCTTTTGAGATTATCCCATAAAATCTGGGATCTTCCACATTTGCGCTCCAATTATAACCCATCACTAAGATGGTCCTTCTGTTTAATCTTATGCTTGGCCTTTTTCATGGAAAGCTCTTCTAAACAAATTTTTTCTTTTTCCTTTTCTAATTTTTTAGTTAGTGGATCAATTTTCCCTGATGTTCCCACATTTCTAATTTTCAAGCCTTTTGCATCTTAGATACCTTAGAAAATTATTTTCCCAAGACATGTAATTATCTCCATTAAGATTTGTGAGAAGCTGAGCCAAAGTTGACATCGAAGATATCTCCATTAACAAATTATTTGTACCATCATTCTCTTCATCGAAAAATATAGATTACTTTAATCACAACCTTACCTTTAAAAACAAGATGATCATTTATAATACATAATCATAATCAAATGACGATATATCTATTAGCTAAATAGCTAGTTTTTTTCTTGTTTATGTATATGGCATTATCATTAGGACAAATAATAGAATATTCACATGAACAATTGGATATGTATGGAGAATTAATATAAACTTTATATAATAAGTCGCATATCTTAACTCGAGAATGATGGCTTAAGAAATTTTGTTCTACTTAAGCAAGATTAAACGATTTCAGAGTCTTCGCTACGATAATTTGTAGTGCCCCTCAAATTTATGTAACTAGAGAAACCTTTGAAAGTAAACTTGCTAACGAGGACTTAAAGAACTATTACAATTTGGCAATTTTCTGAACGATAAAAGAGAAACTAGAAATATTATTTTTGCCTTTTTATTATTTGATCGTTTGAACTTATTTCTTTGAATAACAGACGACTTAAATGATACAAAGTCTCACATATATATAGTAAGTCATCCTCATCCATATTTGCTAGGGCGCCACTCTTAGAATCGTTCTCTACGGCTGTTTTCGGTACTTAAGTTTCAGTCAAGAAAATTACGCATGTAAATATTTCTTAAATACGTCTTACTAAACGTCATTCACATGTAGAAAGATGTTTTTAGCTTAACGCCTTTAAGAATTACTTAGCTTGATGATAGTTAAAATACACTAAACACGTGTTTCATGACGCATAATCATTTCTCCAACTTAAATAAAAAAATCCTAGTTGGTGAATGGTGAGTATCATTCCTCTTTCCAAAAGGGAATCATTCTTTTCCTATTTCCTTTTTTTCTCCACACTCCATTTCCCTCCTTACCCTTGCCTTGTGTCCACTCCCCCCTTTATTCCTCTAATGTCCCAAAAACATTGTCCAATTCTTCAACTAAGTCACTCATTTTATGTCACCCAAAAACATTCTCAAATTTCCAAAAAAATGTCCAATTTCAAATAAATTGTCAAATTCTTCAACTAACTCACTCATTTCATGTCCCAAAAATATTGTCCAATTCTTCCACTAAATCAATCATTTCATCTGTCCCAAAAACATTGTCCAATTTCACCTAAATTGTCCAATCTTTCCATATTATTCTCCACCTTCCAAAAATATTATCCAATCTCAATATAATTCTCCAATTTCCCAAAAATTAGTCCAATGTCAATCTAATTGTCCACGTTCCAAAAAATTATCCATTCTCAATATAATTCTCCAATTTCCCAAAAAGTTGTCCAATTTCAATATAAGTCCACTTCAAAAAATTGTCCAATTTCCTTACAATTCTCCACTTTCCAAAACTTGTTCAATTTCCCAAATATTTGTCCACTTTCAGTATCATTGTCCACTTTCCCAAAACTTTGTCCACTTCCACCAATTACCGATGGCGGCGCTAAAAATCCAAACCCCTGCCACTCACCATCCTTCACCGCTGCCACCCCTGCCACCCCCGCCCCCTACCTGCTCAAGAACCTCGGCATCCTCATATTGGGCCAGCATCATCTGGCTTTGCGGGCCTCTTTCGGGCTTCTTTGTGCAGCCTTTAGTTGGCCATAAGGAGCGATAAGTACCCAGTCGATTCGCGAAGCTGCTTATTGTGGAGGCGGCGATGATTATGGTGGCGGTGGTGGTGATTGGGTTTGCGGCGGATATTGGTGGAGCGATGGGAGATAAGGTGGAGGATGAGATTAAGTTGAGGTCGATTGTGGTGTTTGTTATTGGGTTTTGGTTGCTTGATGTGGCCAATAATATGACTCAGGGCCAAAGCCTGGGCGTTTAAAATCTTACTGGTAATTTGTTGGTTTGTCCCAAATTGATTGTCCAGTTTTGAATTTTGATGGTCGAGTGTTGATTTTGGTAGAATTTGGGTAATTTGGTGCTGGCTTTTTTTGTCCCAAAAAGATTGTCCAATTTTGATGGTTGGTTTATATGTTAGTGTAATATTTTGGTCTATATGTTTGTATGATATTTTGGTGAAAACATATGAAGAGATGATATTTTCACTTGGTGGTAATTTGTCCCAAAATGTTTGTCCAATTTGAAGTATGAGTATTTTTATATGTGTTCGTATAATATTTCGTGTAAAAATATTTCAAAAGATGATATTTTTATTCTGTTTGTACAATATTTGGTGAAAAAATATATTGAAAGATGATATTTTTATGGTGTTTGTGATTGGGTTTTGGTTGCTTAATCTAGCAAATAATATGACTCACGTGCCTCGTCGGGCTTTGCTCGGATACCTGATTGGGTGTTTCCTTTGTCCCAAAATGATTGTCCAGTTTCTAAATTTGAATTTTGAAGTAATTTTTATGTATGTTGGTGAAAATATATCAAAAGATGATATTTTTATTGAGTTTGTGATTGGATTTTGTTGCTTGTTGTGGCTTGCTTTGTCCCAAAATGACTGTCCAAGTTTGAATTTTAATGGTTGAGTTTTGAAATTTTGACTTAAGAGTGTTTTCATATATGTTGTATTTTTATTGAGTTTGTGATTCTATATGCTGAACAGAAAGATTAACATTTTTCCTTTTGTTTTGCATCTTGTCAGGAAAGGACCATAGGAGGACTCGAGTAGCAAATGCTTATTTCTCGTTATTTATGGCCATCGGTAACATACTAGGCTATGCAACTGGAGCTTACAGTAATTGGTATAAGGTTTTGCCATTCACTCTGACGTCTGCATGCAATATCAGCTGTGCTAATCTCAAGGCAGCCTTCATTATCGACATTGTTTTTATTGCAATCACTACATACATTAGTATTTCAGCAGCTCATGAGGTGCCTCTAGATCCTAGCCGCACTGGTGAAGCTCGGGAGAACCATGAGTCAGAAGCTTTTTTCTTTGAAATGTTTGGAACTTTAAAGCTTCTCCCAACTACCGTTTGGGTAATATTGCTAGTTACTGCTCTTAATTGGATTGGCTGGTTTCCATTTCTTCTCTTTGATACTGATTGGATGGGTCGAGAGATTTATGGTGGCGATCCAAACGGAGGGCCCAGTTATAACGCTGGAGTCAGAATGGGTGCTTTAGGTTTAATGCTGAACTCCGTGCTTCTCGGGTTAACTTCTGTGTTCATGGAGAAGCTTTGTAGGAGGTGGGGAGCTGGTTTCACATGGGGGCTTGCTAACATTATCTTATCTCTCTCCTTTGTTGCTATGCTGATTCTTTCTGCTGTAAGAGCTCATATGGATCTTGGAGAGAATCCACCCCCAGATGGTATTATAATTGCAGCACTCTGTATTTTTGCAGTTCTTGGCATTCCGTTAGCGGTGAGTTGCTTCATGTTCTTATCATTAAGTGGCGAAATAATATTATTCATGCTAGCTCGTATATTGGTTCCCTAGAACTAACTATTTGTAGTGCCAACTGAAGAAAGTCTGGCTAATTTTCTCTTACAAAATCACCGTATATCTCTTTAATCTTTCTGCTAGTGTTAGTTACTAAGATGTACTTAACAATAATAGTTCGTACTAAAACAAAGAATTTGACTGAATTGCAGTTTCTTTTTGAAATTGAAGAGTTGTGTTTGTATTAGTGAATGTTCATAATTGGTTCTTGCAAAAGTGACTCAAATAATCAGCATTAAAATAAAAATGCCAATCTAAGTTTGAGTGATCAAATTTCTTAGATAATCTCCATTCATTCAATAAGACTAGTGGGATCTGACCAGATGAGATACTGAGAACTTCTAGTATACTACCATTCATGAATATTCTTGTATATATGCATGTTAAACTTATTGAAGAATCTGTGCTGACAGGCTTATGCCAATGAAAAACTCTTTGCAGATGACCTACAGTGTTCCATATGCCTTATTGTCGTCACGAATTGAAGGTTTAGGACTTGGCCAAGGTAAGTATGGCATAATTCTTTCAATTGTCCATCTGAATGCAAATGATACTGAATGCATAAAATGTTTTTTGATCCTGCAGGGCTATCAATGGGTGTTCTAAATCTTGCAATTGTGCTCCCTCAGGTATATTTCGTTTTCTTATTTGTATGTTTTGTCTCATGGACTCTGCAAGAAAGATATGATGGGTCCTGGAATAACTAACACTTCTACTAAAGATAAAATTAGATGCATGTTTGTGAGTGCATAATCTAATCAACATAATTCGAATAAACATAGGAGGTTGAAAAAGTGAGCTCATAAAGTGTAATCTACTGCTTCCTTTATAAATTAGCCAGTTGGTTGACAAGACCTTGAAAATTCACAACAGGTTATAGTTTCTCTTGGAAGTGGACCATGGGACGCACTATTTGGTGGTGGTAACTCACCAGCCTTGGCTGTGGCTGCTCTTTCAGCGTTCGCCAGTGGCCTCATAGCCATCTTGGCAATCCCTCGGACTAGAGTTGATAAAATGATAATGCACCACTAAGGTATTTCCTTTCTCGAGTAGCTAACTACACTCGACTACCGGAGTAAATACTTGCCATGTAGATAATGGAACGATTCTTTCTACAGATTTCATTCAACATCCTGGAAATGAGCTTGTGATGCTGGTAAATAGGTGCATTGCTTTGCAGAAAGTACTGTTGGTCTTTGCTAGAAGAACTGTCCGTCCTTCAATATGAAGTTCAAACGATCCAAGGATCGTGGAGAGGCACTCGTTGTATCCATTTTTATTCATCAATGCGCGGAGAGGTCGCATCAACATTTGTAAATAGGTTGTGCTTGGTATTTGTTTCAGTAAAGCATTTTTGTGCCATTGTAGATTGAGCTTCCATTGTACTGGATACCCAGAAATTTTCTTGTTACCCTCTTGAAGAAATAAAGCATCAATAGTTTATATTACTTCTTTTTCTTTCCTGTTATACGCTACAAATATTACATTGCCAAGAAAATTGAGCCCATTACTGGTTTTAGTCCCAAAATTTATGCACTAATTTAGGAAGTGTAGGATAATTTACAGTTTAAGGTTACTTCATTTTGGGACAGAAAACTAATACCATCCTTCACCTCCCTCCACACCAAATAAGTAATTTTTTTTTAAGGAGAAATTTGCAACCGTTACTTTTTAAGTGCGTATTGAATAAACCTCAAATTGACGCAATAACATGTAAACTTTAAGTTGACGCAATAACATGCAAACTACGTCAGCTAAGTAAAGAGTAGAACTATTTCCAAGACATACAAAGGACAAGGCAAAAAGTGACCAAATCTATTTTCAAGGCACAAGTAACCAAATATTTTTTACCCTAAATAAGCCACACTAAACAAGCCATGTATATAACTTCTTATCATAGTGTGGATGGTTTGATATACTTATCAGACAGACACTCACTTATTAAGACATAAGGAGGATAAAGATCAAATATTCAAACCTTTAACTAATACGGAGTAGGTTTAATAAAAAGGAAATTCTTATCAATATCATTAAATTTACATTTAAATAGTTTCTTGAACTTTTATACGAAGTATTATAATTTCATCGAAACATCGTCTCTTAACATGAAAACGCCAAATTGAAGTGAACATGAGTATGGGGAAGAGAAGAACAAGCTTATAAGCATTTTATGCAGAGGTTGTAAGCCATCAGTTTCTATGAACATACAATTTGTAATAACTATATGAAGATTGATTGCCAAGCAACCATATTGTACAATAAAAAAAAATTATAGAGTTGAGGAAAATTTATGATACATCGGCAAACAACTGAATGAGCATTGCCTCTTGGAGCATCAGCTTTCTGAAGGGCTCCATATCATGCACTGCAGATAACTTATGCTCGCTGAAAACTAATCTAACTGATGATGTGCATCCATCGGTGTAGCAGCGAAGAATGTGCCACCATGTTGACTCATCGGCTGAAAGAGGACCGTAGCAGTCATGGTATTGCCGCACCATTAACTTAAGATCATGCACAAATATTATGCAGGGCAAGTCGCAAGATGTTGCTCCGGCTACCATGATTAACTTGCAAGGCCTAAAACTTCCAGTGTTGATCTGTCACCAATGTGTAAAACACTTGAGAGAGGGTCATCATTAACTTTCACAATTTATAGGTCATCATTAACTTTCACAATTTCTCAGTGATGCTTATGAATTTATTATTACTACAGATTCAGTAGTTAAAATGTGCATCCCCATAGTTATCAGAATGTGTCAACAGAATATAAGCTTACAGGTTTTGCAATATAAATTTCTTATTATGGGTAATTACATTCACTACTCCCAAAAACAACATGAAGTAAGACACGTTATCAAATCTCATTTAAAGAGAAATCTTTTAGTTTCCCCTAACAATAAAATGATCTTCTCTAGCACAGAATAGAGGTATAGAGTAAGCCCGAATACCTCGATAGATCATTTTTTACACTAGGTTGACTGGCAAAGGAAGCCAACGAACTCCGGAGATTGGGATATTTATTCAGAGAACTTTCAAGCTGTGGTGGTGGGAGCTGCAAGAAATTACAAAAGATTAAGCTTTTACAATTATTATAAGAGGTCCAGGATGTAATATCAGTGAAAATTTTGTATGCATGTGGCCATGTGCTAAAAAAGTACCTGTAACAAGACAGGAAAAGAGTGTGGCTGAGTCTGTGATATACACTTCAGGAAGCCAACCCACAATTTCGGCATTCTCCATACCTTCAGCAATAGTATTAATCAATTAAGATAAGGAAACGTGAGAATCTTGTTAAAAAAAGGACGAAATTGAAGTACCTGTCTGCTGATGAGTTTAGACAAGATTTCCATAACAAAATCAACCTACAAACACATAATGAATTAGATTAATTATCAACAATTTTTGTGAGGTCTATTGTGAAACTAAGGCAGGGAACAATGGAATCAAATTTCCCACATCAAGAACTAGTGATATCCATTTACTTCAGATAACACATCAGAAAGAGTCTGGGCAACAAGCATTCAGGACTAGTGTCTCAGTGAAGAACAAATCTCATCGTAAAGAGCCTCATTTAAAAAATAGTGCAACTGTGTGAGCATTGTCTGCTTTATTTCATTGTTCCTATCAATCAACACCTGGACACTCATAGTATCCTTTGAGCATTAAACCTCCATCTCGTTGCATGCTTATTAAAAGTTAGAGACCCTGAGGTTCTTCGTCCAAGGAAACAAAATGCAGAGAAGCCAATTCACCAAAGCTCATATACTCGGTAATTCAGTACTTAACTACTTATGATCATTGTCAATAGTCTCCGACATCAAGTGATGAAATATAACCCTCAAATAATGATCCATATTATCATAGAATCCCATATATGGCTCATAAGATGAAGACAGTTCAACTGAAACCAACAACTCGTAAATAAAACTGCATTACCAGAGTAGGAAAAGCATCAATTGCCTGAATGACCGTCCTCATGAAGAGAAGTGGGAGAGGTGTCTGATCAACCTATCGAAGAATTAATAAAATTAGTAGAAATCATTCTGAGTTCTTTAAGTAAGCCATTATAATATTAAAAGCTTACCATCTGGTTCAAAGCTTTTGCCAACACCTGTTGAGTAAAAACTGTTCGCTGCTCAAAACAAGCTGAGCAAACCTCTGTTATCTGAAAACCAATTACAACAAGTCACAACAGGTGTCATCCAATGAGTGGATTGTGTGTATTCTCTGGCAAGAGCAGAGGAACATAGGTGCTCATACCTCAAAATATGGGATGCGAAGAAACAGGAAAGGGGGACAAAGGGTAAGAAACTTAAAACTTTTAATCACAAACAATTTTTCTATATGATTTGTACATGACATCAAATAATCACATGGCTACCTATAAATATGCAATTTCACATTTCACGCTTCCCCTTAAAGAATAGCTGCATACCTTTTTAAGTGGAAGGCCATCTTTTTCGGGCTTAATATCATGGATTGCAACCAACACTTCTGCTGGTGTCAATGCTGGACCACTGTGAGCCGTACCCTAGAAAATCATTTCAACTAAGTTACTCTTAACATCTTCCAGATCCATAAGCTAATATAGAATCTCAACTAAATACTCTAATCTACTTCCAGAAGAAAAACATGTGGCTGGAAATGCACAATCCAAACACACAAAATAAAATCAAAGGAAAAATAATGCACTTCTCATAGGTTACACTAGTTATAAAGAAATTACTCCCCATTATAATTTTGATGTAGATGGAATCTGCCACTTATTTTTACCTGTAGAATGCGATCCAATGCTGTCTGAAACTTATCCAGTGGGAGATCTACAAGCCGGGGGAAAATTGGTAAAACCTGATTCAACAATACAATCATGATTCTTATGGAAAATTAATCATACAAGGAGAACAAAAAGAACAAAAAAGCATGTAACGAGTAACGAGAATAGTTCCAAACACACCTCAGATTTCGAAAACGAAGACAACACTGGAATAAGAATAGTAGCATCCTGCAAGAGAAAAGGTCAGGACCTTGAACAGCAGAACAGAATTATTGGGAAATAAATGAGTAACCTTTAGTTTTGTTTCGTAAAGATGCTTGACAGTGGGTATCAGGTCGGATAATGTTGCATCCTCAGATAAAATATAAAGCACCTTCCAGTAAGTTTGATAACAGTGTCAGTCATATTAATAAATACTTGGACTTCATTAAATAATAGGTGGAAGACAATTTTAAAAGGAGAATAATTATTAGGGATACCTGTGTCAATAGGCTATCACTTCCACTTGGTGGGTCAGATATTATGCGAAGCAGGTCAGAATATGAAGACCCTAGAGCTCGTATAAGTATGGGAATATGGCGAATCACAGCCTGAATATCAGCCAGACAAGTTGAATTAGTAAGTGATCATCAACTCAATTACTAAAATGAAACCATATCTTCACAGTAATGTGGCCATCAAGTTCTTCAATTATTGGGAAGTGCAAAAATAACATCATTATCCTTCAGAATTTTAGAAACTTTTTTATAAATATGAAAAGAGAACTGAGAATAACCTGCTTCACTGGCTTTGGCGCACGTCCGAAAGACTCAAATACAAGTTGAAGAAGGCTGGGTCTCTGCAAGAATGGAGTACTAGCATCAGGTGGAAAAGTATCTGAGGGAAAGACTGGGGTGGCAAAAGTTAGAAGCTTCAATAAATTATTCCTGGCCCAATATGTGGCCCTTTGGTAGTATCATAATACCTTTGTGCACAACGCAAAATATAATGATATAAGACTCTGAGCTTGACCAAATGTCACCGATGAATCACTTTGAAAATCCAGTTGTGCAGTTTTAACACAATCATCCTTGGAAACCGCCAGCTCTGATACTTGAGAACCACTGATTGATGTTTCCTGACTACCAATCTGAGAGGAGGTAACGCAACACAATTAGTGAACCGAGTAAGGACTTCCAAAATATGGCAAATGGCGCCCAATTTCTTTATGATTAGTTTGCTTTTTTCAAGTTCTAATCTAAAGAATTAATTAAGTAAATGCTAATCAGCATTTTTTTCGTACTATATGGACAGGAAACCTAGATATGAACTGAACGTGAAAACGCATAGATTGGGATGAACATATGTAGAACATAATACAAATAATCAAAAGGAAAAGAAAAAAGAAAAAGAATCCATCTATAGTAAAAGGAAGTTACTATAGTTTGTTCCACTGTCCCAATTTGAATTAGTGGGGACATAAGTACACACAAGGAAGTGGATATGTTTAAATTTAGAATTAAAAGAGCAAAAAAGGTACGTAATACACAACGTTAATTTTTTTCTAGGAGGGGGGGTATATAAGGAACACAAGATACAGAATGGACGGTAAAAGTGGAAAGGCATGTGAAAGATATAGATCATAATTGTTTTGACAAAGAAAAATGATAATCATCATTAAAAGTGGAATGTAGGAACAGAAGAATGTGCTAACGTTGGATTAAATACAGCGGCGTCCACACAGTGCCCCCTCGCAGTTGCCAATACAGATACTGTTCGACAACACCAATTTACCAAGCAAATAATAACAGACCTATATAATATAATTTGGTTGAACTTTTGGGAATAGCAAGCTCCAAATGTCTTCTTGAACTAACAAATAAGTGTAAAATAGGTCCACAAGGATGAGTTGGTTATGAGATCATTGTGGCAACGAACAATTAAGGACCTCCCCAATAATTTTTTTACAATTTTAACAGCACTCCGTTCCAAGCAAACACATACCATATCATGCATAGAATTACTACCTGACCTATTTAGTTTGCAACTAATGCATGGAATTACAGAGAGTGAACATAAGTAAACAAACCTCTCTTTCTGTTCTCTGCTCAATGGTTCCACATTGCGAACGTTCCTTGTCTAATCCAGGAGGATCAATTGCTAGTAAGAACTTACTCCTTGCATATTCTTCAATCCTTCCTGAAATGTAGCTTAGCACATAGAGTTTATTTGCTACCTGTAAAATGAACATTTAAACCCAAGAAGTCTTAGAAAATTGTTAGTAAGCTCGGACTATGTTCTTTCTAAGACATAAAATTTGCTCGGACTATGTTCTTTCTAAGACATAAAATTCAAAGAAGAAACCTCAGAGTTGTTAAATCAGCCTTTGCTAGATTCTTGGCCATTAACTATACCCAGTACGCCAATGCTAAGATAACACAGTTGCGTAACAATGTCAACTCCCATGCTTCCTGATCCCACTCGAAACATCTCACATGCATCCCAGGTGAAAGGGAAAATAATATTTTATCTCATGCTAAGGTTTTTCTCCATATGCTCCCATTTCAGTAAGTTTTTTGACTTGTTTAGTGAATACATTTCAGGGAAATAGAGACATCCTTTATTAAGAGACTCCTAATTAAGAATATGTGATATGCTTTAGTGTGTAAACATACAGTTCTATAGATCCCAAAAGTATTGAATTCCACCACAGTCAACTAATTCATTTGCATACTAATCACATAGACAAGTGTATAATGCTAATAATACATTCATCTCGTTTGTAAAGGACCAAGTCAATTAGAGTTACTCATTAACTGAAAGGATAAAATTAAATGAAAGATTGATCCAAGGTTCTTAAGCAAACCTTCAAAGCAATATCCAAGAGCCCTTCACGGTTGTGTGGACGTGCTAAAATTAGGCTCCAAACAGCACCAAGACCCTGAGTAACACGGTCACCGTCATGGCCATCTTTAACAGAGTGAATCTGAGAGCATAAATCCTCTAGCAGTCTCATCACAGAATCGGGCAACCAAGGAACTTCACTAAGAAGTCGACTAAGTGACTTGTCTGTTGCCGGTAATGCATCCAATAACAATTTCACCTACATTGGATGAGCATAGTTGAGTACATGTGAATTGACCAAAGGGAAGCTAACAAAAAAATGATCCTACCACTCCAACGAGAAATTTCTCATAGACACAGGCAGAAGACGAGGAGTTTTCAACTAGATGGGACTCCATAAGGGTGTGCAGATGGTACAGAACACCCAAAACAAGCTCGTGGCCCTGAAACATGCAAACATTTTCATTAAATGCAAGAACTTCGAATGAATAAAATATTATTAGACCAGCCAATAATAGTTTACAATAACTAGATATGTGAAAAGGCTTCTCTTGGGTAACACTATTGCAAGGTTGGGGGTTTGTTCTAGTGCTAAGCAATCACTTGTAAAGGTAGAGGGTTAAGGTTCAAACCTCATTGCAAGTTCCTTTTTTTTTTCTTTTTTTTTTAAATTGAAAAAAAGTTCTGAATTACCTTTCCACATTTCAAGATTAGTTTCAAATCTTAGTATAAAAAGAAGATCAGTAAGATTATACTTGTAGACTGTAGAAGTAAAAATCTCAACATATAAATGGAAGGGAGGGAATAGCTTGTTATTGACTAACACCACATTTTCCTAGGAAGACCATACCTTCTGCTTGTAATCTGAGATGATATGTGTTTGTATCAGTTCAACCAAATCAGCATCATCGACTATCTGATAAAGAAAAAGAAATATGAAATCAACACTCATCTTCCACAATATGTATCACTACAACTTATCAAGGCATTCAATTATACATCTAAAATTCAACATTTACTAGGCAATAACCATCAAGACACTATTATCCGAATTGATAGAGCAGAGATATTCTAGTTACTTCAATGGTAGGAAGAACTACCAGCTGAACATGATATTCCATTCTTCATTGTAATTTTTAAATTACAATCTACAATTTTAGATGGTAACAGAGGCCATCTAAATTAAAATCTACAATTCTAGATAGTAACAAAGGCACACTTCATAACTAAACTAAAAACTACCCGTTTACATACTGACATAGATCAAAATTTACATTTGACTCTGTATGCACACTTTGGTTCATATTTTTACATATTTTGTTTGCATTTCAATAAGCCACTGATTACTTCATCTATATGCAAATTTAAGGTATTCCCTTATTTGTGCCATTTTCAATTCACCCTTTCATTCCACTTAAAATTAAAATTTAGTTATGAAGTGTACCTTCTGTTTCCAACAATAATTCCATTCTTGTCATTTTTTGTTGTCAATTTCCCAGCGAGAAGGAACTAGATGTTAAATTGACATGAAGGAAATAGAAATCCATTTCAAGAAAAAACCTGATTATTAATTATGGGAAGAGTCCTCTGGCTCATTCAGATAGAAACTGAGAGCAATATTAATTACTAGATAGTCCAAAATCATCACTGCATAACTGAATAGTAATAAGAACATACTTGGTAGTTTCATAAGAGAATAGCAAGGTATTAACAATCTTAGGTTGTGATATGGCGAAAGTGAATCCATTCCTATGCCTCAAACTCATATGATGAAAGGGAATCCATTCTCATGGCTCAAACACATATAACATGTCAAGAAAAATGCTTCGGGTCAGCCATCAACGGCATTGAAGTTTAAGAGAAGCAAGGATACCAAAAAATAATAATCGTCAGTTGACATAACAAAGCTAATAGAATAGAAAAAACCTCCATTCTGCATAAATAACACAACAGCTAAAGGAAAGATCAGGATAAGACTGATAAAGACCTGAATCGCCAGCCGAGCAAGTAACACTGTGCGAGTATCCTTGCATGCTGTCCCTCGAAGATTCTTCTCTGGGTCAATTATACGCTCTACTGCCATCTTCTCTATATTTCTTTGATTCTGCTCTGTCAATTCAACATACGTCGGAAGCATAGGAAAATCTACACATGCATCTTCAGATGCTTCTATATTGGATATCTCAGGAGAAAGTTCTGTTTCCTCTACGGATGGCGAGTAAAGTTCTTCCACAACAATGATATCTGAGACTTCTTCCACTCTACCTTCTTCAACCTGGCTAGCAGAGGACACTACACCTTCTAATGATTCCTTAACTTCCATGTGAAGAACACTCTTCTCATTTTCTTCTTTCTTAATTTCTTCTTCAGGGACAGTGATTGCAGATCCGTGTGCTTCTGTGCTATATGAAGTCTTGGTTTCAAATTCTATTTTAGGAACTTGCATATCCATCTTAATTTCTGGAGTAGGTGTTGATGGAACTGAATGAATAGGAGGGGCATTCTCATCAGGTCCCAATGGAACAGGCTGCACAGTGCTGGTATTCAACTCTGTCATAGAATTTGGTGGAAATTCAAATGCTGATCCAAAGTTATCATTGTTAACACCAACAGGGGCTGCCGAACGTCTGGGATCAAGACGCCGTGGATCCTGGAAACTCAGATACATCAATATTTTGAATTAAAAACATAATATAAATGTCCTTAGTTAAGGAATGTAGAGACAGAGAGTATAAACATTCATTAGATTGCAGAAAACAGTACAACAGAGACTCATAAAAGAGCACAATTTTATTACTCCAAAGAACAACACGTACCCTTCTCGGATCACGTTTTGAATCAGATGTAGGGTCAACAGAAGTCGACATATCAAATGAGGATGAGATTTGAGAGGATGTGACTGGCATCTGCACAGGGATCGGGGAGCTAACTGATCTCACAGAATGGGCAGCGCCACTTGAATCATTGGATTGATTTAATGATAAGTTTCCAATTGTATTCAGAGGCAGAGGATGCATTGGCAAGTGTTTCATATTAGTTATGACAATGTCTGCAAGCATGTCAGGCTGAACTGTAGACATTACAACCTCAAGAGATTTAACACCTTCTTCACCTGCTGCTACAAATCTTCCAATCATAGCAACCATTTGCTCAATAGGAGTCAGCTCATTGTCCAGCAAAGAAATCTCAGGTGACACCCCATTCACATGATTCAGCCCAGAATCATCAAAAGATGTAGCAACATGGTTAACAAGATAACGAGTTCTTTTGGAAGCAATATCATTATTAGTACTGAGATCTTCACTGTCTGAAGGTAACGGCCTTTTCTTAATCAGATTCATAGAAGCAGTACAGTCTAATACCTGCTCATCCTGAAAGTAGACACAATCTAGAATATGTCTATTATGATAAACCTTAGCAAACAACAACAGGACGGCTCTTTGAAAAGTACCCGTTGGGAATCCTGATGCCTGATGTCATCATTTTTTCAAATCTGCCTGATAACATGCTCAGCTGCTCTCAAAACCCTTCCTAAAGCAACTCTCCTGGAAACACATTACTCAGATGGTAGGGGATTCATAAGAAAATGATCTGGACTCACAAAGGGCACAATTTTCATCGTTTCTTCACACTTTTAAATACTCTGTCTTGAGTTCCTATACACTCTTCACAGGTAATTCTTGTTTACATCTTTCTACAGCTCACTGCATAACAAAGGCTTTACCTTAAATATGGCAATCGATCCAATCTTAAAAAAGTGATGGTGTTGACAAAATGTATAGAGACTAAAAACAGGATTGCATTATATTGGAAAGGAGCACCATATGACTCATGCCTGCTATGGAAAAGACCAGAAAGCAGAAGTACTAAATTCAACATTTAGAAAATTTTATAGCAGAAGAGGAAGAGAGAATAATTGACCAACTTGACCCTCGAAGTGTGAATTACAACGTTTAAAATATGGTTTAAGATTGGATTCATGCGACACTGAGGCAACATAATAAGTCTTTCAATCTTCTTTTTGTAGAGAGGAAAATATGAAGTGTTGGAAGGCATCAGGGAAAACAATAGATGAGTTTCAAAGGCATACACAGGTGGGCCTTGCCATGGAAAGAGATACCAATGAATTAAGAAACAGGTGGAAGATATGCCAATAAACTTTTGCAGCAGTAATTCACTACATGATAAGTACAACTTACCTCCATAATCATTGGATGTGTACATTTCAAAAATCCCAATAAGGCAGTTCGAACAGAGTACTGAATGCTCACTGTATGACCTCCCTTTGATACATCAAAAATTGAATTGAACTCAAATAATGCAGAGAGAACATTGCTATACAGAACAGGGCGCTTCCTAGCTATTGTTGCCAGACTGCAAAATGTATATGTGATCATTAAACTCTGCGAAACTGAAGACAGTACTTCATCCTAATTAATCTTGCTAAAAGTGATGAAACTAAAAAGATATCCTGAAAAGGAGAGTCAGGCAGAGAGATTGAATCAAGGAGGTATTAGAAGTCAGATGGCAGGGATCAGTAGACACTACCCATTGCTACTTCAACTACAAAAGAAAGGCCGGGCATAATACACCAAATAGTGTTTTATATGTATCTAGCTAGTTCACCAAGTTCAACCCCCATATTTATTCGATTATACAGAAGAGCTACAAAATATAAAATCCAGGACTTCACAGGAAATGGAAATACAATTACGAAAAAGCAACATTAGTATTGAGTTAAAGCTGACACAATGAAAGGTACAAGAGAATTGACCTATAAGAAGATTCATGGCTATAAACAAAACATGTAGAACCTATATGGTTTGCCCACAGGTAAAGTGAAGTACCTGACACCAACATCAGTCCACACACAATACAGTTCAAAATGTTCTAACACTTCAGAAAGAAAAAAACACTTAACAATCATATGCCTTTAACACGACAAGCTGAATGAAGACATTATTCTCACAATCACAATAAGAGAGAGCTTGACATGTTTTACTTTCTGCAAATATATGCATTCAAAATCATGAGAAAAAAGGCAATCCTTCAAACACCACAGATAAAAATCATAACGCAGTTGCAAAAGAAATATGTTACATTATAGATTATACATATTATTGATTGTTGCCGCACTTTTGAAACTGTGTAAACTAATGAGCAGATAGGTGACACTACCATGATTTCGAACTTTTAGGACACTAACGAATGTCTTTCTCTATGCCATAGGGTAAATCAATCTAAAATTACCATAAGCTACTGCAATGTCTCAAAGTTCTACTTCCTTAAAGCACACACTTAACAGCAAAGCATTCTAAATTTCATCATCATCAAAATGATCAACTTGACTGTATTTTTCACATCCACTGTTGGATCAAACTGTTTCTGCCTTTTGGCTTCAATTTACTGAGTGCAAAACATAATACTGTTTGCACAATATCATAAGCAATGAGCAACAAAAGGGAATGTTGCCCTAGTTGTTACCCTCCATGCTACTCATTGACCTACAGAAATATAGAAATAATTCTGACCATGCATGCACAACAAGACTCCACTTCCAAACCTTACCAGATTTCTGTATGCATTTACATAGGAGGAAGTCACTTTCCAATAAAATCCTTACAACGGCCAATTATCTCAATCGTGAATCTACCTATGGATCATTGACACTGAGCTAAGCAGCAATCCACATGTGTTACAGAAAACACTGATTTCAACACTAAAGGGGAAAAAAACTAACTTCAATCAAAAGGTGTCTTGAAAATATCACATCTTGAAACCCTTGGAAAGCTCCACCTCTCTTAGAACTAATAATCCCAGAAGCACATCGCAATTACAGCACTACATCACATGAACATGAGCTCCGTAAACCATTAAATGTAGCAGAGGCCCTGATAGATTCATCATTTGCAACTTGAAACCATATGCGTCACTATATAAGTTATCGACCTGCTTAGTTTTCAAGGAATTTGAGAGAAACTCTTTCATAATGTTAACTTTGCGTTTACCAATACATAGGTGTAGAGAAAAGCTGTATTTAGATTTTAGAAATAAAACTGGAGCAATTTAATGCATAATATTCCCAACTAGAATGAACATTCAGGACAAATTTTTAAGGAATAGCACATGTTAAAAAATAAAGTTTATGTATAATGTGTAGTGTATGTGGACGAATATTTGATGGAAAAATAGTACAAAAATGTATTAGCAGTCTGGCAAAAATAGCACGGTATGCATACAGTACGGCTCCTAAAACGCAGTCTGTGATATGTCTCAAATATATACATAGGTTTATCTTGCATGCTACATCTATTATTAAAAATTTAGATGAACTTTAAACCCATTGCTTAGTGAATCTTATCCCTCGCCAATGTTGTGGCATCAGCTAACTCCTACTGTTTTCCATATCACCAAGGCAGCAGTCCCAAGCAAAATGTCATTTAACTCCGTGTTAAAAAGCTGAACAGCCTGCTGAATAGGTGTACAATAAATAACAGTTGCACTTGAACTACAACCATTTTCCAAGCTTCAGCAGCCCCTCAAAATTTTCAAAAATAATAAAGTTGATTAGGATGAGCAAATTTTGTGTCATCAAATACTAGTTTATATCCGTCTAAGGATACCAGCCACTTTATTGCAACTGTTTCCAGAAGATCATTGTCTTCGTAAATAAGATGAGAAGCAAGAGGTTGAGCATGTCACATCAAAGCATAGGATAACATGAAAACTATCTTGAACATGGTAAAAAACTACCACAAAGGTCATTAAAGGCAAACACAGAATTGGTTCTGATTCAGTCATCACAAACACACACAAAAATCGAACATCACATTCTTGCATCAAGGGCAAGAAAATGTTGAATCTCTAGTAGGTGAGTATTAAAGCATAAAATAGAAGACCCAACAACACTCCTTAATAGCATTCCAAAGGTGTTGCATGCAGCATAAATTACTTCTAGAGACTTCGAATTTTATCTGATCAAGACAGAAATAACAGCGGAAAGGATCAACCAAATGAACCATATAACCATGAAAGAATTTCATCAACTGCTCATCTCCACCTCAAAAATGGTACTTCATGATAATTTCTTTTACTATATCTAATTTTCTTTGTGGCGATGTGCAGGGGTGATTCCAAAAACCTCCAATTCAGATTTTTTAAAAGTCAGATAAAATCAAGCGAGGGAAAGAGGAAAACTGAGCAAACAGAAGAAATCAAGTTTTTGCATGACAGGAAGATTAGTCACAAACAAGGCACTGCTCATCCACATGAAAGCTTACTTAAATGCTTAATCATGCACATTAAGACAAGTTCCGAATTCTAGGGAAATGGAGAACAACCAGCTCGTGGATCATTTTGTCACTTAGTTTCCACACACAACAGCCCTAGTAGAACATCAAAAATTGAGGCTTTCGAGATACAATTTAAATGACCTTAAGAAATCATTTGAACAGCTTGAATATATGAAACATGTTGATTAGAACCAATCATTAAGCAATTGAATCGACCAAACAAATTCTAACAGACTGTTAGAGCACAAAATACTACATATCTTGTCCAGAGTATAAGAGAAAACAAATTATAGATATCAAAATTAATCAGGAAAAGCACAATGTAGCAGCCAACACCACTGGATGCCAACTCTTCACCTGCTGATTCATTCTCATTTTATCATGTTGGTAAAAAGATACTCTCATTTCCCACTTAAGCATATATGCATGTAACATAATAGAGTAGTTTTTTTCTTAGACCCACTTGCAAACCCAGAAATCGATCTCAAACATCTTGTGGGTAATGCCCATTAGTGTTTTGATCACAGAACGCTTTTGCTTCAGGAAAATAACCAGAAGCCAAACATGAATTAAAAAACACACCTATTAATAATAGATATTGTCAACAATGCGGGAACACTACTAGCTGACCGCAACAAATCCATCAGCAAATTGAATGTTCTATTAGCATCTGCAGAGAGGACAGCTGGATCTAGAACAGGATGATGACCAACCAAATCATTTAAATGCGTTAAGCCCGCCTCAGGCCTCCCAAGAGCTATAATTGAAAAGTAACAATGTGATTGGCAAACAAGAATATGAGAAAAAAAGAAATCAGACGACTACATGAAGTCTGAGAACTCAAGAAACAGGAAGATGATACCTTCTGCCATGACTTTGTCAGAATCACTACCATCTTCTGTAAAGAGCAATATATAAATTTCCAGGAATTCATGGTGCCATAACTTTGTAGACCAATAGGACCATCCTAAACAGACTGGGTTGTTCATTTAGCATTTTAGTGATATGAAATTGTCATTATATAATGACCCAAAGGCTTGCCAATGAAGACAAGCAACAACTAATGCTGCATTGTAATAATTATAAATAAAAATTATGAAAGTAATAATTTTAAATATTAACTACCTTTTAATTGAAAAATTTATTCTAATTTATAAATATATTTCTGCAACAATTGTTAAACATATACGAGTACAAGATGTAAAATTTAAAAAACACCATGCATTAAAAAGTAACTTCCATTTAATTAATGATTTAATACACATACTTCTTATTGGGTGACAGGCCACCAAACAATTTATAGATACCTTGATTCTTTCTGCAACAAACAACTTGATAAGATTCTAATTTAATAAAAAGTGCACTAAGAACCTCTATATGTGTATGTCAAGTTTAGCTGAAACACATACCCCCTAACAGCTACAACAACTTGGTTACTTCGACAACATGCATCAACATGCATCACAAACAGGTAGCATATTGTATAGATTTCAATTATACTTCCTCCTTCCAACGTTACATAATAGTATTTAAACATAACATTTCTTTACCATATTGCCATCAATTCACGAAAATTAAATTATTAATTAGGATTTTAGAGAGATGCAACATGTCATAAGCATGTCGATTCCCCAACAGCAGTGAGAAGGACGAACTGTAATATTTAACAAGCAGTGAGAAGGACCGCCTTCCGAAGGACACCAGGAAGTATGTGATTTGATTGTAAGTCTTTCTGCAAATTTATCAAGTGCTAGGTATTACAAGGCCAAATATATTACCTCTAAATATCCCAAAATATATTTCTTATACAAGTTAATATGCCAGACTAATAAAAAGTTAAGCACTGACTGCAAACTCCTATGATGTAAAAGCCAACCCGTCCAAATAGCCCAAAAAAGGAGGCAAAAATTAATTTTATCTAAGAATGTAGTGGATGACTTTTGTAAGGTTGGTTTCACCTTTACTACGTTGAAGAATGAAGTTTTCTGATACATAAGAACAAAAAATGAATAAACAAATAAAAACATAGATTGCAAGTACTTTTGAGAATACCTCGAATAGAAGGCTATGAACAGAACCTTTGAACTTGACCATCCACATCCACAAATCATCAAGCCACCTCTCGACTGTGAGATGTCGGTGAAACTATAAATGTTTTTAATTCGGTTCAATATTCAAATACATATTTATGAGGACAAGATAAATACATCAAATAAGCCAGGTTTTCATGAAAAAGATGCAAGGAATTCCAAACAGATAAATAAACTCATGAACTCTTAGTTCAATGCGAGAAAATATATGTTGCCAGTTAAATTTAGTGTTCATTCATAATTTTATTTAAGAATGCTGATATAGGAGTCTTATACAACTACTTTGCAAGTTCGAGTCGGAACCTGCAGTGATAACTCTTGCAGCACACTACAAAAAATGTTTGTCCCAGTAACAATGGCTTGCTTAGCAACAAGAGGGCTATGATCTTTCAATAGTATAAACAAGAGAGACATTAAAATCGAAGAATGCTTCAATCCATTCAACCCAATATCTTCAAGTACCCTGAAAATCAATTGGCATCAAGAGTTACAAACTTCAAAAGTACCATGAATACTCTAAAGGCATAAAACAAACATTCTTTTCAATGGACAATTAATGGACTGCCTCAGTTCACCTAGATGATGGAAAATGGTTGAGCACAGACCAAACTTGGCCCTAGAAAATCTATTAATTTTGCATGCAGCTTTAGGTAAACAGAAATATTGTAAGGTATGACTTTAGTAAATAAGATCAATAGGCAGACCTTCAAAGCAGAAACTACTTTACAATACAGTTAGAAAAATCAACGTATATGTACTATCGAGATATAGTCCTCATGGACTAATTCGTTTGCTACGGAAAGAGTATCCGCAAATCAACTAGAGCTCAACCAATAAGTTATATTACTTATATAATACGGAGAATATAACATAAAATTTGTCAAAGATCCTATTTTTAACTACAAAAAATCAAATTGGACAACATTTTGGGACAGAGGTAGAACAGTAGAAACTCTTCAAATTAATAACCGTTAACTTAATAACTCTCTAAATTAATAATTTTTTGATCCCCAAATCAATAAACTCTTTAAATTAACACTCGATAAATTAACAACTCTCTAAAATAATAAAAAAAAAAAATTACCCCTGCATCGATAAACTCTTTAAATTAACACGGGATAAATTAATAACTCTATAAATTAATACTCCCTCCCTTTTTTTGACATTTTCATATATCGAAGTGGAACTTTGACTATCAATTACTCTTAAACTATATGTTCAAAAAATATAAGAAAATAATATTATAAAACTATAATTAATGGTCAAAGTTTAACCATCCGAAAACGTCAAATAAAAAAAAATAAAAAAAAGGGAGGTAGTAAATTTCAGCAGTCCCGAAGTTATAAAATTCACAGTTTTTACTCACTCGAGTAGGAATTTTCGAACAAGAGGTTCGGGAGACGATTGGAGGTCGAGGAAATAGGGGAAGAGGTCAGCAGCCGACGAAGGCTCGGCTGATAATATTAAATCCTTGACTTGCTTCAATGAGGAGAGCTTTACGGCCAAATCTCTCAGAAAGAGCTTATGGCGGAGTAGTGCAATGCCTGCTCCCGCAATACTCCGCCCATTTTGGGGGAATAATTTAACAAATTCAGCAACAAATTGTTGAAATTTGGGAATAATTGAACAAATTCAGCAAATAAACAGGAACTCAAAGTTATAAAAAGTTTGAACAACAAAATTTGGGAAATTATTAAAAAAAATTGAGCAATTTTTTTTATTTAGCAACAAATTGTAGGAATTTGGGAAATTATGCAAAAAATTGAGCAAATTCAGAAACAAATTATAGAAATTTAATAAATTATGGTAAATTTGAGCAAATAAAATATGGGATTTGGAAAAAAAATTGTAGAAATTTGGAAAATTATGGAAATTGGGGAAATTTGGGAATTGGAGGTAGTTAGGGTTTTATATGGTGGGGGAATTGGGGGAGGATTGCGTTACGGTGGTGTGAAGAGGGGAGGGGTAATATTGTTTATATATTGATAGCACTTTAACCCAAACCGATAAAATCGATCTAATTGAATTTGCAGGTTTTCTGTGTTGATAATGCAGAGGGCTTTAAATGCAGTCAGCTCATGAACATGAGTTATCACTTGCTTGTTTTATGTTAAAGTTGTTGACTCAGATTCAAAGTTGAGCATTGTTAATAAGTTTTGGTGTTTCGTGTGTTGATATATGTTACTAATTGAATAATTATATGGAGAGTGCAAACATATTTTTAATACAAAATTGTAATTTAATATTTATATACTCGAAATGGATCCATCTTAAAAGTAATGTTTGACTCGAGTTGAACAACACCAAATCAAGCGTTCATGTACAACCTTGTCGTGTTTGGATTCAATTTGTCGGTATGACAATCTGATCCCAATTCCTAATGGATCAAATCCAACTGCTGATGTTTTGTTCACTACTTTTATCAAATTGGATATTTTTTGTATGGGCCATAGTTTGATATATTAAAAATCAGTAGAATATTTTGTTCATATTTCTAATGATAACACAAGAACATATAAAATAATTACTCGTATTTGTCAATAAACCTACTAAAAATATTCCCATCAAAAGAACATATAAAATGATTCATACTTAATGCTTTTTTTAAAATTTAAATTAGCAATGAAAAGTACTAGAAAAGACAACTAAGATAAAATAATATCTTAAATAAAACAAAGAGAATATGCCCCAATAAAAATTAAACTAATCTCATGAAAGCCAAATTGCCACTGCAAGTATCGAATATCATCACACATTTGTAATTGATGCAAGATGATACAAGTGTATAAGAATTACACACTCAAAAAAATTGTATCCTTTTATTATTATTATTATTATTGCATATCATTCTTCTACCATTAATAAAATCTCACTACAGTATAAATTAAAAAGTCGGACCAGGTGACACAATCTGCTGAGTGAGGTCACTATCAGTTCCAATAGTACAATCAGTGAACACTTCAAAATTCTTCTTGAAAAGGCCTGCCAACTTCAACAATGTTTCATTGTATGCATCCTTGTCACTCCACTGCAATTCAAAGAAAAACCACCAAAATCAATTTCAAGAAACATAAACTCGACACATTTGCAAAAATAGCATACAAGGAGTGTTCGTTTTAAGGCGTTGAATCGAGTGAAAATTCGACCATAATTTAATCATTATTAACTTCATATCTCTTCAAATAAGCTAATAAAATTACAAATATATCTGCCATGATTTCGGTAAGACCCCTTCAACTTCAGAACGACTTCCACCCAAAAAATCTGAGTCTTCTCATAGTTAGCTTCCAAAAGAGCACCAGAATGAATGGCATCAATAATCTTCCTTGTATAAGCTAACTTAATTTTAACCTTCCTTATTAACTGCATATGCAATACAAACATGTTATAAATTCAATCTATTTCAATTGTGATTATGTTGAATAAAAATTAAGATGTCCATATACTCACCGGACCAACCAGTATTTACAAGCCATCCAGTTGCCCCCATGCTGCTGCATTTCTCAGACAACATGGCAGCATGATGGGTAGATGCAGCATTATAAAATGCAGCACCAAAGCATGCTGAGAAAGCTGCCGTTGGTTCCTTTATGCCATCCCTGTTCTACATAGAAAAAACTTCACTGATGAAAATGGTACATGGTCTGAGCCAGGTTCAATCTGCTCACTGGAGGGAGCACACCAAATGCGTCGCAGGAAAGAAGAATGACATTCTTGGATGAGGACCAACACATGGTATCTTTGCATTTGGGATGTACTCTATAGGATATGCAGCTCTAGTGTTTTCTGAATCACAAATCAGGATGCATTTATCATAAATGGATGGAAACAACTCATGTTCGAATATCAGATGAGCAAATGAACTGAATCAACTCAACACTTGATTTGAAACCACGTTGTACCTGTAATTGATTTTGTCCAGCGGTAACCACTTCTAAACTGTGCTCTTCGAAACAATATTTTCAAGAATCAGAGCAAATCAAAATGCAAACTTATTATTCCAAACAAATGGCTATGTAGCTAGTTTTAACAATGCAGAAACAAGTGATAAATTATACCAAAAGATAGCAGAGAAAATATATACCAGTTCCAAACTTGATAGCATTCCAGATATCAGGTTCCTTTTCTTTTGCAAGATCAATGCACTTAGCATAACATCGACCCTCAATGTTAGACACCCCATTATCACTCCAGCAATGCTCATCATCTCCAATCAAGTATCTATTATGATCTGTTGAAAGTGTCGTCTTTCCAGTCCCTAAATAAACATTACAAAAAATACTCAACACCTTCAAACCTCATCACTCGAGGCTAATTGGGCTGGGAAGGTTCTTAATAAGTCTAAACCATATGAACAATTCTTAAATTATTTTCTTAGCTATTATATTGATTTTGTAACGTAAATACATATAGTATCCGATTATCTATCCCAGGCAATATACAGAAACAGTAATAAAACAAGGCCACACACTATAGGTTTAAAATTTAATATAGCTTACTCCTCAAGAAAAGTTCAAGAACCATTCCTCATACTTCACCCTTTAGATCCCTAATTCAAACTCGAGCGAATAAAAAGGAAATCATAAACAACATCGAAAACTACCTAAGTCCAAAGAACAGTGCTACATCTCCATCTTTCCCATGCCAAACACCAGAGTGCAATGGAAAGGATCCTCTTTGAAGAGGAATGCATAAGACCGAAAAGTCCCTTCTTCATTTCGCAATTGCAGCATAGTTGAGTCTCAAGATGATTCATTTCCTTCCCTTTGCAAGATTGAGGTCAGTTAAGGGATGTCATGTAATGAGTGTAACGCATTACAATGGAAACTCGCATTGTATATCGTGAAACTGTATACCAAAAGTTCTAGCTCTTCCGCTGTTGGTCGGATACACCTGATAATATATAAATCATGTATACAATGACTCTCTTGATCACTGCTAACAAGCTAATTTGTATGAATTTGTAGTAGTAATTCTTACATGTTGTTCATGAATAATGCATGATAAGCTCTAGCAGAAACAATTCGAACTTTGATACGATGTTCAGAATCCCAATTCAAGAATTGATCGTTCACAAAAACCTGCAAATAGAGTCCATGAATATCACTTACAACAAAGTAGTTAGTACATGGTAAGATAATAAAACAAGCTTCTTCATATACTCCGTACATTTTGTATTGCTGATTGATCATGAAAAATACCAACATCCCTAAAAAGATTACATTGTCAAGTTTGATTTTTAGCAATCAAAAGTAATAAATTTAGCATCTCTAAAATGTTTAGGGGTTTTACAAAATACGAGATATCATAATTATAATCCACAGCTCTTTCTGTTAACCAAGAAAGTATGCTCGTCCATTTCCAATGTGTTGTATACTTTGTCATTAAAAAAAACACAAATTTGTATACTTTAACATATAAAGATTATATATATATTCTTAAGAAAGTACTCCTCGTGATATTAAATGTATGAGTTCCCGGTCTTAAAATCAATTAATATTAAAAGATTGGTTCGAGCCACATGGTATACTTTAACATATTCACATAATGGAGTTGGAATAATGCATCAACTTACTTTCCCCCACCTCAAAAGCTCCTCTCGGCAGGGTTTCATCTTACAACCCTCTTGTCCTTCAAGCACCTGTTTTTGCCCAGAGAGTGTCGCTAACGCCACTTGACGTCCATTTTGCTGTTTGCTCATAAAGCCTCCCAGGCTTAAATAAATAATCTCATAAATCAAATATCATTTCCAATGTAAAATCCATTGAATTTCGCTCCCTTGATTCACCCAAGTTCACTGAAATATAAGATTTAGTTAATGTCTTACGCAACATTCACTGGTACCCTCGACATTCACCTACGCTCACCACTTCACAAATTTATAACCTAAAAATTAATCTCTAAGATTTTGATTGTGTTTACATGCAAAATTCATTGGTTTTCCCTCGATTCAACTAACGTTCATCACAAGTTCTAATGGTCGAAATAATATCCATTAAGATTTAACAATGCTACCCACAATCGTCCTACCTAACACCACAATTTTAATGGCCAAAAAATAGTCATCAAGATCAATGATATTTAGATGCACCATTAACTTCGTCGATTCACCTAGTTCACAAGTTCTAAAATAATGAACTTAAAAGTTAAGTCATTGCTAGTGAATATCCATGCTCTCGGCAAATTTTTCATGCAAAATTAGATTTTCTCACCAATGCTCACCACAACCTAACTACAAAAATTAGTCAGGATTTAAAAATGTCACCTGCAGGGAGAGAGAGATTGTAGAGAATATGTGTGAACTTGAGAGAGTAATTGTCAGTGATCGCTCGGCTGGCGATGGTGTGAGGCTTATCGCACCAATGAAGACACACACATTAAATACATTCTGGTTATATAATTCCAGCACCGACAAAATAACAGACATCATACTGCACATTACGAGTCAAATCACCCCGCTGATCACATGCAGCAGAATGCCATGATCCGCAGTTCCTCTTCCAACTCCTCACCTGCATAATTTCAACAATGTTAGTAATAGCATTGCCAACAAAAAGAGAATCCAGCACAAAAAGATTTTGGAGAAATCCAACAGATCCACCCAGCTTAATTCTCCAAATCCTCACCAGATATTCATGTCTCACACTGAAAAGTGCATAATTGTCAACTGAAACCCAAAAACCTCGACTCTTCAACGTTAAACCCCTTGCAAGTAAACATGATAAAAATCAAGAAGATGGATGGGAGTGAAGGAACACACCCCTGGATATCAATCATAAATTATCCACTCATCCATCATAAGTGCAATACCAGCATTCTACTGTTTGCAGAGCATCAGATTGCCACTCCATGCAGAAAGTCAAAGAAATGCAGATAACAACACATAATTCAATCAAGAATGAATTGGAAAAATCACCCAAATAACAGATTTACCATAAATCCACAACTGATAGAAAGTAATTCCTTTCGATTAATTACCATATCAACATGCATATTCATTTCTTCATTTTAAATCAAGTTTTTATGAAGTTTAGAAACTAAGTATTTCAAGAATCATATATTTCTATCAAATTCTATCCTCACTAATGTGTTAATGTACTATTACTTAACGTTTTCGTTTTTCATAATATAATTATTGTATCACTTCTTTCAAATTTCTATTGGTGTCATAATTCATAAATAATGTTTTGAAGTTTATCTAACCAATGTACTCGTTCCAGGCGTTAAGATTAATTCAGCCATGTAACGAACGAAAAACAATAAATATTACTTCCTGCAAAAAAAAAGGTTGTAATATGTTAGCGCGAAAAATATCAAATAATTTCGAGTTACTTAATATAACACTTTAATTCGTATCAAAGTCGAGCACAATAGTTAGGAAAATTACCTTGAAGATAGATTTAGTTGTTGTATCTGACGTTCCTTCTCCAAGGAGGCGAAGGCGGCTCCACCATGAATGCTGCCATTGAGTGGTGTCCCTGGTTGTGATTTCTTCATCTGAAGGGAGTGCAACTGATCAATAGTCTGAGCTTTCATCGGATTCGAGCTGTCATCGTGGCATAAGGCGGGATTATTGTCACCTTCTTCTTCTTCTTCCATCTTTTGTGTCTCAATGTTAGGGCCTCCCATTTTCCTTTCTTTATTAGTAATTTAGTACCACCATTAGTGTTGCTTGATGAGAAGCAAAATTCTCCATTTTGTACTCTGTCCGTTGTTGGTGGTGCCCATTTTTCTCGATCCTATAATTAAGCAACACATTATTGAAAAAAATATTTGTTAGACAGAAAGAAGGCAATCCAACAATTACACGAACATATCCATTTTAAATATAATGGTTGAGTCAAAAAAGCATTAGATAAAAAAAAAAACAAATGATTTCATAATGGTAACACCGACATTTTTATATCTTAGATTTTTAGATATCGATGGTTAAGTTTTTTCTATATAATATACCTGATGTAGTAGAATTGTAACCTAAAATAATAATTTGGTGTCAAATATATATATAAATAAAAATCATTATTATTTTTAGATTCTCATTCCGCCATCAGAAGTTTTACGAAGAAATAATAAGAAAAGAATGTACTAAATGCAAACGCAAGTTTTTTTTTAAACTTCAAAGTAAAAATCAGTGAGGAATTAAGAATGTCTCTAACACATGGCGAGGTTTAATATTTTGGGTCCTGCTACAGACTATTAAAACTTTGGTCATCAGACTCTGCCTTTTAAAGCATGGCAATATACCACACCGAAATACGCCATCGAAGATTTCAAAGATGACCAATAATCGAATACGCCACCGAAAGATCTTTAAAATACATTATACCTTTAAACGTTAAACCTTTATAATACAATAACACATTTGGTAATCACGTAGAAGATATAATATGTATATACTTTCTTTAAGGGCTTGACCCCTAAAAAATTAAAAACAAATAAATGCATCTATAAAAATTTAAAAATTATAAAAATAAGTCATTTAAGAATCTTAATAGAATAATATATTAATAGTACCATAATTTTCTATTTAATATTTATACACATCAATAGGTCGAGGGCATGCATGTAGTCTTATCTGTAATTAACCATAATGATTAGTAGGAAACCATGGTTATATGACCATGCAATTATTAATATCCATATTATAAGGATGAGTTTTATTATATAATTACTCCGTATATGTTTGTAGGAGTAATTATATCATTCTTATCAATTAACATCCACTCATCACAATGGACTATATATATATATATATATATATATATATATATATATATATATATATATATATATATATATATATATATATATATATATATATATATATAATGGAACATGTGCATCAATTCTCCTTAAAAATAAATTTATAATATGGGCCAAAAAAACAAACAATAATTTTCAAATTCTAAAATGCCTCCCCATACACACCCCAAATTCATTGTACCGCCTCCCTATATTATTTTTATTTCCCTTTCTTTTCATTATCGAAAAATCTCAAATACTCATTTTCATTTAATAACAGTGTTGTTAAACTACATACATACAAAACTTTAGTCCCTAAAAATAATAAAAATGAATGATTATGAGCAATATTTAAAAAAAAAATTAAAGTTGACGTACATGCTCTAAGTGCATGTACTCTTTAATAAGACCAACGCCCTAATTGAACGCTTATAGATGATTTACTCTTTTTTCAAAACACAATTATAAAATATGTTTAATTTAAACTAACAACCAATCATGTGTCCATGTCTAAATAATGAGTGGTTATTATCCTAGATTGTTACATAGTGTGTGATAAATACTAAATAGGAACATAGCTTCAATCAAGGTCTTGGTATAAATTCATAGTTGGAACAAGTGTGGGATATGAATAATATGATGGAGAGTAGTTCAAGTAAAGCATGGCTCTTTAGAGAAAATCTAAGAGATGTTGCAAATGCATGCATTCACAGTTTCACACTTAGATCAAAATGTTACTTCATCCATTCCTCAATGATTGTCCAATTTGTTTTACTTGAGCTGACATAAACTAATATTTTATTTCTTTATAAAACATCAAAGGCACAAGTAGTTGCTTCTACCTCTAGTGGTCACCCCTCCAAATTTGGAAATAAAGTGAACATGGACATAGATGGAGGCAAAATGCTAGATGGTTTTCTTCTCTATATATTCTGCACATTTGTAGTAGTAGAGTTTTCGAAAAGCAATAGTCATTCAGAGGTGTTTATTAAATTTATTAAGTTTTTAAATTTAATTAATTTAGCACATAATTTATTAAGTTTGTTTGTTAATGAATGATTTTAAGTAATTAATATATTAAGTAATTATCAAAATCCTTAACAAAGTTTTAACTTAAAATTCTCTACTTATTTTTCTCCCTCTTAAAAACTGTTTCTATAAATTCCAAATTTACATTATTCTTCCTCCTCATAATTTCTTCATACTTTACTTTAACTCTCTATTATTATTAGACAGTTGTTATTATATTATTATTATTATAATAATAATAATAATAATAATAATAATAAAAATAAATAAATAATAAAAAATAATATTATTACTATTAAGATGTGTAGGGGTAGTTGAATGCCTATTGATTTATCCAATGAAAAGCAAGCGAAACCGTTTTCACACTAACGCCCCTCTCGGCGTCTCGCCCGTAATACCAAGGAAGAATTAATCGTTGGATGCGCATCAATCGATCAAAAGAACCTGAGATTTCCCTTTAACCACTTTTTCCAATATAAGATTCGATCATTATGGTGAGCCTTGTAACCCACACCGCACGTAAGAGTATTATAGTTTTAATTCTGGGGCTTCTTTATCACTGAACTACGCCTTAATATTAATTTATCCAATGAAAATGTATAGTGAGTATTGTTTTTTAAGACTGCGACATCCGCAGAAATCAAGTTTCCTGAACCGGTCCCCAGAATCTGCCCAAAAATCTATATCCGAAATTAAATCGGATCCGCCTCGGGGTCCTTATATCGATCCAAAGCCGATCCTGAATTTTAACCCTAAACCGATCCCGTAGGTACTATAAAATGAAAAAATGCACCCCCTCCCCCACCTCAGTTTCTTCCAACGATTACCCCCTATTCCGCCATTCATCTTCCGGCCTCCTCCCGCTGCCCGCCTCCCCATCACCTCCCTTCTAATAGCTAATGCTAGCTCTATTCTCCTCTGTTACTCTTTGACTCTTTGTTATCACTTTATTCACTATAATTTTTAAAATTGTAAATATTATTTAATTCATGCTTTAATTAGTTTAATTCATGTAAATATGTTTGGGTTTTTGTGTAATTAGGTTTCGAATTGTTCTTTAATTTTTGTGTTATTATTTTCGAATGGTTCTTTAATTTTTGTGGTATTATTTTCGAATTATTTTTTTGTGATATTATTTTCGAATTGTGCTTTATTATTTTCGATTTTTTTGTGTTTTTAATTAGGAATTTAGGATATTTTTTGTGGTTTCGGATAGCAAGTTTTGGTTTCGATACCTCGGCTCTCGCTTCTGATAATTCCGCTCTTTCGCCTCTGGCCCGACTCGATAAACCGGTAACTCGCCCGATTTTACCGTTCCGGTCATGTCCTCAATTTTTGGACCGAAATTAATTTTTAGTTCGGTCTCTGCTGCTTGGATTGAATTTTGGACTCCGCCCGGCTGGAAACCGACCAACCGACCAGTAACATAGGGAGTATGCTATATTGGACAATTGAATAATAAGTGTGTGGAAATTGTGGAAAACAGAAAGCAAATCTTGATTTTGATAATCATTGGCAAAAAACGACGAAGAAATCCGAGTATGAAATCTCCATCACTAGTCAATGCTCCCCTCTTCTTACCCTATCTCCTCTCTAATATATCATGTATAAATTATGCCTAAAATGGCTTTCATCATAGCTAATCTATTCGGATTTTAAACTTGTCTCAATTTTCAATTCAAATCCTGTGAATAATTATCATGTTTGGCTGCAAAAAAAAATATAATGAAGTATTCGATACAATAACTTAACTCGATCATTTGACACCAACACATATATACGATCAATTTATGACACCAAATATTATAAGCTCATATATCTGCATTGCATAAATATATATATTAGTACTCCCTCCATCTCATAAAAGATTATCCACTTCGACCATAATCTCTCAACTTTCACATAGATATTTTGTCAGACATAATATTTAATAAAACAGGTCAATGAAAAACATTTAAAACTTTTCAATCGATATATTTTTATGTTATTATATAACACAAACAAATATATATATATTTGGCCGAAAAATCCGAAAGCTATTAACTATAAAAAAATACACCTTTACAGTGATTTTATAAGAATATATGAACATTATAAGTCATATATTATAATATTATCACAATCGCGAGCTTCTTACATCTCGAATAAAGCTCACAACTCTCTGCATACAAAATCATTTACCATCAAACATGTGTTAGCACTATATGTTGATAATGGATATCTTATAATCTTAGAGCTGATTGCAAATTTGCGTACCAGATAATAAAATTAAGCCTAGAGGCTATATTATTACAGATTGGGCTTCCAAAAGAATAACACAAATATCATAGCATTTAATTCCTCAAAAACGACTAATATTGCATATTTATTCTTATCTTCGGCACCGTATTGTAACATTTATCACTTTAGCACCTTAACACAACATCATTTCATTTCTTGTAATTCAATCCACAACAACGAACTATCTAACATTAAATACAACTCGATCCCTAACTTTTAATCAAATCATCAATTACCTCATAATCTTTTTTTTTTTTTTTTTAACTAAATACTACCAAAATCACTACAATTAAAGGCATCTTTCATTTATTTTGAAACCCTCGACCATTCCACCCCCCAGCCTCACCCCCACCCCACCATGGCCGTGTCAACCTCATTTGCTGGAGCCAAGCTGGAGTCTCTGCTTCTCAATACAGCTTCAGCTTCGGCTTCGGCTTCGGGTCGAGTAATTAAACGAGCCATAATTCCTCAAAGAGGCTTAGCTTTTAATGGCTTTAAATGTGAAGCTTCATCTGATATTGTTGCAAATGTGGCTTCGGCTTCGAGCTTATCGGCTCTTCAACAGCTCAAGACTTCTGCTGCTGATAGTAATTTACTACTCCCTTCCCTCCGTCCCTAAAAGATTCTCACATTTTGATTTTCTTCATTTTTTATTATTAGCGATTTTATTAGATATTGTATTGATATTATTGTATTCGAGATATTAATGTGACTTCTGCTGCTGAATGATTTATGGGATTTTGGTGATTTAAATTTGTTGGGTTTGAAGCAAATGTGTAAAGACTTGATTTTGTGGTAAAGTTTGGGGTGAAAGATTATGAAGATTTTGGTTATTTGGGTATTTGTAGTATGGATTTTTAATGATTTTTGTTGAGTTTAAGGTAAATGTGGAAAGACTTGATTTTGTTCTATTATTTGTGGTGTAGGATTATAAAAATTGCATCTTTATGTTGAATTTCATGATTTTGGCTATTGGGTGCACGGATTTTTTTTGTTGAATTTCAATAATTTTTCATGCTTTCGTCTATTTAGACTGAAGAGTTGTCGGAATGAATTTTTCTTTGTGTGTACGTGTGTGTGTTCGTTAGTATGAATGTGTAGGAGAGTATTTGGTGATTATATGAACAATATGTGCTGATAATATGAGTAGAAGAGTGAATGGTTTATCTGGAAGGGGGCTGTAGAGAATGAACAATGTGTAAATCCTCTGCTTGAAATTGTATTTTGGTTTGTTCTGTGAAGATTTAGAAGTAGGAACATAAATCAGAAGGTGTTCATTTTGAGCCATCACTCTTGTTGAAAACAGAACCATTTTGGCAAATTAGTGTTAGTGGAGCAGTTTGTTGTTATATTGTGAAAAGGACTTAATGCCCTCTATCTTTGTCCAGCTACTTCGTGTAATTTGTGATATTTTGTAAGAAATTCTGTTCAGTAATATTTGAAGTTAGGAGCACAGGCTGATCGATGCAAGATATCGTGTAAGCTTGCTTCATATGGCGCTGATAAATTATGAAGGCAACTGAGCCATAAATTTGTTTACTTTTTTTGTTCTCTGAAATAGCTTTCTTGTCAAGGAAGCAGCATATCAAATAAGAGCATCAATTATACCATCTGATATCTATAACCATAAATGCAATGATATTCTGGTGTTTGTTAATTGGACAAGCCTTAATAAATCTCATGAAATGTCACTCGTATGCACTTCCTGAATCTATACTTATATCATTATATGTGTCATGTCATCCAGGGTATACAAAAGAAAGAAGCAGTATTGTGGTGATAGGGCTCAGCATCCACACTGCACCAGTTGAAATGCGTGAAAAACTCGCCATTCCTGAAGCAGAATGGCCTACAGCCATTGGGGACCTTTGTGGGTTAAATCATATTGAAGAAGCAGCTGTTCTGAGTACCTGTAACAGAATGGAGATATATGTGGTAGCTCTCTCCCAGCACCGAGGTGTTAAAGAAGTTACTGAATGGATGTCAAAGGTAACTCTTCTTTACCCAATCTCTTTTGTCTTCTTTTCTCATAATTCTATTTAAACCATAAGAAAAAGTAGATATAGGAAACATGAGGCTCAATTATGTTTGCACTGACTACTATAGATCATTTTCTTTAGTTGACTATACTTTTATGTTAAACTTGACTACGATAGATCATTTTCTTTCAGTTTTGTATTAGTAGATCTTTAAGTATCATATCAGGGTCTTCATTGGGTTGACTATACTTGTATTTTTCATAATTGAGAGAGCAGCCACGATTTTCTTTGACAACACGCTTATTTTCCCGTGACAGAAAAGTGGAATCCCTACTTCAGAGATTTGTAAGCACCGTTTTTTGCTGTACAACAATGATGCAACCCAGCACCTCTTTGAAGTATCAGCTGGTCTGGACTCCTTGGTATTAGGAGAAGGACAAATTCTTGCTCAGGTCAAACAAGTGGTCAAAGTTGGGCAGGGAGTTGTAGGTTTTGGAAGAAACATCAGCGGCCTCTTCAAGCATGCTATTACGGTTGGCAAGAGAGTCAGAACTGAAACAAATATTGCAGCGGGAGCCGTATCTGTCAGTTCAGCTGCTGTGGAGTTGGCTCTTATGAAGCTTCCTGAATCCTCACATGCTACTGCTAGGATGTTGGTAATTGGAGCTGGGAAAATGGGAAAGCTTGTTATTAAACATTTGGTTGCAAAAGGATGCACAAAGATGGTGGTTGTAAACAGGACTGAAGACAGAGTTGCTGCTATCCGTGAGGAGATGAAGGATGTAGAGATAGTATACAGACCACTTACTGAAATGATCAATTGCACTGCTGAAGCGGATGTTGTTTTCACAAGTACAGCATCCGAAACCCCATTGTTCTTGAAAGAACATGTGATTGATCTACCAGCTGTTGGCCAGAGTGTGGGGGGCAAGAGGCTTTTCATCGACATATCAGTTCCTAGGAATGTCGGTGCATGTGTTAATGACCTTGAGACTTCACGTGTCTATAATGTGGATGATCTTAAGGAGGTTGTGGCTGCTAATAAAGAAGACAGGCTCCGAAAAGCAATGGAAGCTCTAGCAATTATAACTGAAGAGTCTAAGCAATTCGAAGCATGGAGAGATTCACTGGAAACAGTCCCAACAATCAAGAAACTAAGGGCTTATGCTGAGAGAATAAGAGCTGCAGAGCTGGAGAAATGCTTATCAAAGATGGGAGATGACATATCGAAGAAAACAAGGAGAGCAGTCGATGATCTCAGTAGAGGTATCGTAAACAAGCTCCTCCATGGTCCCATGCAGCACTTGAGATGTGATGGGAGTGACAGTCGCACATTGAGTGAGACACTCGAAAACATGCATGCTCTTAACCGAATGTTCAGCCTCGAGACAGAGATATCCGTTCTAGAGCAGAAGATTCGAGCTAAGGTAGAGCAAAATCAGAAATAAGCGTCTATATGCTAATCTGAACATCGAGATAAATGGGCTTTGCTTACTTCGGTTGCTGTTGTAAATTTTCCCTGGAGAGTTTGAGACTAGGGAACATATTTTCAGTTTAAAAGTACAATATACCTCCAGAAACCCTCATATTGCATTCTTCTTTGTATAATACAACAATAAATTATGAGGTGAGCTTCATATGTATCGGCTAATTTATTCCAGGAAGTTGTAAACTGAACCTGAGTATCTAAATGTGTAATAGCTTTAGCAAATGTAATTAATTGAGTGATCATTTTTATGTTGAATTTCAATTACTAATATTTATCTCCTGCCTTTGAAATTCTGCATGGAATAAAAAGCAATACTCTGTGTTACAAGACATATACACTAGTATAAAGTTAAATATCAATTCTTCCGTTCCCTTGGGCTATCTTTTCAGCTATTTGTACATATATTAAGAAAAACAAAAAATACCAAAAAGCCGCATATCAAAAATATAAACGTCAACAATTAATCGAATCATATAATTTGGCCATTGGCCGGAGCACTAATAATCAAAAAAGATGGTTAAAAAATGTAAAATATACCTTTCTACGCTAAAGACAAAGATTTAAACAAGAAAGTTAAAATAGAAAGACAAAGAATAAGAATCTGACAAAGATAAAAATACCTTGCATACCATCACATGTTTCGATGTGTATATATAGTATTCATTTTGCGAGCTTATACGTATTTTCCTTTCTGTAAAGATTCCTTATACATAGCTATAAAATCATTTGATCATATAAATTAGTTATTTGATCGCATTTATCTATATAAAATAGGCTAAGGCATTTACATTTATTTTTATTAACTAAAATAGGTGATTTGATCGTATGTAAAGTGGTTATATATTTCTATTTGAATTAAGCATTTAAATTATATATTTCTATTCAATTAAGATGAAATTATGAATATATTCTTTATAAGCACATAGTGGCTCTTAAATTGGACTTAGTCAATACTAATAGTACTCCATGTGTACTATGAAACGTTGTCAAGTGGAATAGAAAGATGCCAATTGAATATACCACCAATACTTAAATAAGTTATTATGCACCAACGACTCGTAGCTTAATGATATTTGATCATAATCTTTAACATATGAATCTTTTATTTGAGTATATTTAGATATTATTTTTTGCTACACTCCTATATTATTTCCCATTACACGTGCCTTCGATCCATTTCATGAGATTTCAGTCCAAATATATAAGTTTCATGTAAAATTAAACAAATGTATTAATTTTTTGTAATGAGGACAGTAACCACTATTATTTTTTAAGCCGCTGCATTTCCGGGATAGATCTGCCGAAAGATAATAATAATATTCAAATTACATTAGTTAGTTAAAACCACACGAAGCAAGCCCTATATATATAACAATTCGATAAAAAATATTATTGGTATAAAAATCGAATTCATACACTCACAAACTCATACTTTGTATATTCTACCAACCCGTGGTTGCAATTTCTAATAATTAAAAAAAAATTAATTTCATATCAAATACCATCCAAATAATCAAACTGTGATAAAGAAATCGTAAAATCGAACTACTAAACAAAACGCCAGGTCGCATGCCTTATCCAAATTCACATCATTAACTGGCCGACATGGCCTCTCACGCTTTGTCGGGGGCCGACACGTGTCCCGCGTGTCTGAGAAAATTGGCTCCTTCCTCCTCTATTCAACAACCCAATATTTACACTAATTAATGGGCAACACTATACACACACCGTAAATAGTACTTTTACCGAAACGACAATTTTACCCTTAATGAAACTTCCTAATTATTACACTTGCAAATAGGGAGTATAAAATACCATTTCACACCTCGCCCCAACACTATTATTTCACAGATAATAACAGCTCACTAATTAATCATATCATTTTTCTCTACGTCCAATACCCCCCATTACATCAAAAAAAAATTCTTCAAACATGTTGAATCATTTATTCAACTACCTCATTGTGGGTAGTCTTAGTGAAAACTGAAAAGAAAAATCATTAATTGCCGACATGATTAAGAACATTTATATAGTATTAGACAATTATGTACGTGGACGTAAATGATTCCGTGAAAACCTCAAAACAAGACATCAAAATCAGAAGTAAAGTCAGAGCCATAGGAAATTGACAAACCTCCTTAACAAATTGCAAACAATTAGCAGTAAGTTTCTTGAAATGCCACCTTTGTGATCATGTCCATTTGTTTCAAATATTTTTCCAAATCTGCATATTTTTTACTAGTAATTCTTATAAAAATATATGATTTAGTGTTTCCATATTCCATATTGGTGTAAAGAACTCGCCCTTTTTGTACATCTGGTACATTTCAGTGTTCATTTTCTGTTTCTGGTAATTCTGAAAAAAGCCCATGTTTTTCAGTTTGTGTGAATGTGTATTGATATGTTGTTTTCATTAGTATTTATGAATATTTAATTGGTTCTTTAAGTTTTTTTTGTCTGTATCTATGATGCTATGTTATGATGATTGAGAAATGCTAAAGTTTCCAACTTTTTCTTTCCCTTTTGTTTAAAGTTTCAGGCAAAGTTTTGATTTCTAATACTTATTATTACTTATTACTAGCAATTGTCATAAAAATGTCTGCTTAACTTTCCAACTTCTTGACATTTGTATGATATGATGATTCTCATTCATACTGCTAATCATTGATAATGTTTTGCAAAATTTAATATATATGAGGCTGCATATCCCTTCCTACCCGCTGTTTGAGACTCTTCTCGCCAAGGCAGCATCGAATACGAATTTATCTCTGCTGCGTTATTTGCTCGATGAACTTTGTTAATATCAAGATAAATGATATTGGTCATTCACTTGCGTCTGTTTTTCTTTTGTTTTGTTTCTTGAATTTTGGCACTCAAAATTTGATAAATGGCATTCCCTTATAGTATATAGAATACAGAGTAGTACAAAGTGGAATGTAGATATCAAATGGTGAAATGACTTATTGAGCTTTTGGAATGGCTTCTATTAGTTGCTTAGTTGTTGTTGATTGAGAATAATTGAAGTGGCGTGCGGTTTTTTGTGCAGATATGGGAGGTTCTACAGCTTTATATCCATCTCACCGCTGTAAAACTATACACTTGGTCAGTATATTGACTGCTCTGATAACCCCCTGAAGCCGTCTCATGCAATTAGTTAAAAAATCATTATGTTTATGCCCCTCCTATATGACATGTCTTTTAATCTCTATTTGATATGTGAATATGCTTACAGGTGAGGCATGCTCAAGGAATTCACAATGTCGAAGGAGAGAAAGACCATGATGCTTATAAATCTCCTCATCTTTTTGATGCACATCTCACTCCTCTCGGTTGGCAGCAGGTAGATAATCTGGACCATTTTGATACTGCAACTAAACTACTTTATCGGCTAAATGGACATACCTCTATCAAGATTGTACATTGGAAGAATTTTAAGTTACTAGACAGAAACCTTCTCGAAGCATTCCACTTATCGGAACTAGTAATATAAATCCGGAGAAGATATATTGATGCCCTCTACATTTAAGTGCATTTCCCTGAGATCAACAATATGAAGTTCTATTGTTGAAAGAATTAATTCATGAGCACTTGTGCCTGAAACAGGAAAGATAATCTCCATGCCATGCCCATTCCTCTTGAATTGCAGAGAGAGGGTTGAATTGGTTATTACATCTCCTTTGTTAAGGTATCAATTTCTGCAGTATTGGTCCTTGATACAGAAATATCAGACTGAAATTTGTCACTCTTGGATGTTTACTTAGTGTAAGTCGAATTGCAGGACTATTCAAACAGAAAGAAGTTGAGTTGTTTGGTGGGAGGTTACACAGATGATAAGGCCTCCACTTATGGGCTGAAAATGCTGGCAATAGTACTGGGCCCAGCAATTCCCAAGTCTCAACTGTCCTCCTTTCACGGCAGCGAACCCTGTCGAGAACATCTTATGTAAACCATAATTAAATATTCTACAAACTGAAACTCTATTCACCATTATTTCATTAACTAATTGGGCGGACTCTTTTTCTGAACCAGTACCCCCCTTCCTTTTTTTTACTTTATAAATCTATATTGAAGTGTATCTAATTTTTTAATTTATTTGATCATTTTTCATATTCATCTTATTATACAACATTAACTTTAATTTTGTGCATTCTACTTACTGGGATTTTTGTTTTGTTTTGTGAAGATGCAAGTTACTCACATGAATACATTACATATATATACTTGAATTATTTGTAAATGGAATGCTGCATTAGTTTTTGTTCATAAATGATATATGACAAGACCAATGATAGCTTCATTATGCTAGTCATGCCCATTTTACATTGTAGGGAGTGCACTGGTGCGACAAGAGGAGAAGCATTAGTGAGTACAAACCTCTTTTTCCAGCAATTGATTTTTCTCTGATAGGTAATTACGAATGTTTGTCTTGTTTTTTGATCTTTATTATCTTATTTTATGTATTGACTTCATTTCATCAGAGATTCTTGTTTGATATGCTGAAGTTGATGATTGGGTTTTTCTCTTTTTAAAATTAATTGAACGCCTTCATTTCAGATAGAAAACGAGGATGATGTTCTGTGGGAGAAAGATGTGAGAGAGGCAAATGAACATGTTGCTGCAAGAGGGATAAAGTTTTTGAACTGGTAAATTTTGATTCTATATCTGTAGACCTAAAACAATGCTTTTTCTGGAAGTCTGTTACCGGACCATTAGAAAAATGACGAGCCCGTCTTTAATAATTTAGATTTTGTGGTAGTATAAACACCTTTCAAGGAACAAATATTAATGTGTTTAGTTTGTTGCGTAAATCGTAATACTGGACTATGGTGTACTGCCTTGATTTAAAACCTGAGACTCATTGTTGACACCATTGGTTAAAAACATATTGCTACTTGCCTTGAAGACTAAATCTTTTGGCTGACTAATGCTTTGGTAGTCGTCATTGAAGCTCTTAGCCGTACTGTAAATTTAATCAAATGAGGTCTCCATGATTGATGCAGGAGAGCCAAGTCTTACAATTAGAGTTCTTGTAGTTTCATTTAGTCTTGTGTAATAAACATGTGTCTCGGTATGCTTCATTTTTTCATGAAGCAGAAAGGTGATTGATTATTGTGTACGGCCCACTGTTTGCTTCAGTTCGCTTTATAGTTTTATTTTTTAATGCTGAACAGGTTGTGGACTCGGAAGGAGAAGGAGATTGCAGTTGTTACCCACAGTGGATTTCTAATGCATGCTTTAAGTGCATTCGGAGGCGATTGCCATCCAACTATCAAGGGTGAAATATGCAAGAAGTAAGTTCGATTGTTTTGTATTCGATCAGTAAAAGTATATAATCAGCTATGCTTATAATCAAGTAGATGTTAGAGTCTTCCCATTGATAGAAGTATACGCATAGTTGTCCCCAGAACTGAAGCTCACATTATTAATATGCATTTGTTCTCGGCTTCTTGCAGCTTCCAGAATTGTGAACTTCGATCTGTTGTCATCGTTGATAGAAGGTATGCTCTTGCAAAAAAGTTGCGAGTAGAGCTGTACATTTCTCGGTTTCTAATACTCTTCTTTCCACTCTATAGCTTAATGGGGTCTGCTTCTCCGGTGACCAACTATCCCGGCAAAATTCCTGGCGGTGCAGATGTCCCGAGTGATGATGGGAAGTGATGTGCTCCTTCCTTGCAGCTTCCTTATCGTTGAAGCTCATTTTTTGCCATTTAGCTGCAACATATTCTTTACAACACATGTAGCAGACACTTATTTGAAACTCTTATTTGAAACTCTTTTTGTTGGTTATGAATTTTGTTCCTGTGAGTTTGTGGTTCTTTTATATGGAACTAGTTGTTCCTGGATATCATTGAATTGTTGTTTTCAATCCCATTTTGGCGGGAATGAATCGATAAAAAGCATTAAACCATCACAAAGAATTGCCTCTATGATTCCGTCTCCGAAATATTACTTGACGGCTGACGCGAACATGCCCTCAATTCCGCTTTTAACTAAAATTACCTGATACTTGTAATGGAAGTCAATGTCATTATTAACACCCACTTTCATCCATTGAAATTTTTAAAAGGAAGCATCGCTCACTGTAAACATTGGATAATAAAACTAGTGTTTTAAATTTAACGTGACTTATTTTATTTTTGTAAGTATTACAAGTTACAACTTATAATGATGTAACTAATGAATTCATAAGATAAGGTATTGAACTATTCATCTCTACATATGTCACTTCCAAAGCTGAATTTGTTAGGTCATTAATATGCTCAAAATCTATTTGTCCAACAAGAAACCATACCCTTTAAATATGAATATTCGTTTCATCAAACATTATATTCTTGAAAAGACCGAACCCAAACTTGCTATCGTCAGTTATGGCTGATAAAAGTTAGACAAGTGGATAACAAAAGTGATATTGATTATTCTCTTTTTTGTCCCATTTCCTTGTTTAATCGAGCGGTCAACCCTTAAAAGTTACCAACTCGGATAATTTGTTCGGATATATCTTATCGAATCATGTAATATAGTACTAGATTATTTTAACGTTGAGAAATTTAATGTATTCAACCGACAATGCTAGTTTGCCCGACTTCACCGCATTGAGCTGACAATGAAGTCCGTTTTTTCAACCAATCACGGCACGTGTGCTCTGCCTCAGCCAAGATTTTTACACCAAAAATCTATATTAAGATTTACGCACTCAAAAAAAACTTCTTCCTACACCATTTGTATATATTTTTACCTCTTCATATAAAACGTTAAAATTTACTTCATTTCTTTCTTTTCAGGCATAAAATAATTTAATCTCTCAAATTACTCTCCAATTCTCTCAATTCATAAAGAATAATTCACTTTAAAATCCTAAGTCAACTTCAAAAATTTCTCAAATTTCAATCAAATACAAAGAAAACCGGTAGAGAACTAAAATTTGAATATAGTTTTGTTGGCTTGATCTGAAATGATATTGCGATATTTTTTCTGCCTCCGTAGATGTTCAGTATCGAGGACAACCATAAATCTCATTGTTTTCTGATATCAATCTTCCGTAAAAGCTCAAGGTCGATGTTTGTTTGATAAATACTCCTTAGATGGCTTCCATAACTTGTCTTTATTTATTTTCTCCTGCATTAATATTTTGTTTATGCCTCACTGCCTGAGTTACGTTTGTAGATTCAAGCATAGTAAAGTTTAGCCTTCTGCCTTTTTGTCTAGGACCAATATAACGCAGAGCTAGCAGAAAGTTTCAAATTTTGTAACATAATACGAAAGATTCGCTAACATTCATTTTGATTGCTCGAGAATCACATAAGAGTTAGAATTTATCAAGTCAAAACTAAAGTGAAGGAGTCATTTCAGAGACTGCTGAAAAGATAATTGCTAAGTAGATGAATTTATAATAACGAATCAAAAATACTCTAAAACCAACCATATTTTGTATGAAATGTCATTATAGTAAATTCATCCTATTTTTTGGTGTAGGAGAGTATTTTTTTGGTGCGTAGTAGCCCCATCTATATTTATATACCTCTTTAAAATCGCTACACGTTAAGTAGCTAAGCTTTTCTATTTTATGTTTTCCAGACTAAATTGCTCTCCCACATAAAACTAATTACAAAGCACATATTAATTATGAAAGTTATTTTTTCATAAAACTATATACAAAGAAGCTATTATTAATTATGAAAAATCACAACCACGAGGAATTAAAACGGTAGCGATTGGCTGAAAATAAAATAGTTGAAAAAATTATAGTTAAAAAATCATTTAAATAAATTTGTTATAAAATACACAATTATGAAAAATGCATAAATAATTTAGAGATAAGAAAAATAACGAGCAAAAATGATTTGTATTTTAAAAATTAACTTAGGTAAAAATAATTTTAAAATGTTCAATACTTATTAAAATAATGGTTAGCTCTAAAAAACGTATTAATTACTGGAATTAAATAATCAAAGTCAATAAAATAATATGATTTAAAAAAAATTAAACCTACAATAATAATAAAAACTTCATTGTAAAATAAATTAAGAGTTAAAAAAATCATAAAGAGTTCATGTAAGATTCAATCATTATTCAAAATAACTTTTAGCTTTAAAACATATAATAATTTATAGTAATGACAATTAAAAATAATAAAGTAAGAATAATGAGAATAAACAAATAACTTAAGAAATAATTAGAGCAAATAATTTAGAATTAAGACTAATTGAGTTACATGGAGTTTGGACCCTGCCAGTTACAAGAATTAAATCATGAGAGTCTATAAATAAATAATATTTAAAAATAACATTTAGCTTTAAATTCTATAATAATAATAACATATTTATGAGGGTTAAAAAATTGATTATAAGATAATTTGAGAGCTAAAAATAATTAAAAATAGCTCTAAAAGATTCACTAATTATTAAATGTAAGATTCAACTCTTGTGGAAACTACAATAATAGTTGACAATACTACATAAACAGTACTCTTAAAAATAATGAGAGTAAACAAATAAAATGAGATTATACTTTTGATGATGTAATAAAACAAAAAAGCTGAATAAAAATAAAAATAAAATTTATCCTTTGAATTAATTAAAATGAGATTATAATTTATGCATGCAAGTGAACAGCTCAAATAATGATCATCAAAGAATAGCGACTGTGAGGTTACTCCGTTAAAAAAATAATGATTATCAAATTCAATAATAAATTGCTAAATAATAATGAGAACAATTAAAATTATTAAAACATAAAACACTCATGAAGAAGTTAAGCAACTTTATGTTATATGACTCCTATTGAATACCCAAAATAAATAATTATCTTTCTTCCATTTTATGTTAATACTTCAAATTGTCCATCCCACATAAATTAATTACAAATCAATATCGACACAACCAATATACTAAGAATTAAAATAAAAAATTATATTTACATATTTATCTATAATACCCATATTGTAAATGTTTAAGTTGCATGATTCTTGTCAATTATAGGTCATACAAAAAATAACATATTATTTGTTCTATAAATACCTATTATTTCCATATTAGGTATTATGTAATTTCAACGTCAGAATTCAAATAAAGGTAAAAATTACAATATCAACTATTATTCATTTTCTAAAATTTGACATTCATATGCATGTTATTAGCCATTTTGTAGTAAGAAGAACCAAATAAATCTTCCAAGGATATTATAGTTTAACTCTTTCTATATCTCCAACCATTAATAGTTCTTAGGTAATTTTTTAAATACTGTTTATATTCTTTAAACAATTATTCTACTTAGAAATTATATCATCGGGTATGTTTTTGTTTAATTTATTAGAACCTAGAAACGATGAAAAGACAATGGAAGTCACAAGATATTTTTATATTTTCATTAAATATTTAAAATGAATGTATTGTAAAAATATATCTACGTGTTCGATGTTTACATTTAATCGCTTTTGTTTCCATCGAGAGTTAATATTGAAGTTGTTATACTTTTGCATTTAGCGGTAATAAAAATAAAAAGTTGAATATAAATAAATACAAAAATATATCTCTTTTGATTAACTTTTAAGTAAGATTATAATTTATGCATATGTTGATCAATTCAAATAATGAAGCTATCAAACTATAATAATAATTAAATAATAATGAAAATTAAAAATCATTAAACATAAAAACACATCTTGAAGAAGTTACATTTGTGTTTATATTGGTTTACTTCATTCTAATTATAGCTCATAATTAAAAATATTTGGGTGTACCATACGACTTTCATTATTCCAACTGAGAGTTACACAACCAATATTGAAGAATTAAAATAAATAATTATAATTATGTATTTACTTCATAATAACTCACATTATTAAAATATTTGGAAGTACATGATGATTCCCTATTATTTCCCAACTTTTCATAGTTACACAAAAAATAACATATTATTTATTCTATAAATACCATTATTTTATACTGTAGTGTATTAGTACTAACAACATACCTCAAATATGAGAGAGAATACAATATCAACTTTTATTCGCTTTTGTTGTAAATAATTTGTATACATGTTGTTAGCTATTCGAGTAAGAAACACCAAAAAAAAAAAGCTTCAATGACATACGTAACACTTTTATATCTCCAACCATTAATGTTTTGGTGAATCCCAATACTCATTTTACCTTCTTCAAACCATTATTATAGTTCGAATTATATTATCAGTATATTTTCTACCACTTTATTAGAACATAGAAATCAATGAAAGACGACGAAAGAGATGTCAAGATATTTTTCAAATTTTCATCAAATATTTAGACGAATAAACGAAAATATTTATTCTGTGTCTCGAACCTCTATTATTAAGAATTATCGTCATTTGCACCTCCTCATAGTAATAAGATTTGAAAAAGGTTTGCAAAATTATTCTTTTTATCAATAAGGTTAAATTTATTTTCAAAAAATATATATTTTATAAAAAAATTGAAAAATAGTAAATTTCAACATATGGAGGACGATTTGAAAAAGTAAAAAGTATAATTCACAAAAATAAATAGGACATTGTTTACATTTTTACATAAATTAATGTCAATATGAAAAATCTATTCATAATTTATTATTTAAGGACTACAATCTATGTAAATTTATTATTTGTTAATTTCATTGTAAAAGAATACATCATAATATTTAGCTGTGCAATACATACTCAAATTTATCATTATTATAAAATTGTTTTTATATTTTAATAGACTAAATCTCAAAAAATAAAATTTTATATTTTTTTTCCTACAAAATTGTTTACGTGCAATACGTAATATGCTAATAGTGTATTTAAGCTTACAAACGAATCAGATTTTATATTGTATCCAAGTAATATTTGTATTGACATGCACTTGTTTATCATTTGGACAAAAAATGGGTTGAATTACTCGACCAGTTACTAATATAAAACTTATTAATCATTACAGACTAGATTAGACTAAGTTTTATCTTATCTACTTGATAATTACTGCCACAATGGAGTTGTGTTTATCCATTCAAAACAACCATCATTTTTATTGGAAGATTTAAGCAATAAAAATTATTTCGACTCTTTCGTGATTGATAAGACACTTGATTGACTTGTAGCATGAAAGTGAAAATCTTGCACTCATGAAGTCATGCTAATGTTTTACTCCCTCAGTTCTAAAAAAAAATATCAAAAATTAATAGTTGAATTTTGACCGTATATTTTTTATGTTTTATAATATTTTATAAATATATATCAATAAAAATATATAAATTTTTTCATTAATATATTTTTCATCAAATATTATATAACACATATAAAAATATTTATTATCAAAGTTCAACTATTAAAAAATTAAAAATTTAAAAATTGATAATCTTTTAAAAATAAAGGGAATATATTTTTATTAAACATCATCCTGAAACTCCACATAATATTTGTCCAATTATCGCATTTGCTTATATTACTCCTCTTTTCTATTGATTATCGGATTTGATAAAGGATTAATGTTATAAGGAGTAGAATTTTGATCTTGAATTAATCCTAATTTACTTTTTTTTAATACATGACTTTGATATATAAAGAGTTTATTTATACCATATATAATTTCTAATCCTCTTTGTTGACGGTTACGAAGTTATAAAGCCGGGGCAAGCTCTAAATTAATGTAATTTCAATTATATCCTCCTAAATAATTTAAGTATCGGGGTTACCCTATTGATGATGTAGCCACGTCCTCTCTATAAATCCCAATAATATCTATACTTTTTATTTCATCCGCGGCGATCCACCTATCCATCCGGAGCTTGCTCGGTCCAAAGTTAATCAGAAAAAGCAAAAGAGGGCGCACTCTCCAATTACACTCCGACGTCCAACATTAGTATAATGCTGCTGATGTATACGTGAAATGATAAGTTAGATTCCGCACTATACTTTATACCTCGAGACCTTCTATAAGACGAAGAGGATACTTCCCTTTTATTGCCATGAAGAATGCATATGTGCTATAAAAATTAAGTCTTCCTCTCGTTATTTGGGCGATTTGCTTTAAGACCCCAAGCCCCAAGTTCAGCTTCATATCTCCTTCAATACCAGTCCGATTTACTGACTGAGACTTCCAAAAAGCTCTCCGTATGTAATTTCTAATGATTAATAGTCGGTCCATGGAATCATTATCCGAATCTAAAATGTCAAGCTCAAACAGTCGGGGGTCGATGATTTTTTCGCTACATCACCCTCCTCCTAATGAAAAATGTATTGATTTTTTATTTTCATAATAACTTTTCCATGATGATATAATCACCTATCATGATAACTTCTATGTTAATATCCAAAAATAATAATGTATGTTAATTTATTTGTTTCTCATTTAATTAGATTTATTTATGTTACCAAATTGGATTTTTGATTATCAGAAAACCGAGAGGCTGGTACTTATCGCCTAAGCTTCACCGGGTCATCGTGAATCAATGCCTCCCCGCTCCTAAACCTTCATCTTTCTTCTATTCAAACGGAAAATACTTTATATATTGCTACATAATTCTAATAATATATTTCACCAATCAGGAAAAAAATTCTACTATAAAATAACGAAATAATTTTATATCGCGCTTATATCACAAGTACATACATCTTAAAGTTTTGGATTAACATGTAATCCTTCATCTTTGGCGATTTTGCAGCTTGGAGGTTAACCTCAAAAAATATGATCACACTAAATCGAGCATACAAAAAGTTCTATTATACCACAAGAGTGAATTTGTACGGGTTTGATTATGTACCGATAGCCAGTATTAATTAATTGATCACAAATTGATTAACACAATATTCTTAAACTTTAGCCTAGTATGTACTATCGGCTTTTGATGTATTTGAGAACAATTATGGCTCAACGATACTTTGCTCATTAATCCCATTTGTGTCCAATTTCAATATAAAACTAGACACTTTACTAAACGTATCATTCTAAGATCTTACAATTAAATCACATGACTTTTAACCCCATAACCTTCCTAGCTCCAAACCATAGTTCCAAATAAGTCTCAATACATTACAGATCGATTCAGAATACCTCAGATTCAAATAACATCAATAAGCATAAAAAAAAATCCATGTAACTGAAAATAAAATAAAAATGTATGAACCAAAATTAGCATATGACAATTAACGCTACAAAAATCATCAACAAATCGATACAGATTACTCCGAAGCTAAAAAATGCCTTTATATAATCGACATTCACGAATATTTTTTGGAGAAAATAATACGCATTACCTAAACGTACTAAAAGAAAAGAAAAATATATCATAAACGACAGGCAATCTATTTTAATCATTAAAGAACCATTAACAAAAAAATAATTAATGAAACTGTGAATCTTCCAGCCATAATAACACACGACGAATTATAATTACAATTTATATTCTAGTCATCGATATTATAAATACTAAACCAAATACTCTTCATTTATTAAAAAAATAGTAGCACTATTATAAAGCAAACTATAAATAATTCCGAAGTTATGAAAAAGAACACAACTTCATCATTGTTTTTAGCTCTTATTAAAATACCCAAATGTGCACCTTAAAGACTTCAATTTATACAAAATAAATAAAGCTTAACTTAATCAGTATTTGTTTTCAACAAAAATTTGAGTTTTTGTTACAAAATATGATTTTTTTTTACAAAATTTGAATCTTTTATCTAAAAGAGTTCAAATTATGCAGATGAAGCAAATTTTAGCTTGATCAATTATTGTTTTAAAAAAAATTGTATTTTTTTTGGACAAAAATTGAATCTTTTGTATAAAAGAGTTCAATTTATGCAGAGGAAACATAGCTTAGCTTGATCTGTTACTGTTTTTCAAATTCAAAATGTATTCTTGTTACAGAAATTGAGTATTTTTTGTTACAAAAATTGGTTATTTGTTGAACAAATTGACTTTTTTTGTTACAAGAATTGAGTTTTTGTTACTATAATTGAGTTTTTGTTGCAAGAATTGAGTTTTTGTTACAAAGATTGAATCTTTTTGGACAAAGATGGTGGTTTTAAGGAAGGTGGGGAAGTATGAGGTGGGAAGAACAATAGGAGAGGGAACATATGCAAAGGTGAAGTTTGCTCAGAACACTGAGACTGGTGAAAGTGTTGCAATGAAAGTTCTTGATAGAGCCACCATTATTAATCACAAGATGGTAGACCAGGTTTGCATAATTTGTCACTTTTGTTGCAGAATTGTTGAAAACTAAAGTACCATGAAAGGAAAAAAGTATTAATTTGGGTAATTGGGTTGATTCTTGAATTTCAAAGGAGTGAGCTTTGATTGAATTGTGTTCTAGTACATTAGAAAGGTTGCTTTTTGATTATTTTCATTTGAAGATAATTTTTTCAATGATAGTATTGGTAGCTACTGTTGATAGTGTTATCTATTGTGAAGTAGTAGATAGTGTTTGCACTGCACTCTTGGCCTAATTAGGAAACAGCCTCCTTCTTATCACAGGGGTCATGCTCCATCTCGCTTAGGCGGGAGCCTCTTAATAGGCATTGGGACATGTTCATCTGTTGATCTATTGGCATTTACTGTTGGAAAATGCTGAGTTGATGGAGCAGTTGGTAACTTAGTAGATTGGTTATTGTTAAGACTTAGAGACCCCTGAATCATTAACCAATAGGGTAACATTGGCAATTTGGGTTCGAAATCAACTGAATTAAGTTAGTTTGGCTTCACTGGCTGGCAATGTTTAGTTTTTGGTTTAGAGGTGAAATGAGTTTTAGTGGTTTTCTCTTAAGCTAGAATGTTATAGATGCAGAAATGCATCTCCCAAAACAAATGAATGATGCTGAGATTGATGGCCTGTTGTTATTTTTGATGAACTAGGACACTATGCGTGATGCCGAATCTAGGATTCAAGGAAAATTGCCTGAGTTAGTTAGCTATGGAGTTGCAACCTGGAATGATAAGAAAACTATACTGTTAACTATTTGTCACATATCCATCCTAAAATATAGTCTTTGCTTCTTACTACCAATATGTACATAGTCTTTGTTTCTTCATATGCTGAATTTTTATTGATTTAAGATTCTGATCACACTTAACTCAATATATCTTTTAAGGATTCAATTATATATCTGTTAAGTTCACAAACTTGAATAACCTGCTGCAACACGTTCTCTTGTGCAGATTAAGAGAGAAATCTCGATCATGAAGCTTGTCAGGCATCCACATGTGGTCCGTCTACACGAGGCATGAGCTTACTCCTGTGTGTATTGAGTATTGACCACTTAGTTTCTTTAAGTTGATAGATTAGATTTATCACATATCAGGTTTCTGTTTGTCAGCTTTTGCATATGGCTAACTTCATGTATATACTTGTAGGTAATTGCAAGCCGCACAAAGATTTACATCGTCTTGGAATTTATTACAGGCGGTGAACTGTTTGATAAAATCGTGAGTTTTTTCTTGCTACTCGAGAAAGAGTATTTGAATATACCCACTTCAGACATCATAATGATGATTACTGTTCTTTAAGTGTAGGTTCACCACGGTCGACTTAGTGAAGCTGAAGCAAGGAGATATTTTCAGCAGCTTATTGATGGTGTCGAGTATTGTCACAGTAAGGGAGTCTACCATAGGGATTTAAAGGTGCCTTACCCAAATGAAGTCCCGAAAAAAAGTTAAAACGGAATTTATTATACTCTGGAAAAATGGCTAATTCCTTTCCATGTGCAGCCTGAAAATCTTTTATTAGATTCTCAAGGAAATCTAAAAATTTCTGATTTTGGACTTAGTGCTTCACCTGGACAAGTACGCTATTCTGTAATTTATTATACTCTGGAAAAATGGCTAATTCCTTTCCATATTGTTAATGTGCTAATAGTAGTTGCATCTGCATATCTAGGGAGTTAACATTCTCAAGACGACATGTGGAACTCCTAACTATATTGCTCCAGAGGTGATTCTTTTAGTACCTCCTAACTACCTTGTAAACATTTTCTGTTGTATTGAACTTCAGTATTTTCTCGATAACACTTTTTGTTTCTTTTGCACTAGGTCCTCAGTCGCAAGGGTTATGATGGTGCCCTGGCAGATATTTGGTCATGTGGAGTTATCCTATATGTCTTGCTGGCTGGTTATCTCCCATTTGATGAGGTTGAGCTCACTCTTCTGTATAATAAGGTATGTGATGATCATCTGCCCAGCGCTTTGGTTTTCAGTCTTTAGTTCCCAGAAGTAGAATTGCCGAGTAAGCATGTAATATGAATCATCGCATTGTTTCAGTGTTCACTTCATACATACTCCGTATTAATTTTTGCACACTATTAGTAAATATAATGAGTTAACTGATAAATACGTTTTTGCAGATTGAGAAAGCAGAATTTTCATGCCCTTCTTGGTTTCCAGTTGGAGCAAAGGCTTTGATCCATCGAATTCTTGACACAAATCCTGATACAGTAAGTATCCAACCCCTTGAGTTACTGATATCACGTCCGTTGTCATGACTTGAAAGTTGAAACATATGTTTTTGTAACAAGTTCAACTTTTGTTTTTATGGTTATTGGTTATAAAAAGATTAAAGATGCTATTAGCTTGAATATTGATTAAAGTTAACTGCAATGTCTGTTTCCTGCAGCGTATTCGCATTGAAGAGATCAGAAACGATGAGTGGTTCAAGAGGGGCTATGTTCCCGTTAACGTTAATACGGAGAATGAAGATATTAATTTGGATGATGTCTATGCTGCTTTTGATGATTCCGAGGTCAGTAAAAACTTTTTTGTTTTAGCTTAGAATATTCTGGGTGCACAGACTTCTTATATATTGTTTTGTATGATTGTAGTTTGAGTTTGTATCTCCAGAAACTAGATTTGGTATTAGGATGCCTAATAAATTAGTAGTTTATTACGAAATTATTATACTTAAATGAATGTTAACTGTGAGACGCCTATATGTCAAATATAAGCTGCAGTCTCATCTACTGGCTACTGCTATTCTTTTCTTGCTTGGTTTATGTTTTCTTTTTTCCTTCGTTTTTTACTGTTCGAGAAGTTAAGCATAATGAACGATTTTTGTCTTGTAGGAAGACAAAGATGATAAACCTAGTGGAAGTGATAGAACGGGTCCAATAGTTCTTAATGCATTTGACCTGATTATTCTTTCTCAAGGATTAAATCTTTCAGCCATGTTCAATCGGGGAGAGGTAAGGATAAATAGATAACTGTCACACCTTTTGTTTTGTATGATTAGTCATTTTTATACCACTGTAGGATTTGGTGAAACATCAGACGCGGTTTGTTTCTCACAAACATGCAAAGGTTGTTTTAACTAGTATGGAGGTTGTTGCACAATCAATGGGTTTCAAGACGCATACACGTAACTATAAGGTAGATAAGTAGATTACAAGACATATTATCTTATGTATAAGTTAGATAAAAATGCAGAATCATTACGTTCCCACCATTTAAGAAAATGGATACAGGTAAAAAATGAAGACCCTATGCTGTGTTCATATGTCTTAATGATCTCAAACTGTTTCAGATGAGGGTCGAAGGTCTTTCTGTTGATAAGAAGTCACATCTCTCAATGATGTTGGAGGTAAGTAAATATGCGACTTTCTTTGATGTCACATTGATTATTGACAAAAAACACACTTAATTGTAATTGTGAAACAGGTTCTTGAAATTTCTCCCACATTTATCATGGTCGATGTCCAGAAAGCAGCTGGGGATACAGAAGAATACTTGAAGGTATGTTAACGTAGCCTTCTTAATAGCTGGTCTGTTATTTGAAAAGTAAGGAAGGCATATATTTTGATACAAAATGTAGTCTAAATTTATGTTCATTATCCAACACGTGGCGAAGCCATGTCCATTCCTCTTCGACTCCTCAATTGTTATTTTCAAGTTCACATGTTTACACGACAAGCTTAAATGATAATCGAATTAAGTTGAGATAAAACTAGAACAAGTTGTTTATAACTTTATATACTGAAAATTGTAATCCCTTGATTGGACTTTGAAAGTCATACTGCATCTGATTTTACTTTCTGCAGGCCCTTCTCTAATTTTACTCTTACTGCTCTTTTTGTCGCTGCAGTTCTACAATAACTTTTATGGCAATCTTGAAGACATCATTTGGAAACCACCTCAAGAATCGTCGAAGTTGAGGGCTACCAAGACAAGGAGTAAACGGTGGTAGAACCACACGGTGTCCGAACCATCGTTGGTAGTTTATGAGGGGAAGCAGTTTCCTGTTAAAGCTTGAATACATATTAGAGAAATATGGTTATGAGTTTATGAATTAAAGTAAGAATGCCAATTTGATAACTTCTATATTTGAACTCACCTTGTTTGTAAATTAAACCTGTGAAAGAAAAGTTATCTTTTTTGTTTGCTCCAAGTATTGTTTGATGAGGTAAAAAAATCAAGGACTTAATTAATATTTAAGATAAAGTTCAGGTACTTGAATGCCATTCTCCCATTCACCTATAAAATACGGAGTATTTGATTTTATGCTCTTTTTATAACCTCGCTTTGCAGAATCGTACGTACAAGAATTACATGTTAATAAAAAATAAATTTGATACAAGTAGTAATCAAGACATATTTCAATTTTATAAATCTCTCATCTAATATTTAAGAGAGGATAAAGTCTCTACAAATAGCAATAACCAAGATATTTGATTTTATATTAAAAAATTATAAACTTCATAAATCGAAAATAAAAATCCGTAGTACTAATAAGAAAACTCATAATCCAAGTCATATTTACAATAAAACTCTAGTACATGACAGTCAATAAATTGAAATGATATTTACTATTCATTGTTTTTTAGTTGTCGTTTTAATCGTTGCATAGATCGGTAAAAACAAAAGTATCAAAAGTGCGTTGAAAATGTAGAATGTAATCAGTTAAAAACAAATATCATTGGTTCTTGTTAATTTAAAGAGAAAAAAAATAAATAAAAATCATTGAAAATATAAATTACTCCTCGCCCATATCAAAATAGATGATTGTCTAATTTTTTTAATTTTTACTTGAGTTGATTGTTTTACGATTTGATATCTCTTTTATAATAATTGAGTAAACTTTCATTTTAATATAACTTTTATAATCCTAAAATAACTTTTCTGTCTCTTGATAAATTAATTTTTATTTAAACAATCATATATTATGAAACAGAAGGAGTATTTATTATATTAAAATGATAAATATTTTCAAACAAATTTCTTTGACTAAAACGGTAATTAAAGAGTATATAACTAGAGGACATGAACGTAAATCACTCCGTCTTATTATTACTACAACATACTTAGCTGTTATCGCGCAGGCACGTAGTGTTGGGTTCGATTGATAAAATAGTATTTTACCCTTCTATTTGTGAATATAATAGGTAAGAAAATCGTATTTAAAACCAAAATTGTCGTATCAGTAAAAAAAACCACTATTTTGCCTTTGGTACATTATCTGTGGCAAAAGCAATTAAATGTTTTGGGTGAAATATTATTTTGCGCATTTGTAAGTGTGGTGGGTGTTTAAAATTATATATATACATAAAACCTCATCAATCTTTCATACTCAACTTAGATATTTTTGTCTCTCTCCAAAATTCATCTTCTTTTTAGGTTTGTGATTTCAGTTTTTTCCTCATTTCTACTGAATTTTTCTAATTTGTTTTAGTTGAAAATGTTTGTTTTAAGTTAAACATCAATCTGTTATATACGCTCATATTAATATGCATGAGTTTCTTGAAATATGCTTACTTATGCACTAATAACTAGTAACAATTCTGCATTTAAATGAAGCTTTTTTGATGTCTTATAAATCATTTTTTTTACCCAATTTATGTTTTTGTGGTTTTATTATCTTATAATATTATTAAGCTTTAATGAAGGAAAAAGTTCCAATTTTTTTGCTTTATGGGAATTTGGGTAATCTTGAATAGTAAACAGTGTTACTTGTTCAACAATTTATGTCTTGCCATGCTAATGATTTATGGGGTTTGTTAAGTGATTGATCCTCATTCTTCAAGGTATTGATTATATGTGTTTGTCTATATTAGCTTATCTAATACTCCTTTCGTATCATCGTCTAGGATTAAATGCTCGTATCAAAATATTTGATTATTTACTTTATCAGTATAATTTTTTTGCGTTGAAGTTATAAAAATTCTCTAATATTACTGAGTTGTCTCATAATCTTCTTATTCTCGTTGGTTGATAATATTCTTTCTCCTAGCAAATAGTAAAATTAACGATTAGCTTAATATTTAATAAAATACTTTTTGAGCTATATGATCACTTATATTGATACAGAAGGATACAGAAGGAGTATTAAGCCTTAACTTCCATAGGGAAAAAGTAACATTTTAATGCTTTATTGGAAATTTGGGTTAATCTTGAATAATAATTATGCAACTTTTTAATCATTTTTATGGGGTTTGTTACAGTCATACACTTTAATAATAATATATGCAACTTGTTAAATTTTTTCTCTAGTCTTGCTAATCATTTTTGGGGTTTGTTAACTAGTGAATCCTTATGGTATTGATTTTTCTTTCTACCTTGTTGCAGATCAGATAGAGGAACGGCTTATTGGCTTGAATATCTAAGGTGCTTGTTACTCATTTTTTGCTCTACGTTTTGTTCTTCACGAGTCTAATGATTAGTTGGCTTTGTTAGTGTTTTTTCATTCACCGATTGAGCTTAATCTGTGTTGACCATATCTTATGTAGCGATTTTATTGATGTCTTGATAGATATCATATGTCCGTCGGGTGAAATTTTTTGTCTGCTTTGTATTTTATTACCTCAAAGCTTCCCTGTTCATCTAGCATCCATTATACCCTATTAATACTATATTTCTTGATGTTGCTTCACCTCGAGTTTTGACTCATCTTCCATTTGATCGCTCATCTATATAATTATATGTGCTTTATACTACAACAAAGTATTGAATTCTCGAGTTTCATAATGGAATTGCAGATAACAACTAGCCACATCATTTTGTTCTCGGGGGCTTAATTTTTGTTTTTAATGAAACATATTAGTGAAGCAAATAGATTTTACTAGACGTAGTTCAATGAATGACCATATATTTTTTGGTAATGTTATCCAATATATTTACTTGACAAACATTCATTTGTATGGTCTCCATTCAAGCCGATAAGTATACACATTTTTTAGTATGAAAAAATAATAGATGAGGTCAAAGTATATATGTTCCAGGTCATCGTGCAATTATCAAGAAGGGTAAGAAACTTTCCATATATAATGCCTATAACTTCTTTATTTCTTGCCTTGTTGACTCAGCTTAGCCTTTTCATTACCTTACACAAGCTTACACAACATTTTCAACCGTATCAATTCAAACTATGGTTTTTGAACAACTTTCTGAATGTACCCACTCATTACTAAGTGAATCATGACTTCTTAAGTCGGAGCATTCCATCAACTGAGATCGTTGACCTTCTAGTATCTGCGAGTTTGTTGCTAGCACAGTTGCAATCTGCTGCATTTTAATTTTCCACCATGTGTTAGGTTGAGATCTGACCTATTTAATATTCAAATAAATTGATTGAAATCTGATGTGCTTAAGAAGTTACCCCAAACTCGTAGCTCTCGGTCCCGTCTCATCCTTTTCTTGTTGTGGCTGACAAAGCTGGAGACGTACTGGTGCACTTGGGTCATCTCCAATGCTTATTCCATTTGCCAGAAAGCCATTACTCGGTGCTCCGTTTGCATCTTTAGTTCCATAAATCTGGTCATAATTCATTTGTGCAAGGAACATGATGAAACGACTGAGCTTCTTGTGAGTGAATTAAAAGTTTTTAATCAGGTTTGATCTATTTCCTGACCAATACCTTCTTATTCAATTCCTGATTCTCTTGTTTAAGAAGATCTACTTTCTTATACAGTTCTGCATTTTCTTGATGGATGAGAGTTCCCTACAGAAGAGACAACAAATTAGCTACTTCAAGAATTCCCCTGTTTTTAAAGAATACGTTTGAAATTCTGGGACTTTCACCTTTCGGTTTAAATCGTGTATCTCATCAAAAAGCAATTGGTCCTACACGAAAGGTACATCGTATTAGCATAAATCTTCTAAGATATTCAATTTATAGAATATGTGCTGTCCAAGTGGCGGGAGTTTTAACCTTTCTCACGTGGATGCCTCGCAGACTTGTCTCCAATTGATTTTCCAAGTTCTGAAGTTCCTTGATACTCAGACCGGAAAGCTCTTCGCCCATCATTTTCCTGAAATGTTAGAAATTTTAGATCTTTCACATTTGTTTTCGTTGGATCTTTGTTGCAACAGAAATGCATTCCTTAACAATCTTATCATTGGTTTTCCTCGGTTTCTGGAAGCGAAAACCGATTCTATATCATTTTTCTAAAATATTTCGATCAATTAGCTCGCTCTTTGGTTCAAACTGCTACTTCTAAGAAATGTCAGTTTGCTGGAATCTTGCGTGATTAAATGCATCTGTATCTTTGTGACAGTTTTGTTCTAGAGCATCGCGTGTTCTAAGAATTCTAGATGAAGTCATAGCATGCCTACTTACTGGACACTGTGTTTTTCAATTGTATCAACCTATTTAACATATTAGTTATGTGTTTTTCAATTGTATCAAACTTAAGCTCACTCGACTGTTATACACATGGTAGTAGTTCAAGCATTCAGATTGCTGCCAAGAATAAGCTAGTTCTATTGGACGAGTTAACAAAAATTCATGATTTTGTGTGTGTTATATCTCCGTGTGGTTAGGGTAAAAGAATTAGTACTATACCAAGGATCTTACCTGTGGCTCTCTTGTAAATTTTGGAGTTGTTGCCTCAATATTGCTACTTCCCTTTGCCATAACTGATAAAGGTAACAAGAAATTAATGTTTATGATTCCTGAGAATTGAGGACAACAGAGCATGCACCAATAAGTTTTCTCTTTGATAGTTTCATTCATTTTAGGATTTTATTTATTTTGATATTTCAAGATGCTATTGTCTACGAAATCTATGAATTTGAAAATACAACATTCATGTAATTTTATGGAGAAGTGTAATAGTTAAGGCCACAGGATGTTACTTGCAATGACGAGGCCTCAGGTTCGAGTCCTTACACTGACAAGGGCCGACTTAAAAAATGTGTTATTATTAATAGTTCTTCAAATTCTTTACAATAGCAATTTAGCTTCACTACCTTATAAGGTGTATGTTTAAGTACCAACATGAGAAATTCTTTTTTATATTGAAACATGGTTCAAAGGTTTATAATTTTCACCCGAAATTTGATAATTGGTTGTCTTATGTCAATTTTTTAAATATATTTATGAGACTATAGTGTGATGTTCAATCCCATTTTTAAGTTTTTTACTTATGAGACATACTTCTAATATCATTCATTCAAGTTATTACTTCAATATGCATTTAAGTTTCCAGATTTTGTAGCACTGATTCATAGCAGCTAGATTTTTTTTTCCCCTGCGAGCAAACTAAATAACATGGTCTACAGTTTCAAGCATTATCTGTATGGATCATACGACTCAAGACTCTTCTTTGTACTTTTACTCTCAACCGACATGAAGCCAACCAACACTTTTGTATTAAGATCTCCACATTGGGTGTCTTGATCTACACAATTATTTCCAAATCTGACTATTAAGTTATTTTATAAGCTTACTGGAAGAGGTGAATTACCTTGGCCTCCGAAGCTGGATTTGCTAACTGCTGATGCTCCTCTTTTGCTTTGTTGTATCGTTCAGTCACCGACTTCATGCTGCCAAAAGTGATAAACATTTGCATCAGATGATAACCTAGAATGAATGTGCAAATAATGTGGATTTTCTATTTCTAGTTTTCTCCAAAAGTGTTTATGATATTCCCTCCACCTCCACCTCCACCACCCCCCCAAATTTATTTGTACTAATATTCTTATTTTGTTATTATTTGCCTTATATGCTTTTGGCAGAGATGTCTGTTGTGAGTTTACTTAAAAAAAAAAAAAAAAAAGATTTAATACCATTCTGAGAAATTTCGATAGGGACACCGTCGTATGCAAGATTGAAGAAATGTTCTCATCTTTAGACAAATCTTTCAAACATTTCGTAAAATTAGGTAACAATACAAAGCTCTATGTAGTTGGAAAAGGCATTGTTAAGCTTAAACTGAACAATGTTGTGTATGTTGTTGGAGATGTTTATTTTATTCCTGAATTAAGAATAATCTGTTGAGTGTGGGACAGTTGCAAGAGAAAGGACCGACTATTGTATTCAAGGAATGGAAATGCAGTATCATACGTCCAAAAAGAGGAGAGATCATACAAACAAACATGAAGGCAAATAGGATGCTCTTGATTATTTCAGAAATGCAAAAATGCAGTGAAGCTGAAGAGAGATGCTTACAAACAATAATGAAGGACATTACACAATTATGACACTAAAGATTTGGTCATCTCAATTACAGAAGCTTATCAAATCTACAAAGCAAAAGGATGGTACATGGCCTGCGAGAGCTCAAAAATGAAGACCTCTCCTGTGCAGATTGCATGAGTGGAAAGCAAACAAGGACACCCATTCCTAAGGAGGTAACCTGGAGAGCAAGTAAGCCACTAGAACTCATATACTCTGACTTATGTGGTCCTATAAGTCCAACATCAAGTAGTGGCAAAAGATATTTTCTCTCTTTCATAAATGACTATAGTAGAAAGTGTTGGATTTACTTGCTAGTAAATAAATTTGATGCTTTTGATCACTTCAAGTATTTTAAAAGCATGGTAGAAACCGAAATTGATGTCAAAATCAAGTGCTTAAGAACAGATAGGGGTGGTGAGTTCAATTCTGCAGACTTTGATGAATTCTACAAAACAAATGGGATAAAGAGACATTTAAATACTCATATACCCCTCAGTAGAATGGGGTAGCTGAGAGGAAAAACAAAACTATCAAGAACATGATAAGGTCTATGATATCAGGAAAGAAGATGCCCAAGAAATTTTGGCCTGAAGCAGTGTTGTAGAGTTGCTATGCGTTAAACAGATGTCCTACTTCCTCAGTGGAAGGAGTGACACCACATGAATCTTATAATGGAAGAAAACCTACAGTTGCTCATTTGAGAGTATGAGGATGTCTTGTACATGTTCATGTTAAAAAAGTTGGAAGAGATAAGCTAGACAACAGAAGCAGAACCTGTATCTTCATTAGCATAAATGAGGATACTAAAGGCTATAGGCTATATAATATGCTATCTGAGAAGGTAGTGATAAACAGAGATGTCTTATTTAAAGAAGACAAGCAATGGAATTGGGATGGAAATTAAGGTGAGCAGAAGGAGAGTGATCTAGAATGGAATGATGCAAATGATACTGCACTCTTGCAAGAAGAAGCGCACACAAGTGATCCAGGAGATGATCAGTATGAACCTGAAATACAAGAAGAACAAGTTGATGCTACAATAAATGATAATGCCAATTCTCTAGATTAGGAGAGTTACAACCAGACAAGGAAGAATAGTGAGACAACCAGTGTGGATAAATGATTATGTCAGTAAAGACAACTTGAGTGATGATGAAGTTAACATGGCTCTCTCAGGTGACATTGAAGATCCTATGAGCTTTGAAGAAGCTAATCAGGAAGGAAAATGGAGGAATGCCATGCAAAGTGAAATGGACTCAATTGAAAGAAACAACATATGGAGCATGACAAATTTACCACTAGGTTCCAAGAAAGTAGGAGTTAAATGGATATATAAGACTAAGACCGATGAGACAGGAATGATAATCAAGCATAAAGCAAAACTTGTTGACAAAGGTTACTCACAGAAAGAAGGAGTGGATTACTCTGAAGTCTTTGCTCCTGTTGCAATAATGGATACAATAAGAATGATAGTGAGTATTACAACACATAAAGAATGGAAAATTTATCAACTAGATGTGAAATCAGCCTTCTTGCAAGAAGAGATTGAAGAAGATGTATATGTTAATCAACCACTTGATTTTAAGGTGAAGGGAAAGAAGCACTATGTTTACAAACTTCACAAAGCACTTTATGGCCTGAAACAGGCCCCCAGAGCTTGGTTTAGTAAGATTGAAACTCATTTTGTGAAGAATGGATTCAAAAATAGTGAAAGTGAACAAACACTCTTCACAAAGAAAAATAAGAATGACAGTATTATCATTGTCAGTGTATATGTTGATGATCTCATATTCACCGATGATAATCAAGACATGATGATGGAGTTCAAGGAAAGCATGATGAAGGTGCTTGACATGTCAGACCTTGACAGTATGAATTACTTCTTAGACATTGAAGTAAGAAAGACTAAGATTGACATCTTTATATGCCAAAAGAAGTATGTAAAATATGTTTTGAAGAGGTTTGACATAAGTGATTGCAATGCTGTGATATGTCCTATGGCACATGGAACTATCATAAACAAGGATGTTGAAGGGAACTTGAAAGATGAAATCTACTACAAACAAATTGTAGGAAGTCTCATGTATCTGATCAATACAAGGCGAGACATGATATTTTCTGTAAGTGTTCTTAGCAGATTCATGTCAAGACCTAATGACCTGCATTTTCAGTTAGCTAAAAGAGTGCTTAGGTACTTAAAGGGAGCCATTGATCTTGGAATATACTATCAGAGGACTCATGAAGGTGGTGAATTGCAATCCTATATTGATAGTGATTATATAGGAGACAAGAATGATAGAAAGAGTACTAGTGATTATACATTCATCCTGTGTCGAGCGATGGCTTGGAGTTCTAAAACAGCCTATAGTAACTTTATACATTACGAGAAGTTGAGTTCGTAGCGAGTACTTGACTTGTGCATATCCAAACAATCTGGATGAAGAGAGTCTTAGAAGAGATTGAACATGAAATTGGAACTTGCATTCAGATTAAATGTGATAATAGTTTAACTATCAAGCTATCAAAGAATTCAGGGCTACATGGGAGAAGATTGATATGAAATTACATGGGAGAAGCAAGCATATTGATATGAGATTTCACTTCTTGAGAATCTTACTAAGGAAGGGAAAATAGCTCTTGAATTTTGTGGAATATCAAATCAGGTTGCATATATACTAACAAAACCATTGAAGAATGACTCTTTCATCAAATTGAGAAGTGCTTTGGGAATGATCTCAAGATTTGAGTGTTGAAAATCATGCAGCAACTAACGTACACATTCTCCATGTAACATCATGCAAGTAACTGACAGCTAGAATATAGGAAGTCTGTTAGTTAGTTATGGCTTAGTAGTATATTGTGGTTTATGTAGTGGTTAGCAACTGCATAGTAGTGTCTGAATAATCTCCTTCCTATTAGGAGAAACAGTTGTAATTTCTGGCTATAAAAGCCTTTGTTTATCAGCAATGAAAGACACTTGAATTGCTAAACCTTTTGTTTATTTTTTTGCATTTCAAAACTGCAAATAGTTGAGTGTTCAGAATTAAATCAATTCAATCAATTTGTGTTATTCAATATTGATCTAACGGATGAGGTCTGGGATAAATGTCACTAGACTATAGAGCCATGTGCAATCCAAAACATAGAATTTTGAATACCAAAGTTTTAAGTTCATTGCATATTTGCATGATAATATGATGCATTTGAATATATTCAAGAGAATATTAATATCAAGAAATTAAACACTTAAAGCCAGTATAATCAGAAGCTATATATGGAAGATCTTAGCTTTGGGATAAAAAGATTACTTGCTCGCTTAATAAAGCAATTTTAAATCAATGCAAGATCTTTCATATGGTGTCACTCAAATACTGTACTTGGACTAATGGAAAGGCATTGCATGCAATCTTTCTTGATCGAAATGTAAATTAGACTGTTGCAGTTAAAAATGATGAAGTTTTATTGGTAATAATCAATTTTATTATTATTCCTTTGCTTCTTGATTCCATTTTCGTTTTCATTTCCTTTATTCTTTCTTTGTTTTTCCTTTTCTAATTGATTGGAAATACCAAATTAAGCTAAGATTTAGTCTTCTTTAGAATCAACTTACCTACACATATATACAAGTAACTCAATATCCTCATGTTCAATAATCAAGTACAAACAAATCTTAAGGTGTGTTTTCAGCCATGAAAATTGGAATGAAAATGAATTAGAGGAAACTCAATACAAGTTTAGAAAACTCGAAATGAAATTCATCTAGTTCCATACTTCCATATGCATCAAAGAAACATATCATTAGGCTTAACGCTTAATACAAGAAGAAAGACAACAAAAAACATCTTTATTTACTTAATCCAAATTGAATCAATGCTTCATTGTATCATATAATAGATTAGTCACAACTCACAACAATGATCTTACAACTCTAATCCCCTCAAGCTGCTATTGTAGTAGTTTCAACAATTGCTCGGATCACCTAATTTGCACTATAAACCCTAGCTAGTTTTTAGTGAAATGTGCATGTGAGCAAGCAAGTAGCCATTTTGTTAATAACACCCCAATTATCATCAAAATGAGCCGTAAATGCAAATATTCATCACATCATAAAAGTGTATATTCAACTACTACAAACAACATTAGCATCTTAATTCTTTTATTATTAACAATAGATTGAATTAGCAAATTATGGAGTAGTATTATTTCATTGTAAAACTGTCTAATCTATCCATTAAGAAGAAACACTAACACTCAGATCTCTAGCTCCCCTTGTACATACAAAAAGTCAATATCAATAATACTTTACAAAATTTGCATACATCCTTAATAAAATACTTTTAGCCTAAATAATTATCATTTATATTGATAGGAGGAAGTATATATTTATCAAGAAAGAATGAGAGTAGATCGTGAAAGAAATGAAGAACCTGGAGCTAGCAAAATCATAGAGCCTCCCAGTGCTAGAGAAAATGATAACTCCAACCTCAGCATCACATAAAATCCCCAACTCCTTAGCTTTCTTCAACAATCCATTCCTCCTCTTTGAGAAGGTAACTTGCCTACTTGTTGAATTATCAATCCTCCTTATTGCAATCTTTCCTCTCCCCATCTCCAATATCTTGCTAAAACCCCCAAAAAAAATATTTACAAAATTTATATATTTATCATATATTGATCATAACTTTGCTTGTATCAAATGAAAAAAATGTAGAGAATATATGAATAGTAAATCAGTTTCCCTATTTTTCTTGAAGATTGAAATGTTTCAAGTTTTCAACATAAAAAGGAAAAAGAAAAGGAATAAAAAGACTAAATTAAAGAACTTACTATTTCTGATAATCAGTTGATTATATGTATAGTTGATTGAGACAAAAGGGGATGCTTCAAACTTGTGATTTTTGGTCTGTTTATGACTCTTATGACAAACTATATAAGGAAAGTTTGTCCTGAAATGTAAAGGAAGGTGATGCTTAAAGTAATGTTTTTGTAAAACAACTTAGGAGTTTTGGTATTTTTTGTGTTTTGACACAATTGAATCATATATATATGATCATTTATCTAATTTCTTAAATGAGATATCATGTTTTATATTTTGACTGATTATATATATGTATTGCGGTATAACATTTTATTTTGAGTATATCTATTTGTTTATTTGACGATGAATATAAATTTATAGATCAAGCATGAAATGAGGAAAAGAGTTGAGAAGTTCTTTCCACTCTTGAACCAATATCATTGGCTAAGGAGATTATTATAACGATTATGAAATTGTTTGTGGGTAGATAGGTTAACTATCGTATGGATCACCGACACGTGTCCTAGAAGACCTTAAACAGTCCGACACCCAATTTGGCAACTTGGTTTTTCGAGGGGTTTGAGTTGATGACAATTTTATCCTTGGGGTTAGCCGATAATTAAGTATGTAATGTACTTTAATTAAGCTAATAATGTCGACAATGTTGTCATTGACTGAGTAAAAGCAGCACGTGAATTTCTAATTAATTCATTGGTGTATTATTAAGGTTATTGAAATGTTTTTGTATCTAAAACTATTAAAGCTCTTGAATTTTCGTCAAAATTTACCTATAATCCATATTTTATGAGATGTGTAATAAGACCAAGTATACAACTAATACAAGTAGTTAAGCTAGGCATATTTCATGTGTTACAAATAAATTGTATAGTATACTACATTAAGTTTATTATACTCCATATTGTAAAGGTGTTAGATATATTTTTTTACTTATTTCTCATTTAATTAGATTTACTACGATACTCCATCCTTCATGCAATAATATATTTTATATTTCTGCATAATTTGATTTTCATATTCAATGAAATCAAGATTTTAATAAATTCTTTAATTCTCGTGAATATGATGAGTTTATATTTATTATTTAATGTAAAAGGGTAGACAAGTTATTTAACTTTCATGGGCAACGTGCAAATTGACCTTCTGTCTCAATTAGGTTAAGGAAACTATGAATTAGTTGTTGAGATTGATTTTCAAATTTTCAATTAAAACAACAGATGATGATGCCGGCGTTCACTTTAACTATGTTTTTAAGGTTACTAAATCAGGAAAAACATGAGTTCCTAGCTGGCTGCTAATACTAATTCAGTAATATATGATCATTTCTTTGTTGTCATTGGACTGATTAGGCCAGGGGAATCAATTTAATGGGGGTAGGGGTTTAATTGTATTTTATCTATTTCGTACAATCCATGTTTAATTAATTTGCAAATATATATATATAAACATTCACAAGCCATTGAAAACGTATTTTGCAAGAGAGTATAATAATATATAATCACATTTTAAAGTATTTTAAATTATAAACGAAAGGCCATTTATAAGTAATTTTTTTGAATGAACGTATATTAGACCGAAAATAAATTAACTAGCTAGGTATGTATGTGAATTGTAAGGAATCAGTTTGGATACTCGATTCTAAACTTCTAATTTGTAATGATACCGTAGCTAGGTGCCACTCTAATAAGAAATTTACATATGTGTAGTTTGCTTAAATTTAAATTTATTTAATTTGAGCCAACGATTATCGTTATTGATTAGGAAGCGGATAATAGTTATGTATTAGAGAATGAGACGATTTTTGTATCGATCAGCTATCCAAGCAATAAGAAAATGAATCCATTCATTTTGAAGAATAAATAACTGGATTTCTAAATTAAGATCGCATATATAATGTAATTTTAAACCAACATCTAGTTGTTAATTTGTTAAATTTTATACTCTTAATATTATAGCATATATATTAATCTGATGACTAACAAACACGTCCTACTAATAATTTGAATTATTTTTCCTTCGTCACTTTCCATTAATAAACACATACATTGGACACATCTATTGTTGCTTTTGTTGTCCTTCTATAGTCCCATGTTTTCTCATCAGTCAATGCAATACATGTCTGATATGCTCTAATCTATCTTAAACTCAATTATAAGTTCTAATTCAAATTTGTTTTTTATAATCAAGTTGCTAAGTACTTTATGATTTTTAATTAATTAACTTCCTAAAATCATTAAAATAGCAACCCACTTTCTTATTTATTTAACTTAGTATTCCAAAAGTGTCTCTATCGCAACAAGATAAGAATCTTAAATAAACTTCATCTTTCCATACCAAAGATGATAGTATATGATAGTGTCTTCAGTTTATTACTTTATTACTATTGTACTTATAACTTGATTAATTTGAAATCGAGGAAGTGATTAAGATTGTTTTTTCTATCAATTCACAGGTGACCATGGTTGCACTTTAGCATAAAATGGTAACCTTAGCTTTCAGGAATGGGGTATAATAATAGAAGCTAAAGTCTACATAACAAAATGTTTCTTTAGGGTTCGCACCATTATATTTATCTCCATTTATTTGACATATCTTTATTTGATGATACACATCAAATTCATACTACCGTTGAAATCCACCAAATGAGACTGCTAAAACTTACATATATAATAGCTACTCGATCCTAAAATCTATTCTTATCACAAATTGAGCTGAGGCACTGACCATATATTATGACATTATATATGCTATGTGGGTCATTTTTAACTTGTTACATGTTATTGCCAAACCTAGTACTTAAAGCGTGATTGATAAGGTAATATCAATAGTTATGAGGTTTTTAGCCATTTACTACTACTCCGTACTATATATACAAGCATGGTTTTTGTAATTTTATGTTGAAGCAGGGGCGGATTCAAAATTGAAATTTAGAGTGGTCCTTTAATAATTTAAAATATAGAAGAAAAAATTATTGATAAAATATATGAATATTATATAAGCAAAATAGAGTGATAGTTTAAATTACAACTTAAAAGTGAATATTTCAAACTTACAGTTGAGAGCGATTATTTCATTCGAGATTGAAGTAGTGGTATTGGACTTTGAATGTTTCACTCGAGGTGATATCTCACTTGAAGATGAAACTATTTATCAATATATATAAGTTAGTGTCTATACTAAAAGAACTTTATTGAGGATGTATGTAAATTTCTCTTTTGTCCTTGTTTAATTAGAGATAGTCATTATACTTTAAGATGAAAAATGAAACTAAATTTTGATGACAATTAACCTATAAGTACTTATTGCTTATAAAAAACTTGATTCATAAAAGTTTCTAGTATCAAGTAGAAGGAGTGTCAAATCACATTGCAAATAGAGATACTCCGTATAAATATCAGTAATCCTCAAAGAATGTCAACTATATATTTTAACAAGTGAATACATTATCCCTACAATAAGCTACACAACAAAAAGAAAAGAAAAAAAGAAGAAAAGTTTTCTTAAAATGGACAGAAATAAAGGAAGGAAAAAATGACAGTGCTATGGTTCGAAATTGAGCTCTTTTTGTGAAATTTCAACATTTTTACCATATAAATTAATATTTTTTATTATCTTTGGGTGGTTAAAGAAAACACGCTTGATAAATCCATGAAATCCAGCATGTGTTGAAGACCATGATAGATCATTCATTATCTTTAATTGTAGGTGCATGAAGTTGAGAGTTGTGATCTATCTGGACACCATGGCAAGACTCTCTCTTGAGTTACTCATAAGTTATTAAGTCGTCGCCCAGGATAGGAGTGGTAGCGGAAGCAATCGATTCAAATCATCAAGTAATCAATCATATTTGAATCGAGTTGAAATTCGATCATATTCAACTCATTCAAATGCATACCCTTTGCTATATGGATGGAATTGCGAAGAATTTTTCACGAGTTAGAGACATTTTAGCTCCACTTGCTGGTTGCTTGTCAATCAAAAGGTAATAAAATATAAAAGGAGAATTTTATTGATGGTGCTTATTGTGTAAACTTGTGATTATAACTATTAGAAATGACCTATATATACAGGCAAATAGACATAAAACTAATAGGAAATATAACAAATATGGTAATTAGATCTGTCCTCGAGTTACTTAATAAATCCAATCGGCTTTTGCTTCCTTGTACTCCAAGTATTTCCATATACGTGATATTATCATATAATATCCCAATACTCCCTCTTAGTTGAGCATCGAAATCACATGCAGATGCCCAACTTGCAATCAATAAGCAAACCAAATCTTCAAAATCAAACTCTCGATCTTCTTGGAAAATTGTCCACAATTTTGAGCAATCTTGACCTCCATCTCCAATGAATCTCAAGAAAGGTTAAATAAGCTTCCAAATAAATGAAAGCTCCAAATCATGGGCCAAGGAAGATGTCAATCAAGAAAAGAGGGTCGATAATTATGCCCACGAAAAAAAAAAATTGGTCCAACTATTGTGGCCAAAATTGGATACAAGGTTAGGCTTGTATCAAACGTTTACAAGGTTAAGCTTGTAAAAAAAGAAACAATAATTATGGCCTGGAAAAAAATTGAATATGTCCTATGTCATGGCCTATAGAGGTCCGATGATCATGGCATAAATCAAATTTAATAGATTGCTTAATCAATAGTATAAAACAAAAGTCCAAATAGTTGAACAAATAATTGGAAATAAATGAATCATATAAAAAAAGTGTGCATTGTATGCGACACAAAGAAAAAATAAATAAGAGGTGTGAAAAAATTTTTTGTCATCAAATCAATGGGAGAGAACATGAATGCAAAGAAGTTTGAAGAAGTCTGCTAGATTTTCTAGGAAGAAGACGTGACAATCTTATAGCTACTACTTTAAACAAATAAGCTTGAATGATTTAAAAAAAATGATGTCCGAAAATATCAAAGAAAACAAAAATTTACTAATGCAAATAGAGGTGTTTACTATTTGTCTATATATATAAGATATTTTAGTAGTTGTAAACCTGAGGATTTTACACAACTGTATTCAATGATAAAATTTTAACTATATTTATCATGGTATCGAATCGAAGATCACAAATACTTTTTCTTCCGTTAGCGTCGTGGTGGTTTACCAAAATTACTAACCACCCGCCGGAATCTTCATATAAGTTTTTTTTTCAACATCTTCTTTGTCAATTAGATATTCATAATTTGTTTCTTAGTTTAACTTTGTCAATTTATGAACAATCCGCAAATTCCACTAATTTCTCCATCCCATTTTTATAGCTTTTATAGGATTAAATTGATTTTGTTGCTATTAGATTTTTAGATTTGGAGTTTAAGTTTCAATTATGATTTTTAATTTTTCTATTTTTGCATTTGGAGTTTCAATTTTTGATTTTGCTGCAATTAAATTTTTGAGATGTTAAACAATTCGACTTCTTTTGTTGTTGTTAAATTTTTTTTATATAGAATCTGTGATTTTCTTGGAATAATAAATGAAGAAACTAAGTTCTTAATGGCAGAAATCTCTTGATATTACTTTTGCATATTTTATGTATTTTTCGATAGTGTTATACGGAGTATGTAACTTAATATATTGATTGTCTTTGTTAGTTTTAGAGTTATGATATTTTACTTGTTTGATGGCATGTTTTCTTTTGATGAGTACCGCGCCCTTATTCTTGTACTCTTATATTTGTATTAACGTGATTTAGTACTTTTTAATGCAATTTTGGTGCACATTTTTGAGACATGTTTGGGTTGTTTATAATGCAGATTTGGATAGATTTCTTTAGTTTTGGAGTGCATTTGCTTTCTGATTTGAAGGCTCTTAGTGTGCTTGTTTGTTGCATTTCAAGAGAGGAAGGATTTGGGCTGTTTTTCCTCTGAATTCGTAGCATGTAGCACCGTTTATAGCTTCTTTTGATGTAGATTTGGAACTTAGCAAGTTGGAGGCTGTTTTGTTACAACTCCTTTGTGCAGTGCTTATAATTTCAGCGATTTAAGGCTATGTTTATGCTAAAAGTTGCTATACATTTTACAAATTTGGGGATGCTTAACGAAGGTTGTCATCTTCATGATTATCTTTTAGATTTTACGATAAATCAACATTGGATTTTTTTTTTGTTAATGTTCTGTGTCCTTGTACTCTTTTAAGTTAATACAAGCGTATCGTATACTCTTTCTCGCGTTAGTATTCAATATATTTTAATATCTAAATAGGTGTCATGTACACTTTTAAGTTAATAAAATTGTGTCCATGTACTCTTTTATGGGCAATCCATATGTTCGATTTGGTTCATTTCAGTACAATAACAACCAATTACACATGCAATATCATTTCTAACAACACAACAATTCATGCTATAAATTCAGAAAACATAAAAATAGTATCCAATATCTTCCTATTAAAACCAACCATAATAACAAATATGTCAAGAAAGCATCATAACAAATTTGACTGAAAAGCGAAACATCATAACAACAACTAAATTTCCAAAGCAAAGATCTATGAAGTTTATCTTACTACAAACATCTACTCAATTCATCATTTCCTAAATTTATGGGCTTTTCTATATCACGAATCTTTCTTTTCTATTCTAGAGGTGGCGTGTCTTCGAAACTATCATAACCAAGGTATATGTACTTCTCTTTAGCATTTCCTTCGCAATCTTTTGTTGCTTGACCTTCTTCTTTAATTTACCTTCGCTTTCGTCGTCTTTTTCACTTTCTTGTTGTCTCCGTTTTCATCATCTTCTTCGTTGTCTTTTCTTTTCTTGATATCGTCGTCGTCTTTGTCTTCTTGTCTTAGCCGTCTTAAATCTTCATTTTCTTTCTCTGCTTGAGTCTCCCCAACTTTCTAATATTGCGAAATCAAAAAAGTCATTTCATTATACTCACTCTGAGCATTAGTCTAAAATATAACATGTTTATTTACATGAGTACATTTACTTAGGAGTTGCACATGTTGCAAATACAATGTGTCCATAAAAGTGCATGTGTACTCAAAACCTAACAAGTAGTTTCAAATTCGCGTGTTGGCTTACTTGAGTACATGTATATTAAATCAATATCTTCCTAAAGAGTACATATTAAAATACTTGAGCAACGTTAAAAATGTTCAACACTTGACTATATGCGTGCTAAATCCCAATGTGTTCATAAGAGTGCATGTGCATTAACCTAACAACGATTACAAATTGTGTTCCTTAATTAGTACGTGTACTTGAGTGCGTATGTACTCATCTAATGTTACTTAGAATGCATGTGCACTCTAACTTAACCCAACTGTTACAAATTTTCCACTGTTTATTTACATGATTGCACATCTGATTATCTAATGTGTCTCTGAAGTGTATGTGCACTCACAGCAACAAGCAACTACTAATTACCCGAGTTCATTTACTTGAGTGCATAGGCACTCATTTAATGTGTCCACACAGAGTGCATGTGCTTGATACAACCTGACAATACTAATTTCCCGAGTTCATTTACTTGAGTGCGCATGCTTTCGTTTAATGTATCGTAAGAGTGCATGTGCACTCTAACCCAATAAAGAACATTGAAGTTGACATCAATTCGATAGAGTGTGCTACTAATTACATGAGTTCATTTATTTAGCTAGTAAGCTAATTGTGTGTCTGAGAGTGCTTACAATGCTCCCAAATTAACAAGCGGTATAATTAACTCATATGATTTATTTGAATACATGAGTACTCATATGCTACGTACTAAAGAGTGCCTGGCACTACGAGATTAACTAAGCAGTAAATATAACAATAAAATAGAAATCAAAAAGAAGTGCCTAAATTACTTCCTGAGAAACCCGAGGAAAAACTTCAGAGTTCCTACTTATAGTGGAAAAATTCCATACAAAACAAATAAAAGCATACTCGAGAATCAAAATAGTCCAAAATACTATTAAATAGGAATAAAAACCTAGATCACGAACCTGAAAATAAAAATAAACAAAGCCGGATCAATTTCAAACAAACTAAAACAAACAAAAAATAAAATCTGACAACAAAATGAATCAAAAACCTAAAATCCTCCAAAAACTTCGATTATTGCTAAAACTCGAAACCACATGATTCTTGCTAAATTATACTAAAACTTTCGAAACCCTAATAACGAAAAATGAGCAATTAAATACTATAATCTATAAAATTTATATGGTTCAAAACATTTTTTGCTTGAAGTTATTCTAGATTTCCATTTTTACTAGTGATTTATAATTCCAAATTTGGATTTGGTAGAGAAAAACATATAGAGAAATTGGAGAGAGAATGGAGAAAAAAAGGAAGAAAAGAAATAAATAAATAAAAGAGTGTTTACGTAAACTTTCTATTTTTTATCGCCTATGTTTGTTGCACGTGTAAAACATGTGTAGATAGCTAAATCCTTAAGTATAGTCGCGCGCCCGTTTGAGGGAGGTATTAAGTCGAGACATCGTGGAAGTCTCTTTAAGTTTGTATTAAATGTATCTATAAATAAAGGTATGATATTGTATTTCGTATTCGAGAAATTTAAATTCAATAAGAATTATAAAAATTATATCTTCGCAATTTATCAAAGGAAACCTCCCACTAACTTACTTAGAGGCAGGGATACTGTGTGTAGATGTGAAGGCTGAAGTTTGATTAACTTGGGGTCTAACGTGTCCCAATATGTGCCACGAGGAGCATAGCCAAGTAGTAAGCATGTCCAGTTAGACACGAGAATCAAAACTTCCAGAGTAGCTGTCTACGTTATGTTCGTTCAATTTAAATGAATTTAGCATAAAGGCAAAAGATAATTTAAATGATGGTGCAGTTGGTTAGGCACTTAAAGATCTATGGCTAGATTTTGGACTCGAGATTGGAGTCAAATGTTCCCAATCCAAAACCGAAAGGCATAAATATCGCATTAATGACCTCTAGCAGCACCGCATGTATCCCGGATCATCATTTCTCCCACTCCTTCTCCATTCTTTTAATTTCCATATTATTTTATTCATTTTTTATAAAATATATTCCTAAATAAAATCACCATTTTTATTGTTTTTTATTATCAATCAAATTTAATTTATTTTTCTAAAAAAATGATGATTTATATGTTGTAGATATCATATTATACATAATTGTGGAACAAAATGTTAGCCCCTGGGAAGTTCCTTTACAATTTCTTGTTATACTTTATAATCACATATATTTTATTCAAGTAAGTATTCAATTATTTATATTTTTTTATATTGTATACAAGTAAGTATTCAATTATTTACTGTATATTTTTATATTGTATTCAAGTAAGTATTTTTTTTTTTGGCATGAATGTAATTGGGTTTTTTATATGCATAAAAATGGTATTTTTATTATTAAAGAAGATGTATAGTGGTTACCATTTACGTGTAATGACTCAAACTACAAACTTTAGATTAGAGGTGAAACGTCTTGTCATGTTATACGTAATATTTAGTGCATGAAATTTTCGATTAGAGGTGAAACGTCTTTGGCATGGTGTATGCACTTTGTTGTCTAGATATTTTTTAGTTTATATTGGGTTTATATACATAAAAATGATATAAATACGACATTTTTATTTTTAAAGAGGATCGATAGTGTTTCCTACTTAGACTGTTACCTCGAATTCCGAGATTTTGGTTAGAGGCATGGTGTATGCACTTTGTTGTCTGGATATTTTTTATTTATATCGAGTTTATATACATAAAAATGGCATTTTTTATTTTTAAAGAGGATCGATAGTGGTTCCATTACTTAGTCTGTTGCCTTGAATTCCGAGATTTTGGTTAGAGGTGAAGCGTTTTAGCATGGTTTATGCACTTTGTTGTCTGGATATTATTTATTAATTTATTATGGTCATATTGGCTATTATGTATGGTTTTAGTCTTTATATGTAATTGGGTTTATATTCAAGTAAGTCATCAATTATTCATATTTTGTGCATGAATGTGATTGGGTGGTTTATATGCATAAAATAACATTTTTATATTTAAAGAGGAGACACATTGGTTCCCACTTAGACTGCTGCCTCTAACCTCGAGCTTTTGGTTAGAGGTGAAGCGTTTTACCACCAGACTCTCTGCACATTGTTGTCTGAATTTTTTTTTTTTTATATATCTATTATGTTCATATTGGTTATGATTTATGTTTCCAGTCTTTGGATTTGGGTAGCCTTTTGTTTTGAGTTTTGTTTTAGGAGTCAACTTATTGTGTTATTGTAGTCTATTTCTGATTGGTAGAAAGTTTGTATTTTTATTGAAAAATTGAGTTAGTTTGTGTGATCACAATTGTGTTTGCATTGTTTGTTCAATTGTCATTTTGAATAAAGATTGGGGGGGGAGGGGGGTATTTCTTCATGTTTTATGTTGTTATTATAGTTGGAATCACATTGAGCCATAAAAAATAATGCAAAGGTGACAGTAGATGAGAGCTAAGCTAGCTCACTAGCTCTGATTGAAGGTTAAACATAATGAAAATTTATTGTAACCATTACTAGTTTAGTTCTTGCTTTTTTGTAAGATTAATGAGTTTATTGGCTTAACGGTGATGACCCAACATAGAGGTAATGGAGACGTCTTATTCATATATCAAACCCCACTTGGTAGGGTAAGACTAAATGTGGGTTGGTTTAGTGATGAGTCACTATATCAGCATTTTATTAAGTGCCTTTTCCGTATTGTAGCTAAATTCTTTTGCCATTTTAGAATCTACGCACTCTTTAAAACTATTGTAGTTTGATACTAGTATAATGTTTCTTGTTGAGTACATTAAAAGCAGGATAGCTACCTAGATTTATAAGTAAGATTCAAGTTCCACTATCACATTGTTAAAGATTTTGGCTTCATTAGTATAGACAAGAATTTGTGTTCATTTGTACCTCATGAGTTTGTAGAGTTGATCATTCACCTTTTCAACAGATGCATGTCGAGACTGATAACTTGTGTTTTAAGCCAAATTTTGGGAATATCTGTTGGATGCCGAGTTGGTGGATGGAATTGCTTAAAAGATGTAAATGTAAAGTTAAAAAAGGTAAGCAGTTTAGATATTTATATTTGGTTTGTTCAATATTATTATTTTTCTGTGGCTTGTAGTCGTGATGTTCTATTCAATATTATTATCTACACTTGATTGTTTCATCCTCTTCTCACTAATGATGTTTTTTAACTTATCTTCACTTGAGATAATACATTGATAGGTCATTTTTTTCTTTGCTTGCATTATGATAATATGCAGGGTACTATTGAATCCGTATATGTTGGTCAAATCAGACTGAGCCTACGTCAGCCATTGGTCAAAGTTGAGGGTGGTTTTATGGCCAAGGACCCAAAGTTGCAGATTTTAATCTGTGACTTGGAAATTGTGACAAGGGATTCTAAGAAGAAAAGAACACAGAAAAAAGCAAAAAGTGGGAAAACAAGATCTTCCGGTGGAGATAAGTGGAAAAAAGTCACAAATGTGGCTAGGTTTTTCTCAGTTTGTATTGCAGACTTGGTTGTCAAGGTAAGCAGTCTCTTACTTTTTTAATAATTGCAATCTCTCTATTTTACAGAGTTCTATTCGATTCTTCTTTTCCGCAATTTCTTTGAAAGAGTATTGTTTATGGGCGGGTAGATTTCTATTGAGGCTATTGAATAAGACATGCAACTGGTTTTTTATGCAACTATGTTGAGGTATCATTTTGTTACAATATGTCTTTCATGTGTCAGTATTCGAGATCCATTTTACATCTACTGAGTAGTATGGTTTTGGGTGTTCATGTGCTTTAATCTTCTCTTTGGTATCTTATACGACGAGGTATCTTTTTTTTTCCACTGCAGACCCCAAAGGCTTCGTTGGAGGTTAAAAAATTCAACTTTGACATGTCAAAAGATGGTGGATCAAAGCCAAACCTGTCTGTTGAGTTAAATCTTATTTCTATACTTGTTCATTTGAGGAAATCTCGTGGTAATTGTGGTCAAGAAGCCTCCCTTATTGATCGTTCTTGTTCAAGTCAGACTTTTCCTGTGTTGGAGAAGATGACTGCTCCTTTCAGCTGTGAAGAGTTCTCTCTACTGTGTGAATGTGGTCAAGATAGGTGAGGCTTCTTGTCATATTTTCTTCAGTGCTAACTTTTTAGGAAGCTTTCAATGAGAGTACAAGAGCCTCTTGCTAATAGTTATTCACTTTTCTTTGTAGACACATTTTTAAATATATTTAGCCAACATTTGTCTTTGAGCATGAAAAAGCCATCAGGATTTCATAAATATAGCCGCAACATTCAAAATATATCTAACTGGTCAAAGGATTTTCAATTGTATTAATATGCTGGAATGAGAGTTAAATAATCCCCCCCACAAATATTCAGATAATGCAGATATTAAGTTGTTATTCATGAGATGCAATGGTTCATAGAGGTCTATTCTGCACCAGAGTTCTTGTTCTATTCCTGCATCATATACATACTAAGCTTGATTAAGTACCAGTTGGATTTGATTAATGTTGTTTCAGCCAGCTTCGTTATCGCTGATATACATAGTGATGATGGATCTTGAAACTTGAAAATTGTCGTACAGTTTGTCAATTGACCATTCTTACTTGTGCAGAGAGACCGGTGTAGTTTTGAGGAAAGTAGATATCACGAACGGTAAAATTTCCATAAACGTTGATGACAGTCTGTTCCCAGTGAAACAAAATGCATCAGACACCATTCAGCGAACTGATGCACCTGACAAGGCTGGAAATGAATCTGGTACTAGTAAAAAGACTGGGAAAAAAGACATGCTATCAACCATTACCAAGTTTGAATCATTGATCCCAGAAAAGGTGAATAATACATTTTGTCTTCAGATGCCAAAAGTGGATTATAAATTGTTGTTTGTTGTTTTATCTAATCACCAAATTGATGAGTTTTTCTGTACCTAGATGTGAAAGTATGATGTCCAGTAGAAATGGACCAATCAATTTTATATTGTTATGAGTAAAAAGAAAGAGGTTGTCAGGAAAATCAATGTGGAAGTTCAATATTACTTCATTGAACGGATCCATTTTGCTTGCTAGGCTGATGTCTTAGTTAGTATCCAGTACTCATACTTATCATGGGTTAGGATTCAATCTTTTTTTTTTTTTTAAATTATATGTCAGAGAACATATGTAATTTCTGTACCGAGTCTTTAATTGTCTCTCTGTTGAATTCTTTTGTGGTAGTGTGTATTGATGTGTATACATATGTTATATTCATGTATGTAGTTTAATGGTAGTGTGTATTGATGTGTATACATATGTTATATTCATGTATGTAGTTTAGCTTCACGTTACCAAACCTGGATATGAAGTTTGTACATCGAGAATATGGACTAGTGGTTGACAATAGTATAATGGGGATTGAATTGAAGAGTTCCAAGTCCAGACTTAAAGATGCAGAAGAATGTACGAAGCTTGATCTTCAGCTGGAATTCAGAGAGATTCATGTATGAGCTTAACTTTTGTATGGGAATGTTAAATATCTCATGTATTTTGTCTTTTGTCTTTTTTATTCTTTAATGTTTTGACCTATGTTGTAGCTTCTCAGAGAAGCAGGCGTATCAGTTGTAGAAATTGTGAGACTTGCTGTTATTTCTTCAGCTTACATTCCTCTTCAGGTATGGAATAGTTATTACAATGGTTGCTTTTATGATGCTTCAAAATTGCGGTACATCTTTATTCTTACAAGTGTTGCATATTCAAATAATAAATACCATCCTAAATAATTTATCCCTTGTGCGAACAACTGCCTCCTCCCTCTGTATGTTATCAATTTGATCTACTTATCAATCACATGTTAATATCTCATTCTTTTTGGCTTATTCCAAAGAGATATATTTGTTATGAAAGGGATGTAAATCTAAATATATTATTCGAAATGAGACACATACTGTATGCAGTCAAATTTTATCTGAAAACATACTTTATAAAGCGTGATATCCATGCAATTGGATTCATAAAGTGGTAATTATTTAAGTGCTGGATGCCTATCTGTTAGTTGAAGAGCTAGTTATGTTTTGAAAGTCTTTGTATATCATTTAGGTGATAAGCTCAGAATATGGTTGAGTGAAATCAGTAGCAATTTTGGGTTTCTATGTTGAAAATGATACAGAGACCATTGCTCATCAACTTTTTCATGTTCATTTTAGCTGTTATACTTGGTATACAGTAAGCCTTTTTATTTCTTTTAACACATGCAGTAGCCTTATCTAAAATCTGTTGGGGGATAGGATAACATGTAATTTAAGGCTCATGCCCACAAGCATTGTCATGTTTCTATTTTATTTGCGCGTGTTTATCACCCCACATAATGTGATAATGCTTGGTTTGTTTTGGTTTTGTGTGTTCCTTTTTTGTCTATTTCATTAATTTACTTATTTGGGACAGCTTGAGACTCCTGTCAGATCTGACATCAATATCACGCTGGGAGGCACTCAGTGCAACTTGATTGTTAGTAGGTTTATCCCACTTCTGAAGCTGCAGTCGTTGAAGAAAAAGAAAGTTCCAAAACCAGAGGGTATTATTATAGAAAAGTCACGATCCACAGAACACAAAAAGTTGATGTGGGAATGCACAATGGCTGTCCCAGAGGTAACTTTGGTGCTCTTTGACTTGAGTAGCTCTCCGGTATGCCATGTAAGTTTATGTTTCTGCAACGCGCATTACATTTTCACATGATATGGTGCCTTTTTACATACCACACTCAAATGTATATCCTTTTGCAGTGCTGTTCGCAATCATTTCATGTTGTTGCGAACAATATATCCAGTGCGGGTTCTACTGCACGTCTGGAGCTTGGTGAATGTAATTTGCACATGTCTGATGTATATCAAGAGTGCTTAAAAGAAAACCCTTTGGGTGTAGAAACAAAAAATTCTCCATTAGTACATATAGCAAAGATAGGACTCGATTGGGGTAAGAAGGATATGGATTCATCAGATGATAATCTTAGACTCAAAAAAGCTCTTTTAGTCGATGTATCTGGTGCAGACATCTCATTGACTTTGAAAAGCCTCGAGTCTTTAATAGCAACTGCATTGTCCTTCGAATCTTTGTTAAAACAATTCTCTCTTGCTAAGAAACCATCACAACATCGTAGAGACGAATCATCCAGGACTCCAGGCAAAGGGCTCGAACTTATAAAATTTAATCTTGAAAGATGTTCTTTAAATTTCTCTGGAGAAGTTGGATTGGAAAACGTAGATGTTGCTGACCCGAAGCGTGTAAATTATGGATCACAGGGTGGCCGAGTTCTGATTATTGTCTCTGCTGATGGTACACCTCGTACTGCAAATATAACATCAACATTAGCTGATGAGACTAAAAGCATAAAGTATTCCATATCTCTCGATATCTTCCAGCTTAGCTTTTGTGGGAATAAGGAAAAGAAATCAAAACAGATGGTTCTCCAAAGAGCCACATGTGTCTATCAGGAACTGCTGCAAGAATCCAACACTGGTACAAAAGTAACCCTAATTGATATGCAGAACACAAAATTTGTAACCAGATCTGGCAGCGTCAAAGAGAGTACTGTCTGCTCTCTCTTTAGTTCAACTGATATATCAGCTAGGTGGGAGCCTGATGTTCATATTACTGTGGTTGAACTTGGCTTGCATCTGAAGTCACTAGTGCACAGGCATAAACTTCAGGCAGCAAATAACAAAGAGGGCTTGTCTACTTTTAGAGATGATGAGCAGAAAAAGGAGATATCTCCAGAATCAAGACCAGTTGAGAAGCAAAAGAAGAAGGAATCTGTTATTGCTGTTGATGTAGAAATGCTACGGATATCTGCTGAGGTTGGAGATGGGGTTGAAACCACAGTTCAGATCCAGTCTATTTTCTCAGAGAATGCTCGAATAGGTGTCCTTCTTGAAGGAATTTTACTTGATCTTAACGGAGCAAGAATTTTCAAGAGCAGTAGGATGCAGATTTCTCGGGTGCCTAATGCTGTTAACAGTTCAGCACCTTCGAAATCTGAGAAAGCTGCAGTGTGGGATTTTGTAATCCGAGCACTTGATATTAACATATGCATTCCCTACAGGTGGCAATTGCGTGCCATTGATGACTCTATTGAGGAAATGCTGCGGGCTTTGAAACTCATTGCGGCTGCTAAAGCTCAGATTATATGCCCAATTAAGAAAGAAAGTGCAAAGCCAAAGAAGCCCAGTTCTTCTAGAATGGGATGTTTCAGGTTCTGCGTCCGTAAATTAGCTATTGAAATTGAAGAAGAACCACTACAAGGATGGCTAGATGAACACTACCACCTGATGAAAAACGAGGCTTCTGAGTTAGCAGTCAGGTTAAACTTTCTTGATGAACTTATTTTAAAAGGTACCGAATCTTCATTAGTCACTGGGGAAAATGACTCAATTCCCGAAACCAAAATTTCTTGTAATGGAGAGGAGGTTGACCTTCGGGATTCTTTGGCTATTAAAAATCTGCGAGATGACATACACAAACAACATTTTCGTTCATACTACAAGGCATGCCAAGCTCTCCTTCCATCTCGGGGATCAGGGGCTTGTAAAGAAGGGTTTCAGTCTGGATTCAATCCTAGCACTAACCGGACTTCCATTATGTCCCTTTCTGCTACAGAGTTGGATGTAACCTTGACAAGAATCGAGGGTGGTGATGCTGGGAAGATCGAAGTTGTGCAGAAGCTTGACCCAGTGAGCCGTGCTCATAGCATACCGTTTGCTCGTTTATATGGGGGTAAATTGAAACTCAGCACTGGATCCCTTGTTCTTCAGTTGAGGAATTATACTTATCCCCTACTTGCCGGGACTTCAGGTAGATGTGAAGGTCGCTTGGTGCTTGCTCAGCAGGTCTGCCATGACTCTCAACTATTTACTGTATACTCTTTTTAAAAAACGCTACCTAAATTAGGTAAAATAATCAGTTTATGTGCTTATTAATAAAACAACTGTAAAACGGGTCCTAACGCTGTGTTAGTAGGTTACCGAGTTCACCTGCTCATAGATTGCCACCCTTTATAGCATTCCCCCTTGAGTTTTTCTAAAACCAAATCCTGAAATCTACTCCCTATCTTTTATCAATTCATGGATTCCACTCTAAAACCAATTAGCAATAGGGGAGTATATCAGGACCTTAAAGACCCGTCTGGAATGTCTTATTCTTCCGATGTGAGATTGGTTCTCCTTAATACCCTCCTGTTTGTGTAACCCGGTCCACCATCGAGTTTTATAAATGATTTTAACTAGGTATTCTCTTTGTTAAAAATCATTGAGGTTATACACTAAAACCAATTGGCAATAGGGGTGCGCCAGCACATGTTGGATAAATTCCGATTCTTTTGATTTCATCAATTTCTTGCCTTTGAGTTTTATTTGGTAAAAAATAAAGGTTTACTGATTTGATTTGAAAAAGTTGGCAATAGTAAATCAGTTGGTCATACTGAAAAAACACATGAAGGGTAAGAGGGATTTCTTGCTTTACTTTTGTCATTATCGTACCTTCAGATTTGCTATGCTGATGTCTCTGGTAAACAGGCAACCTGTTTCCAGGCTCAAATATATCAAAATGTCTATGTCGGGAAGTGGAGAAAGGTGCAATTGCTTCGTTCTGCTAGTGGCACTACCCCACCAATGAAAACATATTTGGATTTGCCGTTTAAATTTGAAAAGGGGGAAATTGCCTATGGAGTTGGGTTCGAACCTTTATTTACTGATATCAGTTATGCCTTCAGTGTGGCTCTTCGTAGGGCCAATATAAGCATTAGGAATCCCAACCCAGATCCTCCTCCGCAGAAAAAGGAAAAGAGCTTACCTTGGTGGGATGAGATGAGAAACTATATCCATGGTAGCACTACTTTATATTTTTCGGAGACTAGATGGAATATTCTTTCTACTACTGACCCATATGAGAAATTGGATAAACTTCAGATTCTTTCTGGTCCACTTGAAATTCGACAGTCAGATGGTCGTATTTATTCCGTGGCCCAGGATTTCAAGATCTTCTTAAGCAGTTTGGAGAATTTGCTAAAACATTCTGATTTCAATCCTGTTTCTGGACTTTCTGTGCCTTTCTTGGAAACCCCTCAGTTTACTCTTGAAGTGACAATGGATTGGGAATGTGCTTCTGGAAGTCCCATGAACCATTACTTGTTTGCTCTTCCTAATGAGGGTAAAGCTCGTGCGAAAGTCTTTGATCCCTTTCGGTCTACTTCTCTGTCGCTGCGGTTTAATTTGTCTATGAGATCATCACTTCCCTTCAGTGATGACCCATCACTAACCTTCTCATTGAGTGATCAGGCTTCTGATTCTATATATAAGTCCAAGAATCCTTTGGTTAGTTCCCTGATGTTTTATGTCGGTCCTCATGATCTTGCATGGATAAAAAGATTTTGGGACATCTTATACCTTCCTCCTCATAAAATTCGGACCTTTTCTAGGTGGCCACGATATGGAGTCCCCAGAATTCCTAGATCAGGAAACCTCTCACTGGACAAAGTAATGACGGAATTCATGTTACGGTTTGATTCTACTCCAGCTTGTATAAGGAATATGCCTTTGGATGATGGTGATCCAGCTAAGGGTCTAACTTCTACAATGAATAAGCTGAGATTTGAAATGTATCTTAGTCGGGGTAAACAAAAATATACTTTTGAGTGTAAACGTGATCTTCTTGAATTTGTATATCTAGGCCTTGATCTGCACATGCTAAAAGCCTTCCTAGATAGAGATAATTGCGATAGCATTGAAAAATTACTACAAAGGGACAGAAAGACCCCACAGTCTACTCCAGCAGATGGACAGAGAAGCACCTCTGTTGCGAGCAGTGAGAGACATCGTGATGATGGATTCCTGTTGTCATCTGAATTATTCACTGTCAAAAGACAAGCCCCTAAAGCTGATCCAGAAAGCTTATTAGCATGGCAAGAAGCTGCCAAGGGAAATTCTGAGTTGACATCTCCGAGGCCTGTGTTTGAAAACGGGAGAGAAACTGATGAGCTGGCAAGCGATAATGATGATGGGTGTAATGATGCTGTAGCTGACAATTGTCTGCGTATTTCTGTTTATGGTCTTAAGATTCTATGGACTATTGAAAATAGAGATGTAGTTTGTTCATGGGTAGGTGGACTTTCTAAAGCATTTCAATCTCCAAAACCTTCACCTTCTCGGCAGTTTGCCCAGAGAAAGTTGCTTGAAGAGAACAAGAAGGTTGATATACCAGAAACCCCAAAAGATGATGACAAGAAGGATCTAGGTGTCAACAATAATGTAGAACCCATGTCGTCACATTTTGTTGATTCTTCAACATCCGATGTATCTCCTCCAAATTCAGCTAGAGCAAAAGCTTCTCCTCCCGCACCTATTGGTAAGTCTCGAGTAATTGCATGATCTACAACTTGATCTACTTTATATTGCTCCTCAAGTTGTGTTTCTCTTTTGAAGCAATACGTAATTGTGGTACCTAACTCTTTTAATGTATACTTAAAAGTTAACTTATGGTTCATTTTTTTGCATTATCCAGATAGCTATGACAAAATTGATGACAATGAGGAGGATGGAACTCGGCATTTTATGGTTAATGTGATTGAGCCTCAATTCAATCTTCACTCAGAGGAAGCAAAAGTAAGTTCTTTGATAACGTGGAAAAAGCCGAAGAAGAACACCAATTTATGCGCCAGCTGTCATCTCTTATCTTGGACTCACCATCACCATTTTACTTTTTTTAATAACAGGGCAGATTTCTCCTTGCTGCTGTTAGTGGTCGTGTGTTAGCTCGTTCTTTCCATTCAGTACTTCAAGTTGGAAATGATATGATTGAACAGACTCTTGGTAAAACAGATGTCCAGAATCCTGAGGGCCATCCTGAGATGGCTTGGAGTCGCAGGGAACTATCTGTGATGTTGGAGCACGTGCAAGCTCATGTTGCCCCTACTGATGTTGATCCAGGTGCTGGAATACAGTGGTTGCCCAAAATTAATAGAAGATCACCTAAGGCCAAGCGGACTGGGGCTTTACTTGAGCAAGTGTTCATGCCTTGTGATATGTACTTCCGCTACACAAGGCACAAAGGTGGAACATCAGATTTGAAGGTCTCTTTCTATATTTTAACATGACATTACATGTAGACTTAGATCTGGGATACATGCGTAATAAGGTTTGCATGTTGAACATTATATGCATATTATTGGGCATTTTTCTGATGAACGCTTGTTTTTCACTAGCCAATTTTATTTTTAGGTGAAACCATTGAAAGAGCTGACATTCAATTCACAGAACATAACAGCAAGAATGACGTCTCGCCAGTTTCAGGTTATGCTTGATGTACTGACCAACTTACTATTTGCCAGGCTTCCTAAGTAAGTTTTTTTTTTCACCTTATTAACACTCCCCTCCATCCCTAAAACATAGGCACATTTGCTTTTTGATGTTCGAAATTATCAAACATTTAAGTGTTACTTGACATGCATGAGATTGCTTTGAATCTTAGTTATAATGTTAATAGTCTATAAGTCTAGTACATTGAAAATAATATCCATTCATATATTTTCACTTAATATTATACAACATAAAAAAAGAAGACTAAATTTCATTCTAGCACCTGAACTACTTTCATCATTTCAAATAGGCATCTAAACATTTCAATATTTCAAATAAGACTCGAGGCGCTTGACACCTAAACTTTTAAACATCTTTTGGTCTCGAACTCCATTATAATGTAAACATGCGGCAAAATATACATTTTAAATATATTACATTTTAGTTTGGCTTTTAAATAACAAACACTTAATTTGGTCAATATTTAATACATTAATTAATTAAAATCAAATAAAACATCATTCAACCTTACACCCCAATTACCTCTTATTACCTTTCTTTTCATCGCTTTCATGACCTTACCCTCCCCTCGCATTAAAGCGAAGTGCTGGGCAAAGCGGGATAAGGACAGCTGAGGCGGGGGCAAAGGTGAAGGGCCAAGCATGACGCTTTTATTTGATTTTTAATTAATTAACGTATTAAATATTAACCAAATTAAGTATTTTCGTTTATTTAAAAAAACGACTCATAAATATATAATATATTTAAAATTATTCTTTTTTCCATTATGTTTATCCCTTATAATGGAATTCCATTCACAAAAGCCAAAAAGATGTTTTTAAAAAGCTCAAAAAAGGCCAAAATCTCTCTCTCGGTGACTTATTTAAATAAATGCTTAAACGCCTATTCAAATAACGAAAAGTCGTTCAAAAAGCGAATGAAATTTTAGTTTAAAAGTTAATTGGGCTTAAAAATTATACCAACCTTCAAAATATAAACATGATAATCTTGTAAGGATAGGATGGTGTATATGCCAAAATAAGTGCACATCTAAAGTAAAGATAAAAAGATTAGGGGTTTGAAATTTTATTTTCAGTGTCACGAATATTTATGTTGGTTATAGTGTTATCAAATTGGACTTGTATGAAGAGCGGTTCCTACTTAGGGGCAACCATTATCTCGTTCGCTTTTGACCTAGGGGCTAAACATTGAATTCAACTCTGCTAAATTATGTTGTACTTGAAACTCTTTTTTCATCTGTTATGGGGTTGTGATTCAGGAACCGGAAAAGTGGTCTTGCCTTGTCAACTGAAGATGATGACGACGAAGAGGAGGCTGATGAAGTTGTACCGGATGGGGTTGAAGAGGTAGAACTAGCAAGAATTGACCTTGAGCACAGAGAACGAGAAAAGAAACTAATTTTAGCTGATATGAGAAAATTATCTCTTACAAGTGATGCATCTGAGGACAAAAATCTAGATAAGGATGGTGATCTCTGGATGATAACTGGTGGAAGGTCCTTGTTGGTGAGTGGCCTTACGAATACTCCTTGTTTTGTATTACATTTTAGTTAATGATATATGAACATGGGTCTTTTAGTTGTCTAATAAAAAAAATAAAAGATTGGAATGACCCCTGCAGTTAAATAAACTAAAGAAAGAGCTTGCAAACGCTAAAGTTTCTAGAAAGAATGCTTCTTCTTGCTTGAGGGTAGCTCTGCAGAATGCTGCTCAGCTAAGATTATCAGAAAAAGAGAAGAATAAAGGCCCTTCTTTTGCTATGCGCATCTCATTGCAAATTGATAAAGTAGCTTGGGCAATGCTTTTGGATGGTAAATCTTTTGCTGAGGCCGAGATAAGTGACATGGTGAGTGTCTTCTGAAGTATAGTCAAATGGTCATAGAAGTAATAGTTGTAATTGTGAGGCACCACTGCACCAGTAATCATCTTAACCTGAAGTTAAATGACTTGTTACTTCAGAATTTTACAGAATTTAGTGATCTCATGTAAAGTCCTTGCTTGTATTGCCAGTGTGGTATTTTTCATAACATTGTCACTACATGAAAAAGATTCACTGTTCACATTTTTTATGCAGACTTATGATTTTGATCGGGACTACAAAGATATTGGTGTAGCTCGGTTAACAACAAAGTACTTCGTTTTGCGAAACTGCCTTCCGAATGCGAAGTCTGATATGCTTTTATCAGCTTGGAATCCTCCTTCTGAATGGGGAAAGTAAGTTCTTTATGAATTACGTACTGTTGACTTTGGATTAATTGTTAAAATATACTTACAAATATCAAATTGACCTCATTTTGGAAATCAATTTTTTTAATGAAACCGTCGCTGGAATTAAGATCTTATTCAAAGAGAAAGATATCAAATATGTAGAGTTTCTTTTTGTATATTATTCCCAAGGAGTCCTTGGGAATTATTTGATCGTTTTTCTATGAGGAAGAGGACAAATCTAATCACTTGAAGTCTGGACTGCTACTCCAAATCTCAGTGAACAAGTATAAATCTTAAAAACAACATACACAAAAAGGACAGAAATTGAGAGAATAGAAAGAAGAGTGTGGGAAGATTTATTCATTATTGCTAGACAAGAATGTAAATACAAGTATTTACAACCTAGCTACAATATTGTTGTTAAAATAGTTGAAGAATGGTAAAAGTTTAGAGTAGAGGGTAAATAGTATAGTTAAGGAAATAGTATAGTTGAGGAAAAGTGTGATTATCACTCTTAGTAAATAGAAGCATTGCAACCTACATAGTAGTAGGTTAAGTATATGACCAACTTACAATTCTCACACTTCTACTTAAACTAATAACATTACAATAACATTTTATATTTATAACAATTACTAAACCACCTTGATTCACTATATTCAAATATGCTAGTATACACTTCCTTCAAGCTGGAGAATACATGGCATATGCTAGTAGCTTATTACGAAGTATCTTAAATGACTGCATCATAAGGTCTTGGTAAAAGTGTCAGCCAACTGAAGCTCGAATCTAACATGAGATGTTTGAATAGTATTCTCTTAAGCTTTCCGTGATTATATGGGCAGTCAATTTATATATGTTCAATACCCGCTTGTGATACTGGGTTATGATTTACATTCCATGTGTCCAGAAATGAGTCAAAGTAAGATACTTTTAGATCAGTGAACTCTTCTTTCCTACTTCAAAAGACAGAAAGTAACATGTTCGATTATTTTGATTTTGTGTCACATACTGCTGGCTGTTACTATTTCAACTTCTTGTTTATGAATCAACCATTTATTTATTCTTGTGCAGAAAAGTGATGCTTCGCGTAGATTCCAGACAGGGAGCACCAAAGGATGGAAATTCTCCTTTTGAACTTCTTGAGGTAATAATATTAAAGGGATTGCACATTTGCACCAAAATTCTGTCATATTTTAATATTGGTTATTTTTAACTCTAACTATTAATAATCACACTCCACGTTAGGTGGTAAATTACATAAATATACTTTCATTGTCCCTTGGTGGTAATTTACAATTAGTTTTAGCAATTTTAGGGGCTTCTCTTCACGTCGGCTTCAATTGATCTAGCATAGGATGAAATGAGGGTGGAAATGTAATCAAGGCTTCTAACCTAATGGTTATCACCCCAAGCCTCCATATGAGAGGTATTGAGTTTGATTCACAGAGGGGTTTTATAAAACATTCTCCTTCTGAAAAAAAATGAGGGTGGAAATGTTATTATTAGTCGTTAAAATTAGAATGTTGACGTTTCATGTTTGTATTAGGAAGAGAGCTTCTATAATCCTTAAATTTACAATACCTTAGATGTTAATCTGCTAATTAGGATTTTATATCCTTTATGTTATCATGTAGGTGGAGATCTATCCCCTGAAGATTCATTTGACAGAGACCATGTACCAGATGATATGGGGATATCTTTTTCCCGGAGAGGAACAAGACTCCCAAAGGCGTCAGGTTAGCCTCTTTGATGGGTTCTAGCTGATTCTTTAATGTTCATAATTCATGGAAAAGATGATCATACATAATGCTGCTACATTGTAGGAAGCATGGAAAGTGTCAACTATTGCTGTCTCTAAACGCCTAAAGAAAGGGTCAACAACAAAAGAACCATCTGCATTACGCGTCCAATCAACAAAAGAAAATAATTTGTTGAATATACCAAGTGCCTCCACTTCAAATGATGTATCTCAAGTGAGTTCCTGAAGCTCTGTTAGGTTATTAATTGCTAGTTTTCCATAATATAAACATTAGGTTCAAACTTTGGCATAAGGTTCCATATTGTTGCTAATGCCACTCAGCATGGGAGAATTCCCAAGTGAACTTTTTTCTGGATGACTAAGTAAATTGTTCGAAATCCTTTGATCTGTAAGTCTATGAAGTAAGGTTCTTCTCTCAAATTTTGAACTCCTATTCAGTTTTAGTGTTTGACACTTTGACCAATATTTTCCCTTGTCAAGTAAATCTTAATAGCATTAGAATACAAATAAGAGTACCTAGATCTTTGATTTATAGTTTTCTTTTCTTTTTAAGTAATATTTAAGTTTAGTATATTTATGTTTTCTTATTATTATTTTATGCAGGCATCTAAATTGTCAAAACATAAAGCAAGTGTAGCTACTGGGTCTAAGGGTGAGCTCAGGCGAACATCCTCCTTCGATAGATCGTGGGAAGAAAGTGTAGCTGAATCTGTGGCAAACGAACTAGTAATGCAGCTTCACTCCTCAAGTATTTCTAGCTCCCAGAGTAAATCTCTTACCTTAGATCCCAAAGAGTCTAAACTAAATAAGCCTCCTCACACTTCCAATGACGAGAAAAAATTACCAAAGGCACCTGAGGATAAGAAAGCTGCGCCTAAAAGGTTGAGAGAGTTCCATAATATAAAGATTAGTCAGGTTAGTTCACTCTCCTAAATTCATAGGTTTCTGATGAGATGAAAGGATTATCATTCATAGGTGATGGATTCCATGGCAGGTTGAGTTATCAATTACTTACGAAGGACTTCCAATATCTTTTACCGATTTAAGGTTGCTGATGGATACTTTCCAACGTGTTGAATATATTGGAACTTGGGGAAGGTTATTTGCACGAGTTAAGAAACACATAATTTGGAGCGTCCTTAAGTCTGTCACTGGGATGCAGGTATGAACATCCTCGAAGTGATTGCTAGTTCCATAAATTGCATTGTAGACCATTGTATAATTATATTTCTCATGTTAAGCAGACTTCAGATTGAGTACTTTATATTATTAAGTACGGCAACTGCAATCCACCATTCCACCCTCGTCCTTTTCATTTTCTCCTGAATCACTAGCCAATTTATAGTGATCTCGTAGTCAGTCGAACTATTTCTCAATAATCTAATATTGCTACCTTTTGCTTCTTCTAAAAATATCATTTAATGCGGATACTAACTCAACAGGTAAGAAATTACATTGTAGAGCATAACTGGACTTTTTTTAGAAGGGGTTCAATACGAAAGGCATATATATAGTTATAGCTGAATAGGAATACAGTTGATTATGTTCTCTTTGTGTCGCCTGATTAACATAACTTTTTGTTGGTTTTTCTCACAGGGAAAGAAGTTTAAAGTCAAGGCACCTAGTCGAAGTGTTATTCCAGATGCTGACCTTACTTTAAGTGATAATGAAGAGGGACCAGCAGGAAACCCTGACCAGCATCCGCCATCTTGGCCTAAGCGTCCTGCACATGGGGCAGGTGATGGGTTTGTCACATCCGTTAAGGGGCTGTTTAGCTCTCATCGTCGCAAGGCAAAGGCTTTTGTTCTTCGGACGATGAGGGGAGAAGCAGAGAATGACATGCATCACGGAGATTGGAGTGAAAGTGAAGCAGAACTTTCTCCCTTTGCAAGGCAGCTCAGCACTAAAAAAGCCAAACGTTTGATAAGACGGCACACAAAGAAGTTCCGTTCGAAGGGTAAAAAAGGTTTGTTAACTCTTCCATTTCTATCAATCATCGACTTCAAAATAATCAATATGATAATTTTCCCTTATATTATTGCAACAGGATCGTCCTCTCAAGATTTAGATGTATTACCATCATCACCAATAGAAATGTTTGATGATAGCGATTCATCAAGTGATTCCTCTTCCTATGAAGATTTCATTGCAGCGCATCAACGGAGTATGCAGGACCAGGACCAGGACCAGGACCTTTCATAGTTATTTTTCTGGGGGGGCTATTCTGGATGTATTTTTCTTACAGCTGATAAAGAAGCTTAAGTTATGGAGCATGCAATGACACGGTCACACAGTCATGATTTTGCGAGCTGAAAGATCGAAGACTGCTTTTATCATTATACTTTCAGAAAGACAACATTTCACAATGCTTGCCTCAAGCTAAGTGACACCATGGTTCTTAAAAGAGCAAAAAATGTAGAGTCTAGGTGATCAGATAGAAGTTAGAACTGCAGTATGTTAATCATACAAATAGTAAATAATGTATATGATATCCTCAAAAAAATGTTAATTAAGTACAATCAATATAGAAAAAAATACAGTAAACGTTCAGAGGTACAGGGCTGCACACACTACTAGCAAAAGCGTTGGTAAGAACTTCTGAGAAGGCGTGGCAGCTGATAGGGTCGGCCGGGTTCCTGGAGGAGTCAACGGCTGTGTTAAGTCAGAGTCCGGTGGTGCCAATCCTGGCAAACCTGCATTTGGAGTCAATCCTGGTGGTGTAAGTCCTCCTCCGTCTGGTGTTAATCCTGGTACAGCAATGCCATCCGGTGGAGGTGATGGTGCTTCTGGAATTGTTCATCATGAAATTATGGAAACAATATTAGCTATTGCAAGTTCAGAGCATTCTTTGTCATAATTGTATTCAGTTGTAATTCTTTTAATTTAATGAATGTGAGATGTAAACCTCTAAGAGAAGAATCACTTGATTCTATTGTAAAACAAGTAATCTAATAGTATACTAACATTTTGCGAGTAACTTTTCTTCCTCATAAACAAATGTCCTTAATTTTCTTCTTTAACTACTATTTCCTTCTTTTATAAGCGAGTTAAATTGTAACTTATTATAATTATCCTTTTAAAGTGTACATCAATTGGCTAAGGATATATCGTTTGCTCGAGGCTAGGGAACGTCGAGTAAGGTAAAAAAAAAAAACTCGCCTTTGCATTCAATAGGGACACCGGACATTTTACACGCCTTAGGGAGGGACATTGTGAGGTCTCGATTAATAGGCGATTTGAAAGGGACGCCACCAGTTGCAATAAGGCAGAGACAACCAGTTCCATTGCCCATTAAGTACTTAAGTGATGTGCAACAATCTTGAGTTGGTGAACTTCCTCCAAGCTTTGAAGCAAAATCTGTGCATGGAGCAAAGCTCTGAAGCATTGAACCTGTGCATAATGTTGTGATTTGGGCATGCATTAATATTGGCATTGCCCAGACAATTAATGTGGTACATAATATTGGGACTAGGGGATTGCCCATTTTCTTTTCTTTTTTAAAGATTTGGAAAAAGAAAAATGATAATGGTTTGAGAATAAAACCCCTAAGATGGTTTAATATAGATTGGTTATGAAGTTAATAAATACTTATGAGTTTGATGTTGAATTGAAAAGAGGAAATGAGGAAATAATAAGACTTAAATCATAGCTAGATAGGTTGGTTTCAAAACTCAACTACATTAACAAACTTTGACCCCAAAAAAAATGGCTTGATTAGGTGACCTTGCTAGTAAACTATGCAAGATTATTGGAGGAAAGTAGGAATATATAGCTCCAGAACAGACTTTGACTTGATTATTCAATAACTAGTGACAATCTATGCTTTAGAAAAAACTTCCAAATCTTTGGATGGTGTTGGTAGTTTAACAAGATTTATGATTTTAGACAACTCATGGTATTTACTTTCTTGTGTTCATTATTTAATTATTTATGTCTCAGAGTGAGGATTGCTTTTATTTACTAACGATGAGAACTTATACTTTTTTCATCATAAAATATTTTATTTGTACAAATGAAAAGTTAAATGGTGATATAAAAATGATCTCATGTTAATGACATTTTTAAGACGAAAAATATCCTGTGATTTTTGTTATGTATTACTAATGAAAAATTAACAGGAGGGGTAATAGTACTACAAATATTTGAAACAAATTTAGAAATATTTAATTTGGACCAATAACTCATGTTTGAATGTACGACAGCTGTGATAATATGCGGTTTCGGCTTGATAAATAGGTGCATGTGGCTTATTTGAAGCTTACTGTCTTATGATTTTATCCCTAAATACTATGTCGGATCATTGTATGATAGTATGAGGGTCTTATAAAGGTTCGCGGAGAATAGGCGCTGAAGTAAGTAATCAAATCTAGACTTAAAAGATTGTTTGGATAATGAAAAATTAAGTTCGAGCATAGTAATTTGTCTTTGGATTTTTTCGATTTCATGAAATTTAAATTATTACACATTGTAATTGGTTGTATTAGATTTGAGCCCGGTCGTGATATGTGACATGTCGTTCATCCAAATTTATGACCATTGTTTAAGTTTGAACTTCACCAAACAATCGACATTATTACGTAGAATTGACTTTGTTATTAACAATGATTTTTATGAAGTGAAATTAATTATTAATTATTTATTAAAAATATAAATTTATATAATTGGATTCGTTTTTAAAATGCTTTCATAATATTATTTTTAATTTTTAATAATATAATTAAAGAATGTCGAATATAAAATTTATCTCGATATGTGAAAAAAGTCGATTAAAATGGATAGAATGATAAATTGGTAACTTTTTTTCTTGTCAAACAATTTCAATTCCAAAATCAAAATATTAACTTCGAATACAATCACAAGCGCCAAACAAGTACTAAACAAACGAAATTTAAACACAACAAAATGAGTAAAAAAATCCAATCTCAATACTATCTATGAACAATTGCACCAAGCATAGCTACTACAATAAGCAATGGCGAGACGCCGATAAATGAAGCTGTTGATGAAGATGGGGTTGGTGAAGGTAGCGGAGAATCAGTATCCGGTATCGGACCTTGAGAAGCAATTGATGGAGGAATAGTTGTGGTTGAATCCACTCCTGGTGCTGAAGCTGGAACTACAAACATTGATGGAATCATAATTTTTATATAGTGACAGCGAAATAAACTATACAATAAAAATCATAAAAAATTAGAAAACGAACCAAATAATATTTCAAAAAAATATTTCAAAAAGTTTATAGTAAAATTTTATTCCACCACTGACTAATACATTAGTCTTGCTGCATATTCATTCCAATTTCTGAATTTCATACATTTCAAGAAAACTATGTAAATATCTTTTTTTTTGTCAATTGCCTCATTTTACAAGTACATTTTCCACAATATTTATGAATATTTGATCAAAGAAAAATAAAACTGAATAAGCAATATACTGGTAAGTGCTCAAAGTAGGCTTGTACCTGGAGTACTAAGTGAAGGGGACTCTCCTGGAGCATTAGCTAGTCCACCTGCAGGAGCTGGAGCTGGAGCAGGGGAGCCACTACCAGAGCCTTCAATAAGAAAACAAACAAAATCAATTAATACCAATCATGTCCCAAAATAATTGTCCAATTTCAATGTCACATAACTTCACTTATGGAAAAGCTAGTAACAAATCTTACTGTTGCAGTCAAGAGTTACATTAGGCATGTTACAGGCGCGAGGAAGAGAGAAGGCGAGGGTTCGATTTATGGGTATTCTAAAGAAAATATTCCCAGTTGCAATTTGGCAGAAACAACCTGAGCCATTGCTCATTAAAGAACTGATTGCATTGCAACAACCTGGAGGTGGTTGAGTTATATTTGAGGCAATAGTAAGGAAACTCATGCATGGGTTGAAGCTGGTTAGCATTGAAGGTGTGCATGGTGAATTTATTTGACCATTTATTCCTGAAATGTAAAGAATAATACAAGAAAATGCTAAAGAGTAAATAATTGAACTTTGGAAAGCCATGATATTCTTGATTTTTAGGTAAAAATGAGTTAGAACTTGAAGGATAATATGCTTGGAGAATTTGATGAGATGAGTATAGGATGATTGATGAAATTTATAGACTTTGTTGTTTGAAAGAATATTAATTTGGGAAAAGGCATGTGGTGATTGCCTGATTGGTAAGAAGATCAACCACCTTAACTAACTTTGTACAACTTAATTTGTTTAGGTGGACCATTGTGAAACATGACAAATGATCACATGCCACTAATGGTTTTGAAGCTTGATTTTACAAGCTCGATTGCTCCGGCCTCAGGGGCCGATTGAGTTGGGAGGTAGTTTAGATGATTAAATATGTATCATTTTATATAGGAGGTAGAAGGTTCAAATCCTTCCCCAACTAATGTTTTTTACTTTTGAATATCGTGTGTCTCGAATCGACATAAATCGATATTTAAATTAGCGATATTTTTAAACTTTATATATATAGAGAAAAACGTAATTTAGCGTTAAATTTGAGTCGTCGCACCATTGAAGCATGTCGAAATATTCGAGCTACGTATATACAGTCACATCAAGCATCCCCTCTATCCATGATTGACAAAATACCTCATAATCCATTTATGTTAGAAAATTTGATGTCAAATTAAGTGTGCATATTATTGATTGGTAACCTAAAGGATAAGTTTCGCTACCGTTCAACATAATCGTTATAGAATAATTTGTCATGAGTTGCTTACCCACATAAATAAACATTTGTCTTAAACTTTATCAAATTTTCTAGATATATGCTCCAATATAAATGAAATATATGCTTCAATATAGCTGAAATGACAGCTCAGCTGAAATAGTACTATTCTAGTTTTTATCACTTCTTAATAATATATGCTTCAATATAGAAGACTAAACATTGCAAAATCTCTGCATTCGCCTTTCCTAATAATATACTTCCTTAAAACACCTTCCTTCAAGAAACCAACTTTCTCAAGCACCCTTTGAGAAGCCTTATTAGCAACATCCACCAAAGCCTGAAGCCTTTCCAAGTGCTTCCACTCATCAAATATTGTATCCAACACCATCTCCACAGCTCTACAAACAATCCCTTTTCCCCAATACTTATAAGCTAAAACATACCCAAGTTCACCTCTGCATTGATCATTTCCAGAACTTGGTGTGACCGAAATCGCCCCGATTACTCGGTTCTTGATGCAGATCACTCTATGAAATGGATGTGGAATAGCATTGTTCTTGATGTAATCTAGGCCTTGTTCTTTGGAAGTGTATGTATCCCAAACACAGTATCTACTCACCTTATCATCTGTTGCCCACAACATGAAATCATCCAAGTCCGAGACTTCCATAGGCCTGAGGGTGATTTCTGAAAATTCATCATTTTCCATTTCTTCAAATCTTTAGGTTCAAGCCCGAACATTTGCAGCCATTATTTGGACACACACACACAAACTAGTCACTAGACTCTAGTGATTAGAGGCTATTGAGTATTGAGTAAATCGAAGCTATTATATATAGTTACAATATTCATTTGTAAGATTTTAAGTATGTAACAAGTTGGTAATTTTTTATATATTTTTTTGTTTCTTTCTTGGTGATGGCAATAAAAGGAGGAGAGTAAAACCACCTTCGTCTTCATTTCGATTAAATTTCTTGGCTTGAATTTAACTGTAGGCCCTCTCATTGCTGCATCATACATAGGACAATAATTTGTTGAGCCATTTTTTTGGTAAAAGTTTGTAATTTTCTAGATATTATGACTAGTCAGAAATTGTGTAAAGCCTTCAACTATAATAAGGCAATAAAGTGTAAAATAATAGACAAATAAAGTGTAAAATTGTGTGGTCACACGTAACTTATCATAACTCATCACATCAAACAAAAAGCTCCTGGTCATCAGTGACGAATTTTTAAAACAGATCAAGAGACGACGATCAACCAAAAAACTTAAATTTATTTTATAATTACAAATTATTTTACATAAAATAAAATTAATCCTTGAAAAAAATGCATTTAAATAAGTTTAATAATTTTTGTATCCCTTAAGTATGGTTCAAGATCGGTCATTAGCCCACTATTAGTCACAATAACTTCACATATCACATCTAGCTATTTATGGAGGCGTGCGATCGCGGCAATGCGTCGATTTTGAATATTTGATATATTTTATCTTAAATCGAAATCATTCTAAATTGTGTAAAATCTTACCTCCTTCGATTTTTAAATTAATATTTTATTTTTGGAGGATCTTTGTCATGAATAAGCTGCTTTAAATATAGATGAAAAATTACGTTAAAATACGATGATTAAATATTTTTTTTAAAGATCATTAGCATAAATTTTATAGTACTTCCGGGTTACTTTTTGTGGATAATATTTTTTTTATTTTCTAGTACATTTTATTTCAAGTATACTTTATTAGTATGTGCTTAATTATTAATAATATATTGTGTAATACATATTCAACTTAAAATGATAAGTTTTATATGCTTAAATAATATATGTCAATTGAGTGCGTAATAATATTTTTAGTAAGACATTAGTATCTGATATTAACATCCAAAATTACATTATTAGAATAATAATCAATCCAAAATTCAATTATACTTGACGAATAGATAATTAGTTTGAAAATATGAAAAATCTTCAATTTAAGCATCCGTATCTTTTCCTTCTAATAAGAAAAATAATTTTTTTACATGACACGTTAATCATATTAACATGTTACAGACACCGATTTAATTAAATCGTGCGAAAATCGTTATCTATAATTATTATAATATTAAGGAAATAATTTGGTATTCGGCTTTGTATGTTTCTTTATGATTTTGTTACGCGTAAAATTGGAAGAAATGAAAAATTCTTATGGCATTAATTTGTCAATCGAGAAGCAGTTTAGGATAATTCTACAAAAGCATATAAAGATATGCTACGTAATATTAATTGTTAGGCTGCAAAATTATTACCCCGAATAACCCACACTGTGAATGTGACATTTGTATGTCATGTCACGCGAAGATGATGTTGTAATTAAGATTGGAAGAAAGATATATATCAAGTATATCAAATTGAGATGTTTATAGAAAGATACACATATTATTTTAACAATTTGATGTCTCTGACTAAATATATTGACGAATTGATCATCAATATAGTATTATCGAATTATTTATTTTTATGTCAGTTAATAAATTGGTATAATTTAAATTTTTGTGAATGTCAATATATAAAATTCATATGTGTAGGGAATTAAATAACAACAACAACAATAATAATAATTCTACACCAATCATATGTTTATTTAACCTAATACATATAATATATAACAATAATTCTCCATGTAATTAAATATGATTATTTAAGCGCTTTTTATTATAATAATAATAAAAATAGGTCTCGCCAAAATAGGTTATTGTTAATAGTAGTTAATTCTTATTAAGCTTCATGAATTATGCTCAATTAAAGTGGAGTATTAATTAAAAGATAATATTTTTGAAATTGCTTTTAGATTTTTAGAGAGAAAAAGTAATTTAGTAATTAGTGTGAATAGAAATGTGAATATGGCCTTGTGCGAGTTTATATATGTTAGTGATTTTAGTAAGACCCTAACCTACACATATAAACTCAATTCGCATACTGATCCCAAAAATAAAAATAAAATAAAAAAACAATAAACAAAATTGAAAAATGACAAAATAATGGAAATTTATTCATTTTATTTTTGTCGAAACATTCGGACGTAAATAAAAAATGTGTTGTATATTCATTTCCGACACTTATTTTTGTCTAAATTTACCAAAACGTTACCCAACAAAATAAACTCGAACCGAGGATTTGCAAAATACTAATCCCAATCTTCAATAATACCCTCAAACTATTTTCTTCATTCCCCTCACCTCAAACCATCATAACTCTTAAAAGGCTTCCATCATATTCCGTCTCCGTGGAGATCCCGTCCACCTCCCACCGTCGTGATATTTCTGATTCCGAACCATTTATTGACTCAAGAACTCGTAAGTCTTAATTATAATATTTTTCAACGTTGACGTTTTCAATTTTGAACTCAAAATATTTTTTTTAATGGTATTTGGTGAATGTATTTAGAAAAAATTGTATTTTTAATTTAGTTTACTACTATATCTAAAGAAGATTGTCCAATTTTGACTTTTTTAAGGTTCACTTTTTAAATTATTTTTTTTAATGATATTTCGTGAATGTATTTAGCAAAAGATTGTATTTTAATTTAGTTTACTACTATATCTAAAGAAAATTGTCCAGTTTTGAATTTTTTAGTTTTTTCATTTTGAATTCGAATATTTTTGTATATGTTTGTATGATATTTGGTGAATGAATATATCAAAAGATTGTAGTTTAGTATGGTGTATGATATTTGATGAATGAATATAGCAAAAAGATTGTATTTTTAATGTAGTTTACTATTAATATGATGGTTTTGATTCGAATCAAAGTTATGCGTGTGAATTAAGATTACGAAGTTTGTTAGTTCTTACCATTGAGAAAGAGGAGGATCTTCTTGAAATGGAGGTAGTGTTCGGTTTTGAATTTTGATAGTTGAGTTTCTAAAGGTTGAACTCAAGTATTTTAGTATGCGTTGATATTTGGTGAAGAATATGTTAAAAGATTGTATTTTTAGTGTACTTCACTATTAAAATGATCGTTTTTATTCAAATTAAAGGTATGTGTGTCGGTTAAGGCCCGGAGTATGTTGATTTTAAGTATTGAAAATCATACTAGACTATGTTTTGGGGACGGAGGTAGTATTTGTTACTCAAAATTTTAGTGTAGAATGGTGTGCGTGGAAGTTGGTCAATTAAGATACGATGAAAATAGTAGTGTCTAAAATGGAAAGATGCTTGTCTAGTGATGTTGAGATAAGCTGATTGGTTCAGGCCACAAGCTGCCATGAATTATGATTGAGTATGATTTCTATAAGCGCCTTATTTCTTATCATTATCAGTCTCATTTAGGGTAGGAAGATGAGAGTAAGGGGACTTATTTGCATCAATATTAAAGCTGTGAAAATTGGACTAAAGACCGTTTCTATGCATTTGTCTAGTTCTGACTTTACTTCCAATAAATTTTAGGCCTGTACTTACACTGCTTTGGTGTCGTTTCTTATGACTGTAGGTAGGAATAGTTTGCAGATTGCCGCAATGGAAGAAGGTCCGAACTCACCTAGTAAAAGTCCTTCTCGTAGAAATAGATATTCTTTTAGTTCTATTACTTGCTTCGGAGTTGAGCTAACCCCAGATAACATAGCTGTTGCCATGGTATATTTTGTCCAAGGTGTCTTGGGCCTAGCGAGGCTTGCTGTCAGTTTTTACTTGAAAGATGATCTGCATTTGGACCCTGCAGAGGTACACCATCTTTTAAGGATTTTCTGTTCTTATATATAGTCACTAGTCACTACTTACTACAGTCAAAGTTTCCTGTGAAAGCTTGAAGCTTGAAAATGTGAAATCGAGATATTGACTGATAAGATTTATTGTCCTTACTAGACAGCTGTGATATCTGGTTTCTCCTCATTACCATGGCTTGTTAAACCCTTGTATGGTTTTATCAGGTGATCTTTTTTCTTGTGAAGCCTACTTTCTTTTCTTATTCGTCAATGTAACTCCAACAATTTTGTATTAATTGACTAGGCAATTGCAGTGACTCGTTCCCGCTATTTGGGTACCGAAGAAGATCCTATTTGGTTCTCTCGGGGCTTCTTGGAGCTCTCTCCTGGAGTTTGATGGCGACCATGGTCGACAGCAAGTACAGTGCTGCTTTCTGCATACTTCTTGGATCCCTTTCTGTTGCGTTCTCTGATGTTGTAAGTAACCATTTTAATGTCTTATATTTTAAAAATAAAAATATGTTAATTCTTTTTAGTTCTGGCTTCTTCAACATTTGTATAGTAATCATGTTGTGTTGCTGTTGGCCAAGATGAGGTTTAGTTCCATCATCTTTGTCATATGGACTTCAAGTGCAAAATCCCAACAACTTTAAAAACTAAAGGTTATGTAGGTCGTAGATTCCATGGTTGTGGAGAGGGCTCGAGGTGAGTCTCAAAGCATGTCTGGTTCTCTTCAGTCTCTATGTTGGGGTTCTTCAGCTTTTGGAAGCATTGTGAGTTCCTACTTTAGTGGTTCCCTTGTGGATGATTATGGTGTGAGGTATGTTAATCCATTGACTTGAGAGATATAATAGGGGATGTAATTTGGTCTGCAGAGTCCTCATAGCACTCTTCTATATCAGATTTGTTTTCGGGATGACAGCTTTGCTTCCCTTGATAACATCTGCGGTCGCTGTACTTGTTAAAGAACAACCCATTATCGTATCGGCCTGGAGTGAGAATCTTTCATTGGGAAGTCCTGGATTCCTAGAAAGCTCAAAAGATAATCTTATTCAGATATGGGGCACTCTTAAGCAGCCCGACGTATTTCTTCCCACGTTATTTATCTTCCTATGGCAGGCAACACCTCATTCGGACCCTGCAATGTTTTATTTCACGTAAGAGACTTAAATCTGTGTGTTCCCCTCTAGTTGCAATGGTAAGCACAGTGCGTAATTATTTTTCTTTTTTTCCAGCACAAACAAACTTCATTTTTCCCCAGAGTTTCTGGGGCGTGTTAAACTCGTCACATCAGTTGCATCTCTTATTGGAGTTGGAATTTACAATGGTTTTCTAAAAACAGTCCCTTTGCGGAAGACTTTCTTAGCAACAACAATATTTGGTACAGCACTGGGGTTGACACAGGTGAGTTAACTTGAACCTATTAATGAACAACAATATCTGAGTGTGTATGTTTTTTTATACCTTTTTTATTCTTCCTTGTATGTGAACATGTAGGTTTTTCTTGTAACTGGGTTAAACCGACAATTTGGTATAAGTGACCAGTGGTTCGCAATTGGAGATTCATTGATTTTAACAGTTCTAGGCCAGGTAATTCATCTTCAAGATCAGCTGCATTGCCATTACTCATTAGCAGGTCCTTTATATGCATCCCCCAAAAATAATTTGGTTTCGATTTTTTCAGGCGTCTTTCATGCCAGTACTTGTTTTAGCCGCTAGACTGTGTCCGGAAGGGATGGAGGCAACCCTTTTCGCGACCCTCATGTCAATATCCAACGGAGGAAGTGTACTAGGTGGCCTTATCGGTGCTGGTTTAACTCAAACTTTCGGCGTTACGAAAGATAGGTTTGATAACTTGGTTCTTCTTATAGTTGTTTGTAATCTCACCTCCTTGTTGCCATTACCATTGCTTGGTCTCCTTCCTAAAGATAACACCAATGCCCTTGCAAAAGACACTACTGATGTAGAGACCAAGTCTGGTGGAAAATTTAACCCCTGATATGTGTGGAAGAATATAGTCATACAATTGTAACCTTAAATACAGAATTGAATGAATGATACAGAAATCAATTTCTGAGTCCATGATTCAATCCCAAAGCACTGTGGCATACTTCAACGCTAAAATAAAAAGAATTCATTTTGATCATCCTCGTTATAAAATTTGGCACTTCATCAAAATTCCTCTTAAAATGTCATCATCTTCCAACAAATTTTTAGTGTAAAATTGTCATTAGATATCAATAACCAATTATAATTGATAGCAATATTCATCTTCTCAAATTCCACTTCACCAAATCTGCTTCATCCTCTTCGTGCCTTTCCTATATCACCATTACCTCTTCCATTGCAATGTAAAAGTGGTTCAATGATTAAAATATAATTAAGTTTCAAGATTTTTTACATCCTAATTCAGCTTTCACCAACCCAACACAATAAGACACGAAAGAAGTTTCGATTTACCACTTTCACATTTGTTAATTTAAAACTATGACATAAATTGTAACACAACTTCGTAAGTTTGATACGTTTTATTCATTTCAATTCAATTTAGTAGATGTTTTTTAATTTAACCATAAATAGTAACACTATCCAAGTTTGATGACTCTCTTAAATTTCATTGCTATCCGTTAGTGTTTCAAAATTCAAACACCCCCACCACCCCACCCCCATATGCCCAAAAACAAGAAAACAGCACAAACACAACCTCAAACCCCCCAAAAAATGCTGAGAAAAAAACCTTCATCATCAAGAACACCACAAACAATGAAGCAACCAACAATAATTATATCAACAACAACTCCAGAATCTTCAACAAAATCATCATCAGGCTCAACTTCATTTATTGCATCTGATACTAAAGACAGCTGCTATTTCCCAGGTTGTAAGAAAGATGCAAATTGCAAATGTGAAATTTGCATAGAAAGCATGAATGCTACTCTTGATCTTATGCCTAATAGTACTCAAAGAAGCTCTCTTACAAAGCTATCTGCTGCAGAAAAATCCAAAATTAATTCAAGAAAGCATTTTTCTTTCAATAATTTAAGCCCTTTAACTCCAAAAAATGGGTTTCATAGCGATATTTTCGACGAATCTCCGTTGCTTAAGTCTACTGCAAGAATAGGTTTTCAAGAAAAGGGGGGTAAGAAGAAGAAAAGGGTGGATTTGGGGTTTGGTTTTTTGTTGTTTAAGAGGATTTTATTGGGTTTTGGAATTTTTTTTATTTTGGAAGTTGGGGTTTCTTGGATGGTTTCAGGGATTTTTCAGAATAAGTTGTCTGATGATTTTGTGAGAGTTTCTGGTGAGAAATTGAGGGGTTTGAAGGATTTGAATCAAAGATTGGATTTTTTGAAGAATGAGTTGAAGAGCTTGGTTAATGCAAATGTTACAGATTGTGCTTCTCATGGGTCTAATTGGGTGCTTAATCAGGTAAACAAAGTGTTTTTAAGAGGTTTCTTTTGGCTTCTGAAAATTTATTTTATGCACCATGCGGATCGAGTGAAGGGTAAAGTTTAAAAATTAATCTACTCGAGGATGAATCGAGGTGAATGTTTTAAGATGTTATTTGGATACTATTTTTTATTTTTATTTTTTTAAATTTGGATACTATTTTGTTTGTCAAGTAAATCGAAGTGAAATATAACTAAAAAATACCATTCACTTACCTTACGGCCCAATTTGAGGATTAATGAAAACATGGCGAATCGATGTGAATATAAACCTCGACTAACCTAGGTGAGTATAAGAAATAGAACTTCAAACAAGGTGAACTTAAAGTTTGACATTTACTTTTGTCTGCATTTTTAGGATGGTTTGTTATTGAGTTCGAAATGTGTGCTGTACAAGTCAATATCAGAGGAGGTTAGCATTTGGGGATGGCCTTTGCAAACTGCTGGATTGTTGACTACTGAATTTTCTTCAAGATCATTCACAATCTTATCTGGAAGAGTCACTGAGGTATACTATTAAGCCTTATAAGTATAATGTGATATGAGTTTGATTTATTAGCTAAGTTGCAATTGAATGTTTCATGTTGCTGTTGCACTTTGCGAATCATTAGATATATAGTCAGTCATTCATGATATGGCGTGTTAGATCGTCCCATTTCAGAAGTTGCGATAGTTCTGGTGTCTGGATTCAGTTACATGCTTATGTGATATATATAGAGAACTCTTGTCAACCTTTAGAAAAGTAGGTGTTTAAGTGAGCTTAAATGTATCATTACATTCTTGATTTGATTGAAGTTTGTATTTAGTGAAAATGGTATTAGACCATCTCAGGTTGCATATTAAAAATATGGCTAAATTTCATATAGCACGATGAAAAAACTCGTACAACTAAGGGACCCAAGATCTATATCAGTCGGTTTGCCCCTTGAAGTATATTTGTAGGTCAATTATGAAAATAGAACCGTTAATAAAACTACAAATCTATAATGCATGTTGTTATTGGAACTAGAATGTTCAAAGGCGTTGGTCTCTAACTAGAAAAGTAAATGCTTGGGCTTGAGAAGCTTCTGGTCCAGTATGACATAACTGGCAGTGAAGTACCCAAGATAGAATAAAAGTAGGCAGAAAAAAGACAAGACCGGATAAGGCGCATCCAACCTTAGAAGCACGAAAAAGGGTTTTTTGGCGTGTAGTTCCATAGATGGATTAGTCGATAATGTTCTCCTTCACTTTGCTAGAAAACGTTGCAGTTCACTAAAATTCTTCTGTCGAATTTGTTGTTTTTTTGCAGTGGACAAATGGGGGGATTGGTTATAGGATTCACAAGACTAATAGCTCATGGAGACAACAAAAATGGGCTTCCTCTGCAGTTCAACTAGATGCAAAGACATGGATTCTTGAATACAAACAGAGTTACATCATGCAAAAAGCAGGACTAGTTTCAGCAGCATTGGAGTTCATAAAGTTCAGAGTGACAAGAGAGTTTGGAAAAATGAAGCAGGAATTTTGGCGAGCTGTTTCCTTGGGGAACCATCCTACTGATCTTAGAGTAGTAAATTATAGAACCCCAACTTGAGAGTATGTGTTCTAAATTCTCCAAGTTTTTAGTTAGCGACGATTCAACTAATTAGTACAAATCATCTTGTTTGTCTCATATTTGATGAAAAGATCTGGAAATAGCTGGGGGTCATTGGCCTTTGTCTTTTTTTTAGTGTTATTGGTTGCTTTGGATCAAAATAGCTTATTAAATAGTATTTGCACTAACAAAACAATGCTCTACAATCTCCTTGAGGCGTCTACTGTCGCGTATATGGGATCACAAGCCATCAAATTCGATGATATTCGTTAGCTTAATTCAAATACGAATATTTGGTTTGGATTCATTATCCGTTATACGTATACAAATTTAGCTAAGGTTTTGTTTGTTTAGATAGAGTGAGGAGTTGTGTTTCTTTGGAGGATTTTGTAGTGGTTTTTTGGGTTGTTGGTTGTGGTTGGATTAGTGGTGAAGACTTTATGTTGTTGTTGATGTGAAAGCTGGGAGGAGCTTGTTTTGATCAGTCTCACCTTTTTTTTTTTTTTTTTTTTTTTTTTTTAACATTAACCATCATTTTTTTTATTTTTTATTTTTTTTAATGCATATCAGCTTGATACGTTCGTAATCTGAAATCGTAAGCTGAAAAGCGTAGCGTGAAAACATGTGTGGACTTCCATAACTTAAGCTTTCGCTTCTTATGAGATTGAAGCAAGCGGGGCGCCAGCTAGAATGTCGGCATCTTTCTTAAGCGAGATTTAATGCTTGACATACCTCTCACCCTTTAGCTCAATGGAGGTTTGAAAATATGTGGTCTTATTTATTCTTTCGAGGAGCTTAACCTTCCCGTAATACTGAGTTAAGAATGCGTACTATCTGATGCCATTGTCGGTTGGCATCTGCTATTTCAATCTACTATTAAAACGGATGAACAGGGGAAGTGGTACAGATGAACTTCTTGAGCAATATAAATTGGTCACTGATTTTGACATTCCAATCAATGATAACGATTCTCAACCTGTACTATTAAAACGGATGAAAAATAGCAAAAAAAATAGTGTGATATTGTAAAGATCATTAACATATACATTCTCCAAAAATCAGATCTTTAACACAGAAAATCAGTAAAGCTTCAATCTTTTAGTAACTCCTGCACTCTCAAGAATCTGATTTTTAGGTTGGATTCAAATATATCTGCTTCTTTTGTTTGTTTTCTTGTTTTGTTATGAACAAAGAGGGTGGTCTATGTTATTGGGCTTTGTTTAGTGGGAATTCCCAAGGTTCTTTTCCCCCTAGGCACTAGCCAATACAAAACAAAAACAACCCATAACAATTCCTTTCAACCAAACCCCACACAACCTTATCCTCCAAATCCCAAACACCATTCATTTCTTGATTCCACCATTATCAAAATCCATTGAAACAAGCATGGCAACTCTCCATCTAACAACCCCTCCATCCCTCCTCCTCCCCAAACAACCAAAACAAACCAACTATCCACCTCAACATCTCCACTACCCTCATTCAAGAACCACCTCAAACCGCCATTTAACCGCTACACCCAAAGCCTACAAAGTGGTAGTTGAACATGAGGGGAACACAACCGAACTAGAAGTCGAAGCCGACGAGTCAATCCTATCGAAAGCAATTGACAGTGGCTTATCGGTTCCATATGATTGCATGCTTGGAGTTTGCATGACATGTCCAGCAAGACTTCTTAGTGGGACAGTTGATCAAAGTGAAGGAATGCTTAGTGATGATGTTGTTGAACGTGGCTATGCATTGTTATGTGCTGCTTATCCAAGGTCTGATTGTCATATTCAGGTCATACCTGAGGAGGAACTTCTTTCTTTACAATTAGCTACTGCAAATGATTAAATGTGACTTTTAAGGTTGACAAATATGTTTGAATATTGAGCTAATAACAGAGTCAATATAAGTGAGTGCCATTTTGGTTAATGGAGAAGTATTTTCATCAGCTTCAATTGTTATTTTTACTGCATTGATTGTTTAAGAGTGATCCAATGTTGAGAAATAAATTGGACAATTCACAATTAGCATGATTTCATGCTTACATTCGGCCAATATCTTCGCGGTGAGAGAGATTTAAGACTTCGAAAACTAAAATATCAATTAAAATGAATTCGATAAAGTATACCACATGGTTATTCATAATGATCTTTAAGAAGTGCACATGTTAATCCAATACAAGTTTGTAGTATCTACAGGGCTCATCAAACCAGAATTAATTCAGATACCCATCATAGAACTGGTACCAAAGTAGTTGGATGAGTTGTGACACAGTTTGTGTCAATTTATATAGCAAATGTACATGACATGGTTAATAACGAGCACTCATGCTAGAACATCTCTAGAATTTTGTATGCGTATTCGATAAATTAGAGAATAACATACTTGTTTCTAATTGTCCTTAATATGCGGATATGTTTGTACATGATGTACGATTTTTTAAAGCAACATAAACTAAAACGAGTGGAAAACAATTTCGTGAAACAGTAGAAACAAATAAGATATAGAATAGAGGTAATATCATGATGTTCACAACCCAACATAATGTAGTAATCTCAAGATGCAACAAAGCATCCTAAGTATAATTTTAAATTAAAGAAGTACACCAAACATGGTACTGTTCACATGATGTAGAAATAAATTACTGGCAAAAGTTGTCAACAATTATGAAAACCTGCCTTAATTCTATGTTTAGGTTAACAGTAACAATGAAGAGTGAAATAAACTCTACACATGTTCAAAGCCACATGAACAAGGCTGCAAAAGGTAACAATTCCATAAAAAAGAAAGCATGGTTGCCTTGTAAAGAAGAAGATTCAAAGGTGCAAACATCTTTCAAAAACTATGAACTGTCAATGTGAAATACAGTCGAGTACACGAGAGCCATCAATACGGCCACTTGCCTGAAGGAAATTTGTACCAGTCAATTATGAATCACACAAAGGGTAGTGATGGTGAATGCAGCCCTCATAAGTCATATCTCATCCTATAGATAAGCACATGGTTACCACCATAAATAGCAAGTTCTTGACATTTACAAATAATTTTATAATAAGTCAATAAATGTTGGTGAAGATATCAGGATTAGACGACTTTTTTGCCCAATTCTTTAGTGGTCGTTCCCCTTCAGGCTTCAACGCATAATTCGATAAATGCATGTTCTAGAGATTTTGAGAGCAATCAAGGCGAAATCGTAAAAATGCAAGAAGGTGGTAAACTATGGATATACATTAGTAATACGTAATTGACTTAGACCTTTATAAGATCATAGAAAGATTAACAACCTAATACTACAAGTTTGATCATTATCAGAAATACAGTATGCCTCTCAGGAATCAAGGAGCATAAATAAAGCTGAGAGATTAAGGATTAACACACAACATGCTACAGTTATAAACATTAGCAATAGATTACAAACCATTCAGGAGATCCGTTGGGTCATAACATCAGTTGTCACCGCCACTAAGCGCAAGTCATGTTTCAGTAGTAGGCTTGTTGGTAAGCTGGTGCAATGCCACTGCAATATCCTCCATAGATGGGATAGTTCATTGGAGTTGAATATGATCCAACATATGGTGGAGAGGCAGCTTCTGGAGAGTAGGTATACGATGGACTCCTGCTTCCGGGACCATACATGGCCGGTGATGGAGGATATGGTAATACAGAAGCCGGGTATTGAGAGTGTGAAGGAGACATGACGTAAGTAGGAGGTGTCGGGAAAGATGACACATAAGCATTAGTGGATCGCCCAGCCTTAGCAGGAGGCATTGGGCCACCATTGCTGGCTCTCGTACGTTTGTTGGCAGGGGCTTCAGCTTCCTTCCTTTTATCAGTCTTGGTCTTCTCCAACAGTTCAAGGCGCTTTTTAAGGTTTTCTGGTGGAAATTCAGACTCGAGTTGGTACTCTTCGATACACTTGATGACAGCACGAAGAGCGGATTGTTCTTTCTTTGCACCCAAGAGCTAAGAGGTCACCAAAAGAACAGCATCATATTAGAGAAAATACCATTATAGAACTTTTTGAGCATCAAATGATATCAATAAGGGACTAAGGTACACATTAAGCATATATTGAAGCTTATATACACAAATTGACAAAAAAGAATATCAAGATCACCATGCATAGACTAGGTTTTTATGAAAAACAACTGGCAAAAGGGAGAGTGGAAAACTTTAGATTTATACCGCAGCACGGCCAGAATTGTTTGGATCTTCAGAAATCGAACTAGCAGCCTTTTTAGCATCATTCAGGAAATCTTTAAGAAGCGGAACTGGGGGGAACTTATCAACCAGACCAACTTCATAAGTAAAATGTACCGCATCAACTTGCTGTCCCCTGCTAATCAGTTCATCAATCATACCTGCACATATCGATAGAGGCCATGGAAATGCAACAAATGTAAGATCCCTCATTGATAATCTACAATAAATAATTCATAAAATTACTCTATGAAAACATACAACTCGGACATTAAGACTCGGTATAAGCTACACTAGAAGCATCGCACTTCAATACAATATGTTAGCTTCATTGTTGCCTGGGTTACCAAGTCCATATATTTACTCTGAAGAAACAGCCAAACTCAGATAAAATCAACGAACATATACATAGATTAACATTAACAATCCCTAATGAGGGACTCCCGACTTAGGGGGTCTAATAGTGCACTTCCCCGTGATAACAAGGAAGCTGTTTCCGAATTGATCCAAGAGTGAAGTGCAAAAACTATCTACTACTTCACAATAGATAAGAAGCATAGTTACTACGATGAGCCATATCATATCCAAGAGCCAAATAATATAAAATCTTCGATTCCATCGAGCATGTAACAACAAAATTAACCAAATTTGATGAACAACCATATGCATAATCAACCAAATTCCCCAAAACCAATAAACTTTACCAGGCATATCATCACCAAGGCCAAGAGACACAGCAAGTTTAGGCATTTGTTTCCTCCAAGCAGACCCCACAACAAGCTTCCTATACAACCCAACATCCTCTTTCTCCACAATCCCAAAAGTCACCAAATGCTGTAAGAAAGTATGAACATCAGGTGTTTTCACATTCTCAATCCCACCCCTCTCCTCAAAACTCCTCTTCCACGTCTCGGCTATCGCCTTCGCCTTCTCCTTAATACTCGGGGAAACCAAAACCCTCTCCTTACCCAAAACAGAGTCACAAATCACAGGAACCAAACTCTCAAGCAACAATACACAAGCCCAACCCAAATCATTCCCTCTTTCTCTCTTATCCACTGGAAAAACATCGGAAATCGCCTCGATCACTATCCTAGGAGGATCCAAACACTCCTCTAAAGCCTTAGGCATCTCAAACCTAAGCAATTCAATCATTTTCTTCCTCAAACTCACAAAATTCCACAACCCTTTATAATCCATACCCAAACAAAAAGATCGAAGCTTTATCAAAAACCCATTATTCTTATCACCAATTTCATCAAAATCTTCATTATCTCCTTCATTATTGCCCAATTTTCTTTGTGAAATCATCAAAAAAGACTTCTTTTTTATCAAATCAACTCTTTTTAAAGCAAAATCAACTGAATTATTGATGGTGGCATCTCTCTTTTCCAATAAATCGAAGTGGGTTTTGGTTGAATTATCAAAAGATTGAAGCTTTTGTTGAAGATCATCAGATTTTTTCTTGAGGTTTTGTTCAAGAAAAGTGAAGTGGTCTGAGAGTTCCTTCCAGAGGAGTGTGCAGCTTGTCATCAAGGAGGTTTGGCGTTGGAATTCATCGAAATCCGGCGGCGGAGATGGTGGCGGCGGCAGCGGGGGGGTAATTGGTGGATACCAGAGGCAGGAGAGGGAGAAGGGAGTGGAGTAGGAGGAGGAAGAACACCATAGAGTGGGAGAGAGGGAGAGCCTATTAAAGAAGGAAATAGGGATTGCACAGGGTTGGGGAGAGAAATGAGAATTATAAATGCAGGGAAGCTTATGTAGTTCAGAGCTAAACAAAGGCCAAGAGCTCAGCCAGAGCAGGTGGCTCGAAGAGTCGGGGTTTTGAAGTTTGGTTCGGTCTCTGTTGAGCCAAGGAGGCGGGATCGCCCATGCTTTCAAGTTGGTTCGTGAACCAACTTTTATATCTGGGTATCTTTCGTGTCTACATTGGTGATTGTTTAGAAAAAGTGTTAGTAATTTATTAGCGCCTGTCGTTGATTGTTGAATGTCTGATTTTGAGAAAATAGAAAAATTATCAGTAATAAGAAAGAATATTGGGAGCAAAGCAACTTTAATGTAAGTTGGGTGAGTAGAAACGATCGACATAATGAGAAGAATTTTTTGTTAGATAAATTAAAGCCAAATAGAGAGGGAGGAAGTATTAAAATAATTTGTGTTATAATGTTGTGATGATTGCTTGGGAGACCCAGCCAGCCCATTCTTTCTTTGAGTCGTCTTTGGAGTAAATTCGGTGACAGCGATAACGCCATGGCAAATGCGAAATTTTAAGCTACCTTGATGCTTGTGTATTTCGGCAAAAAATGTTGTGATAATTTAAATTTATTGTTAATGATCTAGATGTTGTTATAATGATTTTTTTATTAAATATAATTGTTGAAATCGGACGCATAAGTATAGATGCAAACTCATGAGTCATGAACATAAACATAAGTGTCCATTACTAAATACAAAACCACATGGAATAAGCATAAATCATGTAAAACGAATTTTGACCAATTTTGAATCCCATAGTTTAAATTTCAAGTACAAGCACTCATCTCAGTACAATGAAATTTTCCTAAAATTGGAATAAAGTTGAAAACGAATAAAGTACTGGAATCACTGAAATAAACCCAGACCTTTAGATTGTACTACAAGATCTAACATACCACTCTTTTTACCCCCAAATTTAGCAGCACTTGTCCCTTTTTCTGACACACGGTAGATTCCTTGTACTTTTCAGACAAACAAACGACAATTGCTTTTCATGTTTATTATAAAAACATCACTTCCTATATTATCCCCAAAACTCCAACTTTTATTGCACTACTCTAGCCTTCGATATACAGCGTCGAATAGTAATTTTTAGGATTGAAAGTATTTATTTAAATGCAGATATAATTTACGTAGAACTTTTGGCGAAAGGCAAAAACTCTTATGGTTTTTTGAATTATTACATGTGGCACTTGTCTTATTTTTAGTGTCTGACACCCACAGGCTTAATCAGAGCCGGGCACTTGTACTTTTTAGTGTCACATCTGTGCTTTTTTGACTACAAAATGCCTTTTAATTTCGTTAGTGAAATTCTTATATTACCCCCTTAAAATACCGCATTAAGTCACGATGAAATATTTATTTTGTCCACTAACAATTAAAGTATAGGGGTATGAAATGACTATTTTGCCCCACTACATTCTGAGAGTGTAGTAGTTAGGGAAGTTTCATTAAGGGCAAAAATTATTCGTTTCTTAAAAATATCAATACTCTGTTAAGCCTTGCTTGCTTTTTCACCCACAGTCCCTACTACTTCTTCATAAAAATACCATGAGAAAAACGAGATGGAAATTGAGATTACTTGATGATGACCTGCAATTGTAATATGAATGCTGCGGTCATAACAAAAAGATAGACTTAATCATAGGACTAAAGAACCAAAAAAGAATCAAAATAAAATCAAGTGGGAATGGATTCTCCGCCCGTGATAATGATTGGTTAGGTATTTGATCTCTTCGTTAAAACATTTGATTTCTTAAAAATGAAACCCAGCGTAGGAGAAAGAAAGATATGTGTCTACAGGTCTTTTAGCATTTTTTGTGATTGAGTGGTGTAGCTTTTCGAGAGACTTTTGTGGCTTGAGAGGGGCGAAAACGTTGGTAACTTTGATACAAAAAATACTACTGGAGTTGCGATAAGATCGAGCATCGGATCGTCGATTAGATTTGATGGTTTAGCTTTTTGATACGGAGGAGAAGAAGGGGTTGGAGTGTGGGGGCTTATTTTTTAGTTAGTAGTTAGTAGTTAGGAACTTTGTGTTGTTTGATAGGTAGAGGGTGGGGGTTGTAGAGATGGAGGCGTGGGGTGGGGTAGGGGAGACAGGGGGTAGGGGTGGGGGTGGGGTGTGTTAAAGAGGGGTTTGGATATTTTTGTGAAATGACAATTTTGTAATGAAACTACTAGCTATTGCAAATAGGAGGAAGCCAGGCAGTCGTTCGTTGAGTGTTAGGGACAAAATAGTCGACCCCGTGACTCAATCAGTATTTTAAGGCAATCATTCGTAATGAAAAATTAGGTGTATCAGGTATTAAAATCTGGCTGCAGTGAGGTGATACCAGTTCTCTAAAAAAATCTGACATCAACAATATATGTCAGCACTTTCTGTACTTTCTGGCAAATTAGGAGGAATAGAAATAGTCGTTAAAGCCCGCCAACAAAATCTTGTTGGGTGTGTGCATAACAAGACATTTTATTCATGGGTTCTTGATTTCATTTCACTATCATTTTTCTCATTTTATTATGTTGAATTTTCACCCTTTTACTTAAAGATTGCATTTTTTTCATTTTGGTATGTTGAATTTTCAACTTTTTGTAATTGCATTTTCGTTTAGTATGTTAAATATTCTGAAATTTGAATGGCTAATATCTTACTTTTAAGAGATTTTTTAATTTATATACATTTTAAGTGCTGTTTTACTTTCATCTGAGAAATACTAAAAATTAATAGTTAATAATGGCGTCGTTCTTTTTTATATGAGCAATGCCCTCTCGAACATCCCGACCACCGCGCGGCCATGCTTGCTGCTTCGCCTGTCAGCACGCGGCCTGCCCCACGTTGCCACTCCTCTCCCCCGCGACCCCTGCTCCTCGCCAAATAGCGGCCCGCTACTCGCCTCATAAAATCGCGAGGAGGAGAGATGCACTGCTCAGAAATCACATAACCGGTGAGGAACATATCGAAAAAAATGGGGGGTGGAGAGCCCAATGTCTCGCCGGGGGGTGGGGGAGGGCAATGGTGGAGGGGGGGTGCTGTGAAGAGAGGGAAGGAAAGGGAGGAGTAGGGCAGTGGGGTGGGATAAAGGAGGGGAGGAGAGCAGTAGGGTGGGGTGGGTGGTATTTGAAGAAGGGATGTTGTTTGTTTGAGGGGTAATTTAGTATTTTTTGTATGAAAATGATGTTAAAACCGAATAATTTAAAAATCTTTACAAATGAAAATCTATTTTAAAAAGGTCTTAGTTATTGAATTCCTCAAATATTTACCCTTCTGCCTGAAGATTGCATTTCCCCCTTCATTTTTGTGTGTTGAATTTTTAACCTTCTGTCTAAAGATTGCCTTTTTAAATTCTTTTTTGTTATTAAACCTTGTGAATTTGTTTGATATAGTTAGTTTAGTAGCTGAAAATGAGAGAATTCCAATCTTGTATGGGACAAAATGGTGTGCAAGTATCTGATGCTTCTTGTTCAAGTGTAGGGGTAGTGAGTAAAGCTTCACAAAATCTTGTTTCTTGCATATATCAGTGCAAATTGTTTGGTAAATCTTGTTTGATTATCATTAATTGGAGCAAGAATTTGATGGGTCAATGTCTTAGTATTGAAATTGATGATATATCTCATCAATGCTTATGTAAAGTTGATATAAAGCCTTCTTTATTCTTAAAAAGAAAAGGGTCCAAGTGTTTAGAGCTCAATTGTGGTAAAATTGAATTGTATTGGGATTTATCTCAAGCAAAGTTTGGATCTGGGCCAGAGGCTCTTGAGGGTTATTACTTGGCAATTGTTTGTAAAGGAAAAATGGTTTTGATTGTTGGAGATCTTAAGAAAGAAGCACTCAGAAAGACTAATTCCACCCCAGCTTTATCGAATTCAATGCTGATTTCGAAGAGGGAACATGTTTTTGGGAAGAAATTGTATGCCACGAAGACTCGATTCTTTGATATCGGTCTAGTTCATGATCTTGTGATTGAGTGTGACACAATTGGATGTGATGATCCAAGCCTCGTTATTCGAATTGATGGTAAAACGGTCATGAAAGTGAAACATCTGCAATGGAAGTTCCGCGGAAACTATACTGCTTTGGTTGATGGATTGCCTGTGGAGATTTTTTGGGATGTTCACTATTGGTTGTTTGGTGGCACAAATTTAGGAAGTGCAGTCTTCATGTTTCAAACTTGTTCGTCGGCCGGGAAGTTGTGGACAAGCCAGCATTATTCATCTTATGATACCTCATTGGTGTCATGGACAGAGAGTTTCAAGGAATCGAAAACATCATCACTAGGTGTTGGTTTTTCCTTAGTGTTATATGCTTGGAAGAATGAATAGGTGCAAGAATTGTGCTTTAATTGTTAACAGAATGCTCATTTGATACTTAATTTTGTGGAAAAATCTTGTTGAAATATGTATAGTGATTGAGTTTGATGTTATCTTTGGATGATTAATCCATCTGCAATGAGGATTTTGTTTGACACTTCAGGCAGTTCTCACTTTTGAGTGTTCTAGTAGTAATTTGTTTTGCTATGTTGTTTACTTGTGAAAAATGAACATGGTTTTGCAGCAATCCATTGAAATTTGAGCTTGATTTATCTTTCCTCTGTCCTATAAGATTTAACAATGCTTAAGCCATGCTAAATTGTTTAAGTTGATTAAAAATAATCTTCACTTTTTAGTTTAAAATATATAATCGTTTAAAAAAATTTCTTTTTCGTAATAATTGATTGTTTCTGATTTTCACATACATTTTACAATTATAATATAGTTTTATATTTTCAATGTGGCTTTTTCGTCTCGATGTATGAAACTTCACTTGTCCCCAGTAATAAAATATTTTTTAAATCTAGCAAATAAATACATTTTTAAAATGAAGTGAGTAAATAAGATGGAGTAATGAGTATACATGAAATGATCTTAACTTGATGTAATAGATGAATTACGTCTACGAAATGCGAACTTCAAATTATTAGAACCCGCGGTGGGCCGTTTAACCGGCCTTGTGAATTTTTGTGTAAAGAATAATATTGGGGTTGTGAGGTTTGAATTTTGGACCTCGTAGTTAGAAGAAGCGAGCAGCAAATGAATTTGAATGAAACATCTTTAGTGTCATATGTTATACTTGTTATACTAATCATATAATTTACTTAAATATTTAATCATATGCTTAAATATAAGGCATATGTAAAGTGCTTTTAATTTGCTTAAGCATATTATACAAGTAATGTTCACGTTTTCCTTACAAAATATTGATAAAAGTACAATTACAATAACATGTATTCTTTAAATAATAATGTCTTAAATTATTTTAAATAATATATTGATGCATCTAATGCTTTATTCGTATATTAGTGAATCTTAAGTTGTTATCAGTTCTTATCTTGATCTTAAATAACACTAGCGATATCCAAATAATACCAAATCTATAAATATCTTGAAATATAGTTTTAATTAGAAATATGTTTTTATTATTTGAAGAATAATATATTATTGATACTAAATAAGCTTAGTAATTTAAATAGAGCCAAAATTTTTAAATTTATTTAACTTGAAATAGTCTTTAATTACGAAATATGCTTTATTATATAAAGGATAATATATTATTGAATTTTATGGTGGAGTTCGAACCGGACACAGTGCAGCAAATAAGCTCGGCCTGTTAGGTCACATTTATTAGCAGGGCCAGGGGGCCGTGGTGGGCTTACAGGCATGGGGCAGAGCCAGCAGTAGAGCCGTCCGACTGGCACGATTCGTTAAAACACCTCAGGCTAGTCGAGTTTAACCGAGCCAGAGTCGGCCGGAGGCACGATGCTGAACAGTCGGGCGGTCAGATTAAAATCTTGGGCACCGTGGGATTCGAGGCGTGTATCGAGGGGCTTGAGTGGTACCGTTTGATTTCCAACGGTACCACGTTCTAACTATTATGATTTTTTTGCCTACGCGGTACCCGTTGGAGATTTAGCAGGTCACAGTTTGAACCTTAAAATTTGGTTAAAATTGAACAAATAACATTTAACTTTAAATTGAACAAATAACATTTCTAATGAAATCTGGCTTTTTATATCTTGAGAGTTATTTTAAGATACAAATCTTTCTCATGAAGCATTCATACCGTACAAGCGAACGAAAACGTCACAATGAGTGCATTCGGTCCTTTCGAGGATGAAACACGAAAGTTACAAAGTCGCCCAGCAGGTTAGGTTGTGACGTTAAAATTCAACCCGCCCATCCATTGAGTAAAAATATGGTGTGTTTAAATCGCCATCCTCGGACGCTTACATTTTCGATTTTCCGCGTCATACGGCTAAATGCCGTCCACAATGCTTCTGTCGGCCTTGCGAAATAGTTGTAGCCCGAGCAGAAAGGAGGAGGTAGCACGATTTTTCGGCGTTTGAATGCGATAATTTTGAAGAATCTCTTTGCATGCGCTCCTCACAAGTTTCTTCTCTTGGGCATGGTGATGGTTATGATTTGTGATTAAGTTGTTATTAAGTTAATCTTTTATGGTTTATGATCTTAAAGTATGATTATTAAGCATGGAAAATGGTGTATTTATAGATGAAAAAGCGGATATATAGGTATACTTTTAAATAGGCAGTACCCCGGTAATTCTGCGGATTATATAGCATTTCTTTGCGAGCATAAGCGGTATACCGTTTGGGCGTGCGGTACCGCGTTAATGTTCGGCAGCTACTTTATGAAATTGTATGATACGCCCGAGTACGTTGTTTGAGCGGTACCCGTTTGTTCCAACGGTACCACGTTTGATAGTGATGCTATTTCATCCTATGATGCCGCGTTTGGGCCTGCCAATCTGAATCAGCCGTTTTACCATGGCTTCGCGGTGAAAGAGGTCTATTAAAGAGGCAGCGCCTCACTTCATTCTCGCAGCTTGTCATTCTTCGTAATTTAAGCCGATAACAATCAAACTTTCCGAAGCAATTAAAATATTCATTACTTGTTTGGTTTTTGGGCTTGTTCATTGCAATCAAGTGAATCAACAATCTTACCTTGCTCCATTTCCGATCCGGTATTATCTATCAACTTTTTATAAATTTTGATATTTGTTCTTCTAAATTAATGGCATCAAAACGTAACTTTGGTAAAAATGTTCAAAGTGATAGTGCTAGTATGTCTAATGATTTTGTTAATTTAGAGGATGATAAATTATATGGATGAGCTAGTTAACTCTCCGATCTAGTGCTTCTGAATACTACTATTGGGGAAAAACTCAAGGATTTGGAAATATGTTTTAAATGGAGACAGGAAAAACAAGCGGTAACTTGTTTAAATTGTAAAATCTTTATCATGGAAAACGGGTGAGGGTAAAGGGGGCAAATTAAATGCTATTGCTTAAGTGGTTGCCAAGATCACTAAAGATATTGGTGGGGAGGGTGAGTACTTAGCGGAAGCTGTGATATCAGCAAAACTTTTTTTTTTAGTATTTTGGCTTATAGGTTAAGCTATGAAATTTATGTCCGGTAATTCTTTGCCTTTAAATCATTGTGATGGATGGCGTTTCACTAAATGGATTCAAAATGTCGTTAATTCCCAAGCGATATGTATCCCCGGTCTAACTTTCACGAGCACATGTTTTAAATATTTTAAAAATGAAAGATCTTCTAGGTAAAAACTCTTATGAATTTGCCTTATAAAATGTGTTTATTTAGTGTCATGGTGTCTTTTGCTTACATTTTTTCATATAATATTAGTAATAACATGCCATTGGATTGATAAATTATTGTGTCTACAAAGGAGAATTATATATTTTAGATCGATTCTTGCTATACTTGATATTCAAATTTCGGAAGGTATACTTTAAGTACTTGATGATTACAAATGTTTGAATAGAATTACTTGATTTCATTTGATTATCGTCCGCTATGCCGTTTCAATTGAAAGATTAAAGATGCCCCTGTGCTTAGGATTTTAGTGAACTTTTCATGTTAGATGTTTGTGTCGCGTCCTTGATTAGTTCTTCAAAGATGGAATAAAGTTGTTTGGGATGAGGTTTATTTTACCAATTAGTAAAGACCGTTAATTTTGTTGTTAATGGCGGGGTTAGAAAGAGCGTGAATATAAAAAAGTGGTTGAGGCTTCGGGTAAGAAGTTTAAAAATTAATTTTGGATTGTAATAGTAGATGGAACTGGAGCTTACGATCACCACTAGTTAAATACACTCCCTTATGTATAAGGAGGAAATATTTTAATGAGATCGTGCTCCGATTGGTGAATGTTATGTTCGGCTCATATAATAATTGAAATATTGTTATATTCTTAAAATTTTAGAGCCTCTTAAAGATTATATTAAAGTTTTATTTCAGTATGAACCAAATATTCATCACAACTTTTAGAATAATGTGGTGTCTGGAAATTCCTTATTACTAAACATAGAAGATGGTTATATTGTTAGAGATATGGTTCGAATATGCAAAGACAAGTTTTTAAAAATATTTTCATCATATCCCGTATGCATATGCAATTGGTATAATCTTTGGATCTGCCTAAATTAAGTCATTTTAATTTCTATGTGAAATCGTATTATGAAGCATTAGTACCGCCCCGATCGAACTTCAAAGTTTTTACGATGTTCAAAAAATGGAAAAGATGAATTTAAGCATTATATGTATAACATGTATAGCAAATATCCAATCAAGGTATGGACAAGGTGAGCCCGCGCCAGTAGTCTGCAAGTTTTTAATATCCTTGGCCAGTTAAAATCTGAAGTCCAACATGATCGCTACGAATCTTTCTGATTATTAGGTGAAACTAATCCAATGACTTCATGAGACACTAATGAGTTAACTTAATATTTAACTACTTTGAATTGGAATATAATTATAAAAAATTAACTTGATATATTAGTAGAATAAGGGAAACATTTCGGCGTTGTCTAAGATGGCAAAATAAATATTTTACATGCACATGTCTGATAGCTAGTGGTCGCATTTAGCATGGCTTCTAATACACTCAAAGGCGGTCAAGACTTACAAGTTCGTGATTGAGTATGTGTTTGTATCAATGATTGGGCAGGCATAGGATGCAAGATATGGGCCTTTTCATGAAATGAAAAGAAAAATATTTGTTCGACTGATCTTAGTGACATTGAGGAAGAAATTGAAGTAGACGAAGAGAGCAACCTGATAGAAATATACTCGACAAAAGAGAAAATCAGAAGAATAGACTAGTGTATGATGATTAGATTTATATAGTTTCAATTTATGATTAGAGGCTTCATTTAGCTCTTGGCCGCCTGAAGTATAAGCGTGACGGCTTAATAAAATATTTATTTTTAATACCTTTAAATGAATTATGGCATAGCGTTTCACCGTTACTTGGTACCATGACTTTCAGTTAAATATTGGTACCGTTAATAGCTCGCGATACCGTATAAGTGATAAATGACTTATACTTTCTGCAGCAAGTTAAGCGGCCCACCGTTTGGTATTTCAACGTGGTACCGTTTTGGTGAGAAAACGGTATCAGATTGCAATTCTGATCTAACTAAACATTTTTGTAAGCAAAGCGTGTGATACTGGAGTTTGAAAATAATTTTGCGTTTATATCGAATAAGGGTTTGAAAGTAGCGATTTTTGAACTTCATCCCCAATAACTTCCACAATTTTTAAACTTTCAAACCCTGATTAACACACAAAATTTCTTCCCAAGGTTATTCTCGTATCAACTCGTAAAATTTCTTCTTTTATACTCTCTATTTGCAAAATCCTATTGTTCTACTTTTTAATTTTAAAAATGGCACCCAAAAACAACAAAAAAGGGGGAGTAGAAGAGGGCACAGTGAGGGATCAAGAAGGGACTATACATGTTGTAGTGGAGGGAAAGAACCATAATATATGAAGAAACGACAACATGAGGAAGTCGAGAAAGCTGAACTCGAGGATGTTGGGGTTGTGGAAAGTGGAGCCACGTCTGAGGCAAGGAATGTATCTCGATGAGCCGAGATCGAAATAATTCTGGTGTCTCACACATTCGATACTTGGATGGCCATTAAATTAAGTAATATTTGTACATTTAATTGTGAATGGTATCAGGAAATTATAATTGCAATTCTATAAGTCAATGGGTATGGATCGTAAGACGAACTTGATAAGAGGCGACCACATGATAAGACTTCGTTTAATGTTATGATTGTCTGAGGATGATAGTGGAGGAGAATTTAAGAAGTGAGTTTTTATGACTAGGCATGAGGATGATGGCAGAGGGATGTATAGAGGATTATCGTATGGGGTGGTGTGAGAATTGGCCGATAAGACAAGAAGAATGTGCTAGATTCTTAACAATAATGCATTAGAACCACCGATCCCAAGTTGGTTATAAGTACAATCTAAATACTGGTGAGGAAGTTTGTATCGAATGTGGTCAGGGGGGATTTTGTTTCCTACTAGATCGAGCCACCGAACTAAGCGCTGTCTGAAATGTTCGCAGCAGGCGCTTTTAGATAATCTGGTTAGCTACCACTCGCGTTATCCAAAAACACATTTTTTTACCATAAAAAATAAGGCGCCCTGATATGACATGATGGAGTATTGCCATTTGGAGCTGATTATGTAAAAAATATGCGATATCTTCAGGAAAATGTAAATAGCCTTGAGGTTAATAAAGGGTCGATGGTAGGAAAAGCCTCAATTGCTAAATTTGAGGGTTTATTTACAATGGGGAAAGAGGCGTTGAGATCGAAGTGGGAGATTCTGAACTTTGAGGAGGTTAAGCGAGGTGCTTAAGAACCCCAGTGGATCTTGAGAGCCCCAAGGCGGCTCGATAGGATGGAGTACCCTGAAATAAGGCCGGGGCGGGAGGAGGGCTCATATCCATTTCCTCAAATTGAGGCATCCGCTCATGACAACCGAGAGGCACGATATTGAATCCGCGGAGTGCCTTGTTGATACTATAAAGAAGTTGCTTGAGAGAATATTTCTTTTGAAGAATGAGGTAACCTCGTGAAGGCGGAGGTAAGCAAGACTGTAGAAAGTGATGTAGTGAGGCAGGAAGAGAGAGGGATGATGAGCGATGCCGTCTCGATGAGGATCCGTATGGGTGGGATGTCTTGGGAGAATGGGAGGATCGCGTAACATTTTCCCCGAAGAACTTTAAAATGACAGCTCCCCGTGAGTGCTTACTGCCTCTTCCAAACAGGGCCCCTCTTGAAGAAACACATGAATGAATGTGTTTATATATTCATAATGTATGATGTTTATGGTGTTTCAAAGTTTGAACAATGTTTTTTATTCACATTGCTTTTATTTATGTATGATGGTTATGGTGTTTGAACAATAATGGTTATGGATTTATGTTTTTATTCTGTAGCTTTTATTTGCTGTATGATGGTTATGAGAGCGATGTTTGATATGTTGTGAATGTTGAACAGGTAACAGTAGTGAATGTTGTGAATGATGTAGTAGTTTGGTATGTTGTGAATGGTGTATTAGTGAATGTTATTGAATGGCGTAGTAGTTTTTTGATATATGTTTGATATATGTTGTGAATGGTGTATTAGTGAATATTGTGAATGGTGTAGTAGTTTGATATGTTTGATATGTTATGAATGTTGATATGTTTTGATGTTGCTAGTGTCGGTCATTAGTGAAGTGCACTTTTCTACGCTATAAATGTGATCTAGTTTGGATGGAGCGATCTGGCGTTTATAACGAAGAATTTCACTAATCTTTGTTATTAGCATTGGTACCGTTATGAAAGCAGTGCAGCGTGGTTACCCCCAGTATTAACGTGGTGCCGTTTATATGAAGCGGTGCACCACGGTTCAAAGGGCCTAAAGAGGCGCCAGGCGGGCTGGGCGAATACCCACACTTGAATATGGGTAGGCTCGGGCGGGCGAGGCACGGGGCCCGATCCACTCGGCCCCCGTCGGCCTGCTACTTAGCAGCAGGGGGAGCGTTTGTGGGCTGGTGCGGCCAGGCAATTCGAACAGTGGTGGCGGGGCCCAGGCAGCCCCGAGCCGATTCGGTGCCACGTCACCTCCCAGTGAGACTTTTAGCCATAAAGTTCGTCTGGCGTTAATTCACATTGGTGGGCCAGTTCGAATCGTATTCGGCACTTAGCGTTAGTTAGTGGTTCGTTAATGTAGCGGATCAATGCCTTAATTAAACCGGACGTCCGTAACGCTTTACTAAGTTGGATTCCTCGTCTTAATAGCGGATGCACCCGTTTGGGTGTAACCGGACGTCTTCGTGTAACCCGGACGACCCGTTTCCTCTAGCTGGGCGTCCGGTGCTTAACAACTATTTAAACATTGGTATTGTAGTTATATAGTTGTTATTAGTAGACCTCCGCTTAGTAACCGGACGTCCGGTTCTAACATTTTCCTCACATAAATAAAGAAACTGGCTAACAACCATTCCTCGCATCAAATATCATCTGTTGGTTCATTTTTTTTGGATAATATATACTACCTCCGTCACGAAGATTGTCCACTTTTGACTTTTTTTGTTGTGCCATTAAACTTTTGGCCAGGTAGATATTTTTGTTTGTATTGTATATTTGATGGCTATATCGATGAAAATTACATTTACAAACTTCTTTCTAATATTATATTTTTTTTTTTATCCAAATGTTATACAACACAAACAAATATATTTAGGTCAAAGTTTGAAAGTTACAACTATAAAAAAAAAACGATTAATCTTTGTGGGATGGAGAGAATATCATTCTTGAGTTCTTACTACTTCAATTATAAAAGTTGTATATGTTCAAATTGATGTGATTCTATCTTAGAGAACAAATTATTTGATCAAGAATTTCAAATGAATTAGCATCACCATCTTTCCTCATTTAAGTTGCATTGAATATTGATACAATGCGTTTCATCACTGTTACTTTTATTATATTACTACGTTTATTTGTGATAAAATCTTGTTAATATAAAGTTATTTATTATTCTCTATTAAGTTAAAGGTTATACAATAGACATTTTCTCGTTCTATAGTGACCATAAAAGATGTTGTTGGATATATATAAAAGTTATGAGTGTAATATCTAAATATAGCGTCATTTTTTTATCAATATTAAAATATGTAAGGTTGGGAGAATATTCAACTTGAAATGTAGAAGATTAGTACTGAATTCCGTGATCTTGTGTAACCTAACTACTACTATATAATGTATATCGTGGCGTCAGCCCAGATCTTCGCTCACGAATATCACGTGATATGATTAGATGAAGAAAAAATTGTGTTCTTTGTTTTAGAATTTTTCTTTTATGAATGAACTTTGGTTTATTTTTGTTCTATGGATAGATAAACTTTGGTTAGTTAGATGCTTATGATTTGTTTTTATTTTCTGAGATGTTAAAAATTTTGGTTACGAAGTTTGAACTTTGTTTTGTGAATTTGTTAAATTTTGATTTAGATATTTATGGTTTATTTTATGGATGTGCGTGGTTTATTTTTATTTGCAATAATGTAAATAGGTGTGGCTTGTGAGAAATAAGCCCCATTAAGCCCCGAGCAGGGGCGTCTCGTTGGTGACGAGGCGTCAGGTGGATGGCTTGAATTCGTGTCGACTTGACTGCTTAACTAAGTAGGCCGGTGGGGCCGGGAGTAAGCCTCCAGTAATTACGGTGTCTTGGATTCGCGTTATTGTATTTAAGCTCTTTGTAGTCCAGATTGGGCTGTGACGTAGACCAGTTTGCGTCAGGTCTTATGAGCATTGTGTGGGTAGGTCGTTCTGGAGTGTGGTATTTGGAGTTTGGACACATAATTGTCATAAGTCATGCTGAAGCTTAGAAAAACAGGCCTCCATTAACTAACTTGGATCTCAATGCTCATTAACAAGGCTAAATTAGACCAACAAGCCAACAGGCAACAACCCTCTTGTTGGGCAACAAAATTATCTACTCCCCCGTGTTAAAATGTTTGTTTGGTTTCATGTGAATGAAGTGATATTGTTTTGAATTTTCATTCTGCTCATTTAAACTTTCTTGAGGGTTAATGAGAATAAATAATAAATCTATACCGATGAAGTAAATGAAAAAAACACCTTGATTCACCTCTATTCATCAGAATCCAACGTATATAATCCTAAGTAAAGAGATCAGAGGATACGAGCTCACTCTAATATAATTATGATGTAGTGCATAACTCACTTTTAGGGTCTTAATAAGTTTAATACAGTATTTGTTAAGATGAGGCAGAGGTGAATGCCAAATATATTTATCATAATTTGCATGCATGAATTTTGATGTGTAGAGAAAAAAGTGGACAATAGAGGTGATAATTATCCTTCACTCACCCCTTAACTATAGGAATCATTAACTAGGACTTAAAAATCATTCATTTGCAATATCATCCAATGTTTTATTTCAAATTTGGTAAGCATTATCCACTCATATATATACTTTAGAAATCACTAACTCGAACTTAGTAGTGAGTACATCATCACATATCACTCAAAGAATTATTCAAGCAGCATGAAGCCAACCCAACACCCCCTTTCAACAAGGGCCATCACCATTGACCACCTACTTTTTTTTTGTTTGGAAATAGTAGATTTTGATCCCCCTAAATAAATACACCTACTCATATAAACAAAAAATAGGTGACAAGTGCAACGTGAAGAAGCCAGCCTCTACAACCCAATAAAATAATTATTAATTTAAAGTCACCCAGCATGGGAAAAAAATCCAGAATGATGGCTAACTATATTAGTAAACTAGATTATAAATTATCCTAGCTACCTTACTTAATTCAAGTTTTCGTTTTCAATTTTTATTACTAGATTAATTTTGATGTCGGCTAACAGTGTGAATAAACAGTTTGATAAAATGTGGAATTAAAATTCCATAACTAGAAAAAATAGATAAGAATTGAACCGGGATTGAGGGACAAGAATCACAAGATGTTATGAGCTGTGTAGTATTGGCGATAAGTATCATTGAATATCAGGATCACATGATGTATGCAATAAATTCCAGCTAATATCATTAATTCTCGTGTAAATAATTACTCAAAAAAGTATTTGCATTCTCTCTTATCTTCCACTCAATTTATTAGCTTTATCCAAATCCACAACTTTTGAGAAGTGAGAACTACAATTTATGGATTATGCATGAATTGATTTGTGTTCACATCCCTAATAGATGTCATCAAATTACTCATGTGAAGGTGTACTAGGAAAATCAAAACTATCCTTTCAATACTAAATTTCTCAACTATTTGTTTGGTATGCAATTTTATTAAAAGACTTTATTTCAATGCAACCTCAAAATAATACTCCATCCAAATGCTAATATTTGGCCACGAGTGTACATTTAGGTAGTTGACTAGACATAATATTTGGCCAGATTCGAGGCATGCCAGGTGTGAGGTATCGCATCCTCATTCATTCGTTCTAGTTCATATGTTCCAGGGCCAATTATTAAGCTGATGCGATAGGATAGTTCCCATTTAGGACTCAACTTGTCTTTGGGGTGAACGATCGAATATAGCCTTAGCACCAAATCTGTAACTTTAAACTGCTTACATTCTTCGCTTTCGCCCGATTATGGGGGTGCGAGCCGTCGGATGCTTATATTTCGTTTTTGTATAAGGCACGATCACGTAACTTTCGTCCACCAGTTGAGTTGTTCCACCATTCGCTAGTCATTTTCTCCTTAGTTGAACCCATTTGGTAGCGAGGTAGGTATCCACGACACTGCGGGGGAGAACTTCTTCGAGCCACAGGTTAAAGAGAGTTTCTCGTAGCATGCGGAAGGTTGTCTGGGACCATAAGACCAGAACTCGTCAATCATGCCCCATAACATTCCTTTGGATCTTCTTTTAGGCCTAGAATAGTATGCGATTCGTCGCTTCAGCCTGGCCAATTGCAGGCTGTAGATAATGCACGGTAAAAACACATTGTTGATATTCTCTTATCACATCGTGGCATTATTCACTTTCAAAGCGTAGGCCCATTGTGAAAGCAGTATGCATGGAACCCCGGCGAGTAATAACGTGTTTTCGTAAGAATTTCCTTATGTTATCATTTGCCGATCTTTTTTAAAGATAAATTTGGGGACTGTGAGGGGTATCGGCTTTTACCCGTGCGTTGTTGCCGAGGGAAACTGGAGTGGCAATGCCGGAGCTTGACTCTTCTTGTGGGGGAGAGAGTGCTGGCGAAATTTTGCCACATCCACTTTCTTTATCTGAAGTCTGTATTTGCACTGGCTGCTTGCTTGCCCAAGGTCCTCTGTTCAACTTTTCAGTCGCCATGGGGTTTCGCTCGCTTCTTGAAATTCACGAATCAATGTGTTTGTTATTTTGCGCTTTGTCTATTCGTCCTTCATCGAGGAGGTATCCAAAATTGTCTTTTCTTTAATTTCTTGTAGATTTAAGGCCGATAGAAGGCCATATATGCGATTTTGTTGTCAATACTCGGTATATTGTTCAAAATGACCTTATATTGCTCATGAAAATCTTTGAGGGACTCGTGTGGTCCTTGTTGCAAATCATTTAAAGCATATACCGTCTTTAACATTTGAAATGGATGTCTTTATCTTGTGATGGCGTCGCAGTATGTGCATCTGGTCTATAAGTTAGGTTGGTAACTCGTATACCCGATCAGCATTTGATTGGAGCTATTTGGAAATACTTTGCGTGGATATCCCATTAATGGGTCGTTGTAATAATTCGTTTTGGGCCAAAAATCCCTTTTAATGCTTACTGGTCAATAATACCGTGTATTGTATTGTAAGCGTGGTAAAGATGAACCCCGTAGGTATGGAGTGCAAACCCCATTTAACCTCATGATACAAAATAGCATTATTGCATGAGTTCTGACACGGTTCGCTCTTTCACAGATGGAGCTGCGCGTCTGTTCCAAAAACTCTTTTGGTACCCAGCTTTTGTAGCAATGTTGTATTAGGGTTCCGTTTGAGATACCATTTTGTTGCGCTGCGATGATCTATCACGAATCGATCCTTTATGTCTCACGTATTGAGGAAACATGGATGTATATAATGGGGAATTAATAAGTTGGGTGTATGGAGGGGTGGTTTTGTATAATGTGACTCTCGCTAACCTCTTCTTCTGGCATTTATACGCATTCGGTCTCTTTTTGTTCTTAGCGAAACAATACTATCCACTTTCCCAATCAATCGGCAGTCGTTGTATTGCTTTGCTCTCACAACAGCGGGCCGCCGTTGTACCTCATCTCGTATACCACCCATTGGATTCTCATCTATAAATGTTGGTGGGACCCGTTGGTGCATTGTTAGGGATGAAGCAGGGGATATCGACATTAATTTGTAGTTTGTTAAATTGGTAGGTCGCAGATGTATTTTGATTTTGAGGAATTGTGTTAACATTCTGTGACAGTAGCCGTTTGATTTGCCATATTTCGTTAAGTTATCTTGGCTTTTTGGTACGTTGATTAATGGGCGAATAATATACGGGCGGATTCTTCTTGTAGTTTAGCGAGTAAATCACTCATGGTGGCATGACTTCGTAATGTACTGAGAATCTATGAACAACGGCTCACTTTGCTTGAATGATGGTCTGGTAGTCATGGTAGACTGGTGTGGCGAAGGCCGGGCTACAAAAGCAAACCCCGATGCTTAAGTTATTAGCGATTTAAATATGGTGAAAACATAAGAGATAGATTTTTTGTGATTACGCCGAATGATGAAATGAATGCTGGTATTTATAAGAAGCGTGATACAAAGTCACTTGTGCGGACTTACTCTATCATGACACGTGTCACAGTAGTTGTCTTTGAGTCGTTATAGTCTTAGATCTAGTTATCTTGAATTGGACAATTTAGAATCCGTAAAAGCTCGTAGAAACGTATATGTATATATATATTACAACCATGTCATTATTTGAACCATATCACATGAGATTATGAGAATAATAATCTTCTGACAATAATTGTCCTAACCATATTGAAAGCAAAGTATGAACATTTTTCAGTTGAACAAATTAGTTTAACTCTTGGTCAGACAAGGGGTATTGACCATCTTGCTATATTTGTGGCCTAGATATGAATTCGCGTATTAAAAGTTGTCACATTAAACGTTATTTGAAATTTTGCCTAGTGGTTCATGGCCAAGAAAAGTTAGAAAGTGGCCTATGTATACTTATCTCTAGTTGGATAAGTAAAATATTTGTTTTGAGTTTTAGACATGCTTCATGTGAAACATAAATTAAAATTGAAGGCTCAAAGAATTTAAGTTTTCTTATTACTGTAAGATATTCAATTTGGTTAACAAATTGTGCACATTTACGATTTCCATAATTGAATACATTAAATGGTTTCATTATACTCCGTACAAGCTTTATAGAACTCAATAATGTATTAATCAAATATGGCCATTACGGACGACGTGCGATCGATATTGAACGCCTGACTGAAGTTAAAATGATTTCAATTGTCAAACTTTTAGGAAAACATGTGATAAAGTTCAAAAATATCTTCGAGATGTTCATTAATTTTATTTTATTATTTCACAATTATAATATGAGTTATAATAATTTACTCAACCAATTCATTTTAATGGATTTATTTGATTTTCAATTTTCACTACTTATGCTAATGAATAAAGTGATACAATTAGATTCTTTTAAATTTTCTACTTAATATTATTTCTTACAATTTAATCATATAATTAAAAAAAATTGCTGATAAAAAATATCAGCTTAAAAGTAAAAATATGAATTTAAATGAATCAAAAAAATATTATTTTAATTGTTGATGGTCACTGTTTGAGATTCCTATAATATTTGGAGGCTTCCTGGAAAATCTTGAAAAATCATTATCATGAAAAAAATGGGAGTGTGGATTTAGATAGATTGACAAGGAGGTTTAGTTTCTTTAGGCGTCACGACGATGTATAAATCATAGTAATATTAATCGGCATCTTAGAGGTATGTCCCCATATCTTCACGGCAGTCAGGATGTCTTGAAATCGACTAGGTTCGTTTGTTTTGTGTCTTTGAACAAATCTTGGAAATAAATTAGCTAGAGGATCGAGCATGGTATCATGAGCTTTCAAGTGCTTGAGCCATTGGGCGTTAAAGTGTGGATTTAGATATATTCACTAGGACAAGTGGGAGGTAAGTTGGCGGATCTCCACGGTGATGTGACTATGTGAGTCGCCGTCATTACAAGTTCATATATACACTTTTCCCTTAATTGAAGAAATCCGGAAAACGTATTTCTAAATCCAAATAAAATCGTGTTTAAACTACCAATTGTTTCTGTTTTGGTTACTATTGAAGTATCTAAGAACAAGATTCTGAAATAAATGATAAATAAACGAAATATGTTTTATTAAGGAGTTATGGGGTATAAAAAAATAATAAAGTTGTAATGATGTAAGATTATTAAATGAAAAGATAAGGAAGGAAGTGATAAAGTTTTGTAAATTGATGCGTAAGTTAAATTGAAAAAGCAACAATCATTTTATTTTGAAGCGAAAATTTTGGTAGATGATCGACTTGTTGGGGAGCGAAGGTGAGTATATAATAAGGTAAAAGCCTTAGCCATTGTCGTTAGAGTTAGTTCAATTCTACGCCATCTGTAATGACTTTGCCCAATTCGAAGCCATTCTCTTTATTCTATTCGATATTTTGGTCGTTAGTCGTATTTGACCGTTATGTTGACTTCTTTTCATTTACTTTATTTAAATTTCACCCTCAATGTTTTCATATATTAATATTTACACCAATATCCCAATCTCAAATGTCTTGGAAGAATTGAACTCTCTCATTTCAATTATTATTGATAAATCTATTTATTTTCTATATAACTTCGTTCTAAATGCTCGCTCTACATTTTGTTTCTGCTGAGCGACTATTGATGGCGAGGCGGTCACCGGAAAAATCAGCCGGAACGCCGATTACGAGGGCTTTGCCCTGCGCTAATCGCCAGACCCGCCCGTCAGCAATATTGATACAATAATTGCCAAATTGTTCGCCATTGTCAAAATAATTGCAACAATAATAGAATACTTGCTTATGTCTAAGCTAATTAAAGGCGAAGACCCGGTGATGTCATATTTTCTCGCCCTTTAGCCTTCATTACAAGTGAACAAAAATATAATAATTGTAAAGTCCTTTGTAGTCATTCTTGAAAGCAGATTGGTTTGCAATTTTTTCTTCGTGACTCTTTCTTGCTTCATTATCCACGTATCTACGTTTGTCGAAGGAAGAAAATATGAAGCCGAAAGCCTGTTAGAGGTTTGGGAAAAATTGTGAAGTCGAGGACTTTAAAATAGACAATTTATTAAAAGAATATGAAAATTAGACTATAAGCTTTTAAAATAACGTTTTTTCCCCAATACTTATTATAAACGTCAATATAACGGTCAAATATGACGGAATGGTAAAATATAGTCGAATAAAAGAGTAGAATGGATTGAATGGACAAAATTGTTCTGAGAGAATGGGTAGAATAGCAAGCTGAATGAGAATAAACTAGTGAATTTACACCGATATAATCCCCGGAGTATTAAATTTTGAAAAAAAATATGCAATAAAGATATACGGATAGTGTTCCTTTTACTTACACTAGGGAAAAGTTCAAACTATTTGGAGGGTAGATAAAATTATGAAGGAGGAGACAGACTATCCAATACTATCTCAGTCTTAATTTAATTGATCATTCAGAAAAAAAATTATTCTTTTATTATAAGTGATCGTTTCGTTTCACCGATGCAACTTTTTGCGTGGAAGTTTATATTGTCTCACCAATAATCTTTACATTGGTTGATATCATTTTCTCGCTTAAAATTATACAATCAATGATTTTTTAATAAATTACTTTTTCTTGATCAAATAAATTGAGGCAGATAGTATAATTTTTGCTCTAAAGTGAGTAAGTGACAACCGAATATCATCGGCGATCGGAGTCTATAAATTCGCTACTCTAAGGTACTATTTATTAACCTTTCTTGGTTATTATCTATCTTGAGCTAGTCGTAGTCTGTAACAACACTTAACTTTCTTATCTTGATCAGCTTCCTAGCCGGTGGGGTGGGCGGGTGGGGATCTGACTAAATCATTTAGTTAAGGAAAGCTTGGGGTTTAGAATTAAACTATAATATGTCTCAATTTATATTTAAGTGCTATGTTTGAGTTAACAATTTAAGGTATTCAATATTAGTTGAAAGTTGGAGCTATGATATTGTGGTTAGACATTACGTTTTAGCCAAGGATTCTGAATCGAGAGTTCAAATTTTTGATTGTTATGTTAAAAAAAAAAAATACTCAATGTTGATTTAATATTTCAATTAATTATTGTATAATATTTTATATGTGTACTCAATGTATAATATGTCTTTAATAGTATTAATCCTTTTTATAAGTTAAAGAAGCTAAATGAATGAATTATTATTGATTTAAAAGTATGTTGATTATTGTTATTGATACATTTCAAGTAATGCATTAATAATACATGAGTAAAACTGGTCGAGCAATAATAGTGAGGTGTCAATTACAACAAGTTTATGTATTATTAGAGAGTGCAGATAAAATGTATTAGCCGGTCGCCCAATCATGTTAAAATTTCGGGATGTCTGTGGTTATAGGGCGAGAGGCTAAGCAATTTAAATACAGATTACAGCGGCTTTGCGTATTCGAGCGTTCAATACTGAAATTCACACGATGAGTATACTAAAATCAACACTATCTCCCCTCATTTATTTTCTGTTTGCGTCTCTCATATGCAAAACTGATTTAAAGTCAAAGTCAACATGTTGATTGTTTTATAAATTCTATTTTCAAGGATATAAAATGGTCCCAACTCCCCTGAAATTAAGATAATACTACTATAAAAATACTTGAAGTCAATGTAATGAGTCGTCCACAAGGGAAGCCATTTTCTGTTTTAATTGCTCAATTTTTTTCAAAAGGATCAAATATAATGAAACGTTAGTTGACTGAATAGCCGTCAGAGAGGAAGAAGATTACAAGAATCAGAGCCAGCAATGTCTATTTATACACATGCAAATTTGCTATTAGTCGACGACCCCCCTTCCCCACCCTCGTCATTCATTTCATAATTCATAAAAAATAAGAAATCAAGTTTGATACGAGAGTTGTTGATAAATTGATATTTTTATTATAGAGGAATCAAAATGACTACTAATCAAGTTTCACACGAGAGTTATTGATAAACCGATATACCTTTGTTAAAGAGGAATCAAAATGACTACTTGTGAAAAAATGGAATTCTTGGTGCTCCTATTATTAATTTGTTGATCTCTAGATTAATTAAAAACTAGTAATATTAAATGAGTATCATTTGATAATGTTATTTATTAAAAATAAACAAGATCAGAGAATAATAAAATGAAATTCATCTGATTGTAAGAAATTATTATCAAGATTATATTCATGGTCGATTATAATAAATTAATTATCCCCAATGAATAAGGGTTAACAAATTAATAAAATAACTATTATGCATCGTGTTTCTTTACAGCAAGTGCATGAATTGTGAGATCACAAGACTACCGTTTGAGACATTTTAATTTACATCAATACTGTAAGAACATGTGGAGCAGGTTTATTGTTATCCATTTAATTTATATATTCTAGTTGTAAATGTCGTCAGACTTCGATGATATGAAAACATTTTTATTTCCAAAAAGTAGCAACACATTAAGGACACCAGTGATGATGAAGTATTTAGTTTCTTCCACTTAGTGTTATAATTGTTCACCAAAACTTATCCATATAAGTTAATATCCGTTACTTTAAATTACTTACAATTACATGTAAAATATCACAAGATTAATATTATTGGAATATATATCCTGTGATATTTTAATAATACAATAAACGATTTTGTGGGAAGCCATGTAGGCCCCATAAGGAGTAACAAGTTGACTAACTAACCTATCTCCACTAATCCATTTCTCTATATAAACCAACGTATGCCATTGGTGTCTTTTCAATACTATCTCTACTTTGGATCTCTTTTCCTTTCTCTTATCAATCAAGAACACAATCCAGAACAAAAAAAAAACATTTCCTTTCTCTTTATCCATATTTGAAGTAGCTCATAACAAATCAGTCATGGCAGGAGGAGGCTTTTCCACCTCCGAGAATGGAGGAAAGGAATTTGAAGCAAAGATTACACCAATAGTTATCATCTCTTGTATCATGGCAGCCTTTGGAGGCCTCATGTTTGGCTATGATGTTGGTGTTTCTGGTAACAATTTTATTCTTCTTATGTTTCCATGTTTGCTATATGTAATGGAATATGGTAAATAAAATAAATTTGAAATGAAAAAATATATATATATCTTGTTCAATTTTACTATGGTCATGGCATTCTATTGGCTAATTCGCATTACGTTTCTATGTGGTTTACTTCAATTTGTTTCAGTCATTTTCCTTAATTTATTTATCGTTTTAGCCTATGGTCCCTGTCATTTATCGTTTGAGTGATCAGTTTTTCGATACAAAAGGACTCTTTTTACGTATTTAAACTAAAGTGAGGTTAGGGAAAGGTTAGGGGGAATGATCAGAGAGGATGGAAAGGGAGTAGGATAGGTGTGTTAAGAGAATAAGTTATGGAGTTATTTTGGTATAAGCGTCAATAAAATATATTTACCCCAGTTTAGTATGGAAGCGAAAGAGTCATTTACCCACTCTTAAAAATTTGTTTTTTGTTGTAAAAAAATCGGGTGAGGAAGTAACCCGTGCGAACTATAAATAGATTAGGGCCATGTGCAAATAATAAATAAATTAGGGGCCAATCTTTGAAATGATAAATAGATTAGAATCGGGGCGCCAGCAATGGCAATTCGATATATGCGCGTAGGCAATAGTATAGGGGTAAAATACAAATTAGCCCATTCTATTCTACATGTGTATGTTTTCTTTTAAAAAGGTCAGGTTGAATTATGAATAATTAATTTTACATTCGTATCATGTTTGAATATTCAGTATATTGAGCAAATAAATAAGATACATATTGATGGACTAGCTAGGGTGACGTAGATGACACTCACCCATTCACCCCTAGCTATGTCCACGATATTCTCAGAGTATGATATGTGAGTTCTTAGTAGGTCAAACTGGGGTCCTAAAATTTTCTTAAAACAGGACTTGTTAATCCATATTAAATGTTTACAAGTTATCATTAATTTGTGTACAAAAAACCATATTAGGAACTAATCACAAAAAATCAATGCAGTAACTAACCAAACAATATGTTCAGGTGGAGTAACATCAATGAAGCCCTTCTTGAAGAAGTTTTTCCCAGCAGTGTATGACAAAACTATAGATCGAAACTTGAACAGTAATTATTGCAAATATGACAATCAAGGATTACAATTGTTCACATCCTCCTTGTACTTAGCTGGTTTGACAGCAACATTCTTTGCTTCATACACGACAAGGAATTTGGGACGAAGGTTGACTATGTTGATTGCTGGCTTCTTCTTCTTAGTTGGTGTTGTCCTCAATGCTGCCGCTGAGAATCTTGCTATGCTTATTATTGGAAGGATCTTGCTTGGTTGTGGTGTTGGTTTTGCTAATCAGGTACAATTCTAAATTTGCTTTTTTATTTGATTGGGAAACTTAATTTACAAATAGTTTTCTAATATCAGAGGCAAAATTAGAATTTTTTTAAAAAGCGGATAAATAAAAATATTAGTTATTTATTAAAAAATTCTTAAGATTTAAAGGGATCAAATGATAGATATTCTGAAACTCAAAAAAAAATTTATGAGGTAAGATATCAAGAAAGTTAGAGTATTATTAAGGTATGGTGCTATTAAGATTCTTTAATGAAATATTTTAATTTTTAAATTTTATGAAGCTTTGTTTGATTATTTTAAGTTCTTAGAGATCAGCTTCTGAAAGTGTATATATATTATTATCTTACATGGTACATGTTGTGTATTATAAGTTTAGCGTTTGTGATATCTTAATAAATATCTTATATCTTAAGATATCCAGTGACATATTTGTATCTTATATAATAAGTATATTTAGTTCACATGTTGGTGTAAGTATCGCGTATTTAAAAGATTAAATTATATTAAGATTATTTATAGTATTCTAAAAAATTGGATGCGTCATGTGTTTAATGCATAGGCCCACTTCAAATCCTATAAAGTAAAATTAGTGAGAAACAAGAGATTTCCTAAATCTTTTTTTTTCTTCTTTTTTAGTTCGAGTATTGAATATTTTACAATCCATGAAAGTATTTAACTACACTATCAAGATTTAGGCCAACCTGTTGTTGGCAGCTGTTGAATAATGGACATGCATGTGTCTCATAATAAGTCAAAAATTCGATTATATAACAAACAAGATCGAAGACTCCAATCTCTCCCTTTCTTGATCTTATATTCCATAATCAATTATTGTCAAAAATTGGATTATATATATAACAAACAAGACTCCATCAAACTCTTACAAGATTGGATTCATTACTTGAATAAATGATAAAATTCTAAATTTTGATATAAAGTGATCGCGTTGTGCACAATATCTAGATATAGAATTTTATTGATAAAATTTTAAATCGATTTACATTTTAGTTGATTATTTATTTAAAAACAATCTATTGATTAATCAAAGTTTCAAAATGTGACAATTGAAATGGGACTCACTCTTTAGAATCAAGCTGAGTTAAAATAAAGTTGTATGTGCTCTAGTATTCCGTTGTCCCCTTTGGAGAAAAGTCCTAGCTAATCTTCAATTTCCACCCATGTTCGTTGAATAATAATAAACCAATGACGGCTCAATAAGTGGCATTAGCTTTAGGACCGCCTTGGTTGGTCCATTATTGTTGGATGTATTAGTCAAGCTGGCTGGAATCTTGTGGACTTATGGTGCTTCTTCAAAAAAAGTAATATTTACTTATTATTATTGACTAATCACTAAAAATTTATAATGAAATCTTTCTGTTTTATTAGTTTTCCTATGAGTATGAGTAACAATTTTAATTGTTGATTCAAAATGAAATTATCTATGTGAACATGTGAAGAGATACATACTTGAAACCTTAATTTTGGGTTTGTGTATGTTCTATGTGAACATGTGAAGATGATATATTTTTATAATGTTTTGTGGAGACCCTCGAATCTAAATGCAATAATGGATAAGCATAACTTTATGTTGTAATGATATATTGCTCCTCTGTCCCTTCGCAAGTTTCCTTAGCTTTCGGGGGGCAAAAAGTTGCATACATGATACATCTTAGCTCAATTATGGACACGGCAATGAAGTTGACTATTATTATCAATTTTTCACAAGTGGTATATCCGTATATATTGTAAACATATATTCTAGTCTCATGGCAACAATTTTGCTGTGTACACATATTGTACATGATCAAATAGTTAAATGACTATTTGAATAAGATCAATGTCGTTTGATTGAGATCAAAATTGTATAGTAAGACCATTATAATTAACTAAATCAATCATGTGAATCATTTGTTTATAATTTACCTTCCTCTCTCCAGTTAAGGGAGATGGTATCTTTTTTTTATTTTTTATTTTTTTTAAATTCACCCACCGCTCCTTAAGGAAGATGGTCTATCGTACAAAAAACATAATCAATGCTTGAGTAGTTTAATTAATTAGGTCCTGACATATTGTAACAGGTATGATTTGCATAATTGTATAAATTCCATGATAAATTATTGATAACAATTTCCGTAGTTCCAGGCCTAATTTATGGGTCAATCCCATGCAACACATAGGAACAATTCATCAGTTCAAATAATTTGTCACTTTTCTTGTCTATGTATGACTAACAACACTTTGTTAATTAAGCAAGTCAACAATTGTATTATGAAAATTGATGAATACTCATGTTTGGAAGAAAATTATTGGAGGCTTACTTTAGTATATTTACATGGTGCTTATTATAATCTTGATCATTATATTTTGATCCTATAATGGATATTCAATAGGGGCAAAATCGGAAGATCACTTGTTAGTATCGTAAAGTAATATTATTCGTAATAATAAAGTTCGAGTTTGAATCATTACAATAACAAATTTCGAATTTTTTTAAAAAAAAACTTATGCATGCATATGTGATATGGTATAGGCTGTTCCATTGTTCCTATCAGAAATAGCACCAACAAGGATACGTGGAGGTCTTAATATTCTTTTCCAACTCAACGTCACCATTGGAATCCTCTTTGCTAATCTCGTCAATTACGGAACAAACAAGTAAGTCTCTCTTCTCATTTTCTATATTCTCAATTCTTTCATTTTTATATTCCAATCAAGTAATTTTCTAGTAAGATTCAAAGAACACTTGTTCTTGAAATGTCAATTTATTGTTGCCTTTATTTTAAAGCCTCTACGTCTATAACGTAGCAAGAAGCTCATGTCATTGATGTGACTATTTGGTTACGGTTCAGCTTATGTTACATTCAAATAAGAACGAAAAAAGTGTTATACTATTGAATAGTAATTTAAGTACTTAGAGATTAAGAAAATAATACTTAGATGTCCACATTGAGGGAGTCGTTGAAAGATTTCAAGTGGTATGACCAGGTTGTAGAAAACTAAGACCCGCCTGTATATATGTAACTATTAGAGATCAAACTGCAACCTAGAGACACTATCCCAAATTATTTGGAAATCATGATCGAAAGTTGTGAATTTTAACTTAGTATGGGTGATGAATTTCTTCAAAATTGTTCTGATGCTTTTCTATATATTGATAACGAGCTCAATTAAGTGATGGCTCAAGCTATAAAAGGCAGTAGTCAATTTGATGGCGTGAAACAAATCAACAATCATTTAAAATGAATGTTTATGCTCATTTTTATTCCACAGGATCAAGGGTGGTTGGGGATGGAGGCTATCCTTAGGCTTGGCTGGGATTCCAGCATTGCTTTTGACCGTTGGTGCTCTTATTGTTACGGACACTCCTAACAGTCTGATAGAACGTGGTCATTTAGATGAAGGCAAAGCTGTACTCAAGAAAATCAGAGGAACTGATAATGTGGAACCCGAGTTCTTGGAGATTGTTGAGGCCAGTAAAATTGCTCAGCAAGTCAAGCACCCTTTCAAGAACCTTCTCATGAGAAAAAATAGACCTCAACTTATTATTGCTGTGTTCTTGCAGGTAAATTACTAAATAAAGTCTATTTACATTAGTTAGGGGTGGAACCAGAAATGTTTTTCAGGGGTTATATAGAAATGTTAGCTCATCAGTTATGTTCTATAAGTTTTAGAGGCGTCAAATGATATATATTCTTGAATTTAAATGACACTGAAATGTAGTAAATATTATTTCCAAATATTTAGGATGACCCCTCCAACTATGCATCCCAATTAATCCTCCCTTCACTTAATTTTGTTATGTGTCACTTAGTGATAATTCCAATTTTGTTTATTTGATTTACAGATCTTCCAACAATTCACTGGTATCAATGCCATTATGTTCTATGCACCTGTGTTATTCAACACTGTAGGATTTGGAAACGATGCTGCCCTCTACTCTGCTGTGATCACAGGAGCAGTCAATGTGTTATCGACTGTTGTATCAATCTACACGGTTGACAAACTAGGACGTCGCAAGCTCTTACTCGAGGCAGGGGTTCAGATGTTTATTTCCCAAGTTGTGATTGCAATAGTGTTGGGACTTAAAGTCACAGATCATTCTGATGATCTCAGCAAAGGCTTCGCGATATTCGTGGTACTCTTGATTTGCACATTCGTGTCAGCTTTCGCGTGGTCTTGGGGGCCTCTCGGATGGTTGATTCCTAGTGAGACATTTCCCTTGGAAACAAGATCAGCTGGACAGAGTGTTACTGTTTGTATCAACTTGCTCTTCACTTTTGTGATTGCTCAAGCTTTCCTCTCAATGCTTTGTCATTTCAAGTTTGGCATTTTCTTGTTCTTCTCTGGTTGGGTGTTGATCATGTCATTCTTTGTGTTTTTCTTGGTCCCGGAGACGAAGAACATACCGATTGAAGAGATGACTGATAGGGTGTGGAAGAAGCATTGGTTGTGGAAGAGGTTTATGGTTGATGATGAGCATGGGGAGATTGGAAATGGACAGAAAAATGGTACACCAAATAATGGGTTTAATCCTTCTTCACAGTTGTAAAATATTATTGTTGTTTTAGAAATGTTAGCTCAATATATAGTTGAGACTTTGAATAATTTAGTAACTGAAATGCAAATGAGTCATTGTTATGTTTTTTGGATACTGAAAAATGGGATTGACATTACTTGAACTTTTCTTTATAAGTATGAACTTTTTATACTAATCAATTCAATTGAAAATTAAAAGTGAACACATCAATGGAATTGTATGAAGTAATTCAATCAAAGCTCAATGTTGGTCTGATAATGTACTCAAGTAGTAATACTATGCTGGTATGAATGCAAGAGGAAGTGAATGAAATCCTTTTCGAATTTTGTAAGTTGGAAAGTAGATGTTATTAGTTGCCAATATACTAATTATATATTCCTATTAAGCATGGTGTTGGTATAATTATCTCCGCTTAAAGAGATTGCACAGTAATAGCTGTGAATTACTACTGCTATAATTGATTCCTAAACTAATATAATTTGCCAAAGACTTTAAATCTGGTCAATACATACTCTAGCCTACCTATATTTGATCTTCTAATAAATACGTTAATGAATTTATCATAATCATTTGATTAAAAAAAAAACAATTAAAATATAAAATCCAACAGTCGAGAATCACATAATTATCATGCTCACAAAAATTCCTAAATCTACAAGAATTTGCTCCCATGTGTAGGTCCCATAAGGACTACCAATGTAAGTTGACTACCCCAATTCTAAATCCAACTAATCCGTTTCTCCATATAAACCAACGTATGCCATTGGTGTCTTTTCAATACTATCTGTAGTTTGGATTTCTTTTCCTTTCTCTTATAAGTTCAGAAGACAATCTAGAACAAGAAAAAAAAATGTATTTCTTTCTCTATATACATATTTGAAGTAGCTCATAACAAATCAATCATGGCAAGAGGAGGTTTTTCAACCTCCGGAAGAAGAGATGGAAAGGAATTTGAAGTCAAGATTACACCAATAGTTATCATATATTGTATCATGGCAGCCTTTGGAGGCCTCATGTTTGGCTATGATATTGGTGTTTATGGTAACAATTATATTCCTCTTATGTTTGGCTATGATATTGGTGGTCTTTACAAATTATATATTTATATCCATGTCCACTAGACTAATCAGACCGTCTTATGATTTTCTAAATAAGTGACTTTTTAATCCATCATATATTCATGTTTAATTTAAGGTTACCATTGGTTTGAATACAAATTAAAAATCGATTTAAGTTACTTATGCATGCTTAAAAATTCAATTTATTGCCGTTCTTATAATAAATATTTGATCTAAATTTACACAAAACAATACATTATACAGTTGGAGTAACATCAATGAAGCCCTTCTTGAAGAAGTTTTTCCCAGCAGTGTATGATAAAATAAGTCAAGAACAAAACCCGAAGCACAATTATTGCAAATATCATCATAAAGGATTACAACTGTTTATTTCCTCCTTGTACTTGGCTGGTTTGATAGCAACATTATTTGCTTCTTACACGACAAGGAATTTGGGACGAAGGATGACTATGTTGATTGCTGGCTTCTTCTTCATACTTGGTGTTGTCTTCAACGCTGCTGCCCAGAATCTTACTATGCTCATTGTTGGAATGATCTTGCTTGGTTGTGGTGTTGGCTTTTCTAATCAGGTCAACCTCTAAATTTTATTTTATATTTGGTTGGGGAACATAATTTACAAATAAATATCTAATTTTCAATGTGTGTTCTTTGATTAAGTTTTACATGCATTTTTTAAAATGAGTCTACTTCAACTGCAGTATATTAAATTAACCTCTCTTAAATTTTAAAAATATCAAAATTAGACAACGTTCGTTCGTAGACTGTAAGACGTAGTTATCTAAATATTTAAACTAAAATCAACTTTCGTGAGAACTGGATTAATAATTTCGTATATTAACGTTAGTCTGTATGGACGGGTCAACCTGGGCTGAAAGAGTAAGTTTTGTGATTTCACCGTCACAAATACTTTCTTGGTCGAAACTGTCACATAAGGCCATAATACATTTAATTGACGCATGTGGTTTGGTACTACATTAACTGTGTTACTCAAGACGTGATTCAAGAGAGCGTCATGGCATTCATTTAAAATGTAAGAAGATATATTCCTATATTTAGTATAAACTCTATAAATTAATACTCTCTAAATTAATAAAACTTTCAAATAAAAATTTGTCCTGGCCCGATTGCGCTAGCTTAAAAATTACAAAAATCGACAAAATAATCATATAATAATTTTTTCTGAAAATGCTTTTATAATATAGTTTCCAAGAAAATCATAAATTAATAATTCTAAAAATTGAAAAAATAATTAGTACAACTTAATAAAAATATGACTCTATAGTTGTTTGGTTTTTTTTAAAGTTCAAATCTTATTGGAGTTCATCTCTAATTTTTTTTATCGCATCCAATAGTTGTGTTTTCGAATTTTAACATAAATTTTCGAAGTGTTTTAGACGTCAAAAGTGATTCATTTCGCGTAATAGTTTCAAAGGTACAATGTGAAATACTTATGATAATAATACTAAACTTAATACTCAAATAATTACTATAATTAATATGAAAATAATTAATACTATTTACTTATTATCTTCTTATATTTCTACTATCTTCCGATATATTTTGGATGATTCTACATCTTTCGGATCAATCTCGATAAATTCAAGAAGTCATTACATGTACATGTCTTCATGTTGTTAAATTTTTTTAAATTAATAAATATTAATTTATCGATAAATTAATAACTCTCTAAATTAATAAATTTTGTCATTACTCCAACGTTATTAATTTATAGAGCTTTGACCATATTACTAACGTTAGTTTGCATGCGTATGGTGTAGGCTGTTCCTCTGTTCCTATCGGAAATAGCACCAACAAGGATACGTGGAGGTCTTAATATTCTTTTCCAACTTAACATCACCATTGGAATCCTTTTTGCTAATCTCGTCAATTACGGAACAAACAAGTGTGTCTCTCGTTTTCTCATTTTTATATTCTACCTAATTTCTTGTAAGATTCCAAGAACACTTGTTTTTTAATTGTCAATTTATTGTAAGAAGTTATGTCTTTTTTTAAGAAGGTTATGTCTTTGTAGTGACTATTTAAGTTACGGTTAAGTTATCGTGTAGATCATTCAAATGAGAACGAAAAAAGTATTATACTATTGAATACTAATAAAAGAAGTACATAGAGATTACGAAAATAATACTTAGAGGTCGAAATTATTAATAAGTAGAGTTTGTCGAAAATAATATGATGCTTTTTTATATATTGATAAGTACCTCTATTAAGTGATGTCTCAAGCTATAAGTGAAAAGCAATTTGGTGGTGTGAAAATTTGAATCAAAATGAATGTTTATGATCATTTTTATTACACAGGATCAAGGGTGGTTGGGGATGGAGGCTATCCTTAGGCTTGGCTGGGATTCCAGCATTGCTTTTGACCTTTGGTGCTCTTATTGTTACGGACACTCCTAACAGTCTGATAGAACGTGGTCGTTTAGACGAAGGCAAAGCTGTACTCAAGAAAATCAGAGGAACTGATAATGTGGAAGCCGAGTTCTTGGAGATTGTTGAGGCCAGTAAAATTGCTCAGCAAGTCAAGCACCCTTTCAGGAACCTTCTCGTGAGAAAAAATAGACCCCATCTTGTCACTGCTGTGTTCTTGCAGGTTAGCTCACTTAATTTCTGTTGTTTCACTTGGTACTAATTGATGAAAAATCACGAAACCACCCTCGTATGATTTGGCATGTTTTGTGGGACGTGTTTCCTTAAATATCATACTGAATCTAAATGGTTCTATGGGAGTAGCCTATGACCATATAATCGTGTAATTTGTTTTGATATAACCACATGAGACGTGTCGTGCTTCAATGCTAGTTTCATTTTTTGTTCAATTTTTTATATACAGATCTTTCAACAATTCACTGGTATCAATGTCATTATGTTCTATGCTCCTGTTTTATTCAAAACGATAGGAGTCGGAAATGATCCAGCACTATACTCTGCTGTGATAACAGGAGCAGTCAATGTGTTGTCCACTGTTGTATCAATGTACACGGTTGACAAAATAGGTCGTCGCAAGCTCTTACTCGAGGGAGGGGTTCAAATGTATATTTCCCAAGTTGTGATTGCAATAGTATTGGGGATTAAAGTCACAGATCATTCCGGTGATCTCAGCAAAGGCTTCGTTATATTCGTGGTAGTCTTGGTATGCGCATTCGTGTCAGCTTTCGCGTGGTCTTGGGGGCCTCTCGGATGGTTGATTCCGAGTGAGACATTCCCCTTGGAAACAAGATCAGCGGGACAGAGTGTTACTGTTTGTGTCAACTTGCTCTTCACTTTTGTCATTGCTCAAGCTTTCTTCCCAATGCTTTGTTTCTTAAAGTTTGGCATTTTCTTGTTCTTCTCTGGTTGGGTTCTGATCATGTCATTCTTTGTGCTTTTCTTGCTCCCGGAGACGATGAACATACCGATTGAAGAGAGGACTGATAGGTTGTGGAAGAAGCACTGGTTGTGGAAGAGGTTTATGGTTGACAATGTTGATGGAGAGATTGGAACTGGTCAGATAAATTTGACCCCAAATAATGGGTTTAATCCTTCTTCACAGTTGTAAAATATTATTGTTGTTTTAGAAATTTTAGTTCAATATGTATATACGTGCTGATTGCGAGACTTTGAATAATTTTAGTAACTGAAATACAAATGAGTCATTTATATATAATCAATTCAATTGAAAATTAAAAGTGAACACATCTGAGAGTTTGTTAGATATAATGTTCTTTATATGTACTACTATTTTAATAGAATGAATGCAAGAGGATTTGAATGAAAAGATTTAAATATTGTGAGTGACATGATGAGTTGGTCATGAGTATGTAAATGCTTCACACCAAAATTGTACACCAAACACTCTTGCCTTTGAAGTCTCTAATGTATCAATATTCAATATTTGATCCAACTTCAATTAGGTTCCCAATCAATATTTTTGACATGGAACGTCCACCAACGTTTGTCCACCCCCAAAAAAACCTTCCTCTCTTTTTTGACATTGTGCATAGACTATTTATGTATATAATATATCATGTAGTCTACACCTAAAATGAATTAAGATACTATCAATAAGAATTGCATGATAGTAAAAGTAGTAGTTTATAAATGTATAAATTATGTTACATGACATATTCAGGATCACTCGCACTTAAATAAATCTTTAAAAGAATTACCCTACATAAATTTGACTTAGGAGTTGAAATGAGTCATGGAGGGTAATATTCATTTTCAACTAACAAAAACTATACCATTGACTACATTTCACATTGATTATACCATCTCCTTAAAACATGAGTACTACAAAAGAATGTGTAAACTTAATCGAAGACGCATTAGCCACAATAAATACCTAAAGTATTAGGTGTATTTTTAAAATACCATGAAGTACTAATTGTTCTATGCTCCCAAATTCTATTAAATTGACTTATTGTCTCAATGGTGTACCTTATAAATCCTCAAGAACAATATAAGTATTTTCATCTTTCTCCCTGATCACACTCAGAACAAAAAGCACACACAAGAATACCCAAAGGCAAGCATATATAGGGGTAGAAGAAACTAGTTTGCATTAAAATCAAAGACATGAAGACTTTTGGTGTAGAAACTAGAGGTTTTGCTATAGCTTGTGCAATTCTTCTAGTTTCTCTGCATCCATCTAATGGAGCCATACACAAGGTAGGAGATTCAGCTGGATGGACAACCATTGGAAATGTGGACTATAAACAATGGGGTTCTACTAAATCTTTCCAAATTGGTGATGTTATTGGTAAAGTCTTTCTTTCTTCCCTCTCTGTTTCTTTTCTTTTATGTATATCAACTGGAGTTTGGTGGAATACTTGGAATTTTATGATTTTATCCTAGTTGAGATTCATGCAAGTTATAATGCAGAGAATGGCTATGGTTAATTAATGATACAATTCATTAATTTTCAATAATTTTTATATATACTTAATTTCAATATAAAAATAGTACACATTATCAAAAATCATTCTAAGATTGTACAATTTAAAAAATTCAAAAAAAATATATCCAAATTATTCTATGCATCTAATTAGTATATATACCAAAACCATAACTTTCCACTATGCATCCTTGGACTTCTAAATTCTATCACAATTCTAAGATAATAATAGAATAATAATGATTTTTCATTTTATTTGAATGATCTAAGTTTTATTCTACAGTATCATAAATTTACCACCAATTTTTTGTTTATCGCAAGTTTTCTTTAATACTCACATTTAACTTTAATAAATTGATCATTTTACTAAATTTTTATGAATAGACAAAATAGACGATTTATATAGTATGTACATTCCACTTTGATCTTTACAAATTTCAAACAATTGTTGATTTGTCCCCTCCAATGCAAAAGTAACATTTTGCTTTTTCTTGTTGTGGGGACTCATTAGTATATTTATTTGCACGCTTCGGTGAGAATGATGGTGAAGATAGGGAAGTGGTTATTAAAAACTGATGACCACTTAATACTTCGTGACAAATGTTGTCCAATCTTCTTATAATAATGTTTTGATGTACCTTCGATGTGTTATTTTTTAAGGTATTTTGGTTCGTTCGATTACACATGTTTCAAAATATTCACCATTCGATCACACATGTTTCAAAACATTCACCATGTTAGTATATGCTTATTGTGGTGCAAATAATGAAATAAATGAATTACTTATGTTAAACTTTTGGTTCTGTTTAATTTGTTATCAGTTTTCCAGTATAGCCCACAATTCCACAATGTGATGCAAGTTACACATGCTGAATTCAGGGCATGCAATGCCTCTTCTCCCATTTCGACTCACACAACTGGAAATGATTCCATTACTATCACTACACCAGGCCACCATTTCTTCCTCTGTGCCGTCCCTGGTCATTGCCAAGCCGGTCAGAAGGTCGATATAAACGTACTCCACATTGCTCCCACCGCTCCTTCCCCATTTGTCGCGCCTGTTGCTGTTGCTGCTGCAGAAGTACCTGCGCCTTCTCCTAGCGTCGCGCCTCCTCACCATGGTCTAAATAGCCTTTCTATGAAGCTTATGATGGCTATTGCTCTGGCTTTTGTTAGTGCTTTTACTTGACAATCATAGAGGATGATTTCAGTTTTATACTTATTTGCCAATTTGTATCTTGTTTGTATCAAAATTTAAAATAATTTCATCTGTTTAGTTTTTGGTGTAAATTGTGCCACTGGTGTGTATGCTATTGGCCATGCATAATCTCACATAAAGTGAGACTAAAACTGTACAAATTTGTCCGGTCCTAATTTGGACCAATTAAAAAAATTAAAATCTATAAAATAGTCGGATAATAATTTTTCTGGAAATCCTTTATAATTATAGGTCCATGAAGATCATAATTTCAGAGTTTTTAGAAATTGAACCTATCTCGTTTACAATACTACTAATATGGATATCAAAGTGAGTTAGGTATCAAACTCTCTCAATCAATTGCCATCTAAAACAACATACATGACTGAACCAACTTACTAACAACACGAACAACTAGAGTTGCTAGCAGACAGGTAACCTGGTACAAGCTCGTTACTCGATTCAAAAAATACGATTCATTGTCCGATTATTTGATTATCGAGTTGAACCATATTGCTCGATATTCAAGACAAGTTAGTAATTATCCAATTCGATAAAGTACATTCACAAGATAACCGTGAAAACCCGGCATATTTATATCTTCAAGCACATTTTCATGTGTAAATTAACCAGGAACCGATACTTATTTGATACACAACACAAAAAACCGACTCAATAACCGTCCGACTCAAATCCGAATAGGACTGGAGCAAACAAACTTGCTCGATACCCGAACCGGTGATTACCCAACTCCTATCGGATAACGTTTGAACCCGACTCCATAAAATGTGGAACCGACCGAATTACGCGGTACCCATTCCAACCCAAGATAGCCGCTCTAACCCGACTCAATAACCACAAGCTCAATACCAGCATCCGACAATTGGATATCAATCCAATCCATTAACCAAGCCCTACTTCCCCACTATAAAAGCTTCCAATGACCCCCAAACCCTAACCCTACCCCCCAAAACAATGGTATCCGGTTCAGGAATCTGCGCCAAGAGAGTGGTGGTAGATGCAAGGCACCACATGCTAGGTCGACTTGCTTCAATAACAGCCAAAGAGCTTTTGAATGGCCAAAAAGTAGTAGTTGTTAGATGTGAAGAGATTTGTTTATCAGGTGGACTTGTTCGTCAAAAAATGAAGTATTTGAGGTTCTTGAGGTTGAGGATGAACACTAAGCCTTCTCATGGTCCTATTCATTTTAGGGCTCCTTCTAAGATCCTTTGGAGGACAATTCGTGGGTCAGAAATTTAAATATTATTAAAAAAATTATATCATAAAAATGTTATTTTTATTGAAGTTGGATTTGTTGGATTCTTGATAAAATGCAAGCTGAATAAATTAGTTAAATGATAAAAATGCTATTTTTTGTTTTGGGTTTTTGTTTATTTTGATTAAATTTGTGATTTTTATGGTGTTATGAGTCATTTAAAAGGTGCTCATTTGGTTATTTTGATAAATTAGTTAAATAATAAAAAATTCCATTGTTTGTTGTCACTTTTTCTTTGGTTTTTGTTTATTTGATTAAAGTTGTTATTTTTATGATGTTATTGGAAGATGTTCATTGATTGATTTGAGTGTCATTGGAAGATGTTCATTGATAGTATGTGAAAATTAAGTAATCAGTTATATCGAGCCGGTATTTTGCTTTGCTTTTTGTTTATTGTAGTAAATTATTGATTTTTATTATATTAATATTGGTTGACTGGTACTCATTTTGTTATTATGATAAAAATGCTTTTTATTTACTCAATGAGTTCATGCCTTAATTTGCTTATCTGATGTATGTATGAGTGTTGTGAAGTATGAAAATGTGTTGAAGAATTGATCTTTTGGTAATTTGTTTTTTCTAGAGGTGCATCCAATGTGATTGTTGGTTGTTCCAGCGTAAACATGAAAATCAATGCATAAATGAACTAGCAGATTTTCGAGTAACTAATTAGATGTTTATAGATTGAAGAGTCCATCTTTAGCTATTTGGATTTATCTAGGTCAATGCATGATATAGGTGGTTGTGCACTTGCACATTTCTCAGTCGTATCTTGTCGTTAATTATAGTGATCATCTTTATACAATTCTGAACAATGTTTCTTGTTGATCTTTTGATAGAATGATTCCCCATAAAACTAAGCGAGGTGCAGCTGCCCTTGCTCGTTTGAAGGTTTACGAGGGAGTTCCACCCCCATATGACAAAATTAAGAGGATGGTCATCCCTGATGCTCTCAAGTGAGTCTGATACCATTGCATTCGCTGAAATTTGCCCTGTTTTTGTTTCTTGTGTTTTGAGCAAAATTCTCTCAAATTTTGTTTGTGTTCAGGGTTCTGAGGCTTCAAGCAGGACACAAATACTGCTTATTGGGCAGGCTTTCATCTGAGGTCGGATGGAACCACTATGATACTATTAAGGTAGCGCTCGCCCCCTTCTCTTGTTACTACCATATTGTTATATGGATGTGATATATCTCTGCATGCGGTTCTTGAAATTCCTTAATAATTCATGTTACAAAGTCAATGCGTATATCCTTATTTTTTGCTGTTCCATACGATTGTTCAAACTGTTGGCAAATGTTTTCGCTGCAGGAGCTTGAGAACAAGAGGAAGGAGAGAGCTCAGGTCGTGTACGAGAGAAGGAAGCAACTAAACAAGCTCAGAGCCAAGGCCGAGAAGGTTGCTGAGGAGAAACTTGGTTCTCAACTTGATGTCATTGCTCCAATTAAATACTGAAAAGAATCTGAATCTATGCTTGTAATAAAGCATTTTTGTTGGCCATTAGTGTCTGGAGCAGCTTCATATGTTCTTGATGCATTGCTTTCTCTTTCGTTATCCACAATTTGTTATGACCAAATATTATCAGCACTTTTCTTGTATGACACAATTTTTCTACACAAATTTATGTTGTTATTGTTAGTTTGAAACACTTGTTTTGTTTCACATTTATTGTGAAGTGGCAGCATTGCAATCAAGGAAGCCTTTTTGACATATATTATGTGATACATAGATACACATACGAACCTTGTACTTTGACATACATCGTTTCATCTATTGGTACACAATCTGAACCTTGTACTTTGACATACATATGTCACCAAATTGGTTCGATACTTTGACATACATCATGTCATCAATTGGTATACAAATTCGAACCTTGTACTTTGACATACATCCTGTTATCAATTGATTCGATACTTTGACATATGTGGTGGCATCAATTGGTACACGAATCCAAACCTTGCACTTTGACATATATCAAGTACAATCATCGCATACACTCAACCTTAAACTTTGACCAACAATACGCAGTTGAAGTCCCTCTCTTAATCATATCCAGCCAGGAAAACATGTAAAATATGTGTATATACTACATTATGATACAATTCAATATCCAAAGTTTATGGCTAACTCTCTTAATCATATCCAGCCAGGAAAACATGTAAAATATGTGTATATACTACATTATGATACAATTCAATATCCAAAGTTTATGGCTTATTTTTAACTAAACTCATTACTCTCAACTAAACACATGTCATTAGGCTATATTGCTGCTTACAATGTAATACAATTGAACAAGGCAAATGAGACCCTTCACAGCTGAAGCTACATTTGGCTGACTATAGAAAACTTGATATTCCTTTCGAGAGGATGGCTTAATTTAAGGACATCACAAGAATGGCAGTAGTCGTTTAAGTAGTGCCTTTACACTTATTTCAACATCTCGTCCAACCTTTGCCTATAGAGGGCCAAACTCTGCACAAGTTACAGGAGGTTACAACATTAGCATCATCATATGTTCAAAGGCTATATAAAGGGAATGAAAGTCAGCATACAATTTTGCACACTGCACACAATTAACTGAGAAAAACAGTTACTGCAATAAGAATAGGGTTTTTGACCAAGTACAGATATGGGTGCTCAAAGGATGGATATGGATTACCTAATTTAATACCGGGGTTTAGAGTATTTTGGATGTTAAATGATCTCCATTCATAAATTGAGTAACTAAACCCACATTAGACTAGTAAGATGTAGGTGTACCTAACTCTAGATCAAGCCTAAGTAATAGGGGCCAAGGGAATTTGTTATGATAAATGAATTCACTACAGTAGGGAAACTGTAATCTGGACTCCTAAAAAGCCACTCAAAAACTATTGACTGATGTCAATCTATGGTGTATCTAGAATATGATGAATAGCAGTACCTTAGTATATGCATACACCCTGCTTCAGATGGGGCGACAGGACTTCCTCTACGAATGAACCGTCCCTCATTAAGTACGTAAAGCATCTGTACTCCAGTAGATAGCTCCAAGCTTATTTACCCGATAATAGAAAAATAAATCTAGTTATTAGTAAATTAAAAGTTAGAAGAAGAGAAAAAGAAAGTAAATTTGAAGTGTCGTAGATAAAATCTTGGTTTCTTGAGAAGTTAGCTTATCGAGATACATGATGATGGATCTTAAAAAAGAATTCCCATGAGCAGCAATTACTATGTTTTTCCCAGATAAAAGTTTGGGTTCAATCTGCAGCATTGAATCAATGAAGTCAGACGAAAATGAAAAAATGCAATCACATAAGCCACATGATAAATGAGAATATAAGATTACATGTTCTTGGAAGTAAGCAACAGCTCTTTCAGCACACATCTCTAAACTCTCTCCATTTGGCGGGGGTATATCGTAGCTACGCCTCCACTCATGAACCTTCTCATTCCCATATCGATCTGCTGTTTCCTGATTATTGAGACCCTGTAGCTCTCCATACCTACACTAGAGAGAAACTTCCAGCATCAGTAAATCAGAATGTTTTAAACTGGAAACGAAGAGGAAGAAGATTGATAGAGCATTTACAATTCTTTCATTAAGCTGCCATGCAGTAATGACAGGAATGCATTGTTTTTTGGATTCGTCACTGAAGATTTGGCTCCATTCTCTGGCTTGGTCGCTTTCATCATGCATAACTGACCTGCATATATGATGTCATAAGTAAGGTACAATTGAACAAGAGACGCCATCAGATATGAAGAAACTGATATTTAATGATCACCTACGTTCTTCAAGTACCTTCTTGCGGCGGTGTTGAGTCATGGCAAGCATGGCAGTCATCTGAGCACGAATTAAAGCAGATGTATAGATCATGTCGACAGGTATGTTACCGATTCTTTTCCCATCTTCAATTGCCTTATCCACACCCTTCTGTGTAAGTGGCACATCTACACAACTAGTGAACAAGTTTTTCTCGTTCCACAAAGACTCACCATGCCTTATGAGTATCAAAGCAGCTTCTGGGGACAATTCAAAAACAAATAAGCAAGGGGCAAACTCGTCATCCACAAGAAAGTTGCAATAGAAAAGAAAAATGAAGTTTAAAGTGGAACAAACTAATTTATATTGGCCATACTCAATTCTTTTTGGTATCATTTGTTGCATTGTTGATGGAACCTCAGCTATACTGTCATTCAATGGGTTATAAACTGTGTCAACCCGTTGTTGATGAGAAGCAGAAGCCTGAATCAAAGTCCTCTTTCTAGAACAATTTGTTTTCAGTCTTGGCAAAGCATCATCAACAATAAAACTGTTCGCCATCAACCTTAAGGAACCGCTCGAGTAGTCGCGATTAAGGACTACATTACTAATGTAGCCACGAGGACTTGATTGAAGAGTTCCAAGGGATTGGTGCAATGACAGCAGCCATGTTGAAGATCTCTGAAATGACAAAGTACTCGATTCAGAAGATTTACTCGAGTATATGAAGTCCTCAATACATCCCAAACAAATGAAATATATCACTGGTAAACTAAACGTTAGTGATACCTTCCAATAACCCCCAAAGGCACAAAGTCATCTTCCATTCAATTCATAACAACTAATGAACAAAATGGGCTCATAAACAACTTCATTATAATAAGATAAGTACAGTGGTACAAACTCAAGTCACTCAACTTCATCCGAAACAAATGCCAAAAATAAACATCAATAAAACGTCGTTGACTTAGAAACCAAGCCTCGGCTACTACTAGAACAACCTAAGATCAGATAATGTGGCTGTCGAAATGATTCTTGAATCACTAGAACTATGTGGATTAGTTGACTCGAACACCACACATACGAAAAAACAGATAGTGCATAATCTTGAATCACTAAAACTATGCACAATAAATAAGTTATACCGCCGAGCATAACGACCATCATCAGCTCAAAATTAACACTTACAAAATGTACCATAAACAGTTAGAAAATTATGAATTCATCACAGTATTAAGCTTACAATTGCTTAAATTCGGATTAAACAAGTAATGATCAAGCAATTTTCACCACACTAAGTCAATAATCACCTGGGAGTCTCATATGACAGATTATTTCAATTATATTAATAAATAAATAAATAAAAAATAAGTCTTGGCAACAATCCATTAGTAACAAAAATACTCCTATTTGTATCTAATCAATAACAACCCAATATAGATGCTTGTGTAAGCATTAAGCAACCAAGTACAAACTGAAAAACATGGAATATAATGCAAAACAATATAATAAATTTTCTACAATTAAAACAATAAACAAGCCATAACAAGACCATGGAAATTTGCAAGATTATAACTTTTCAATAACTTTTCACATACCTAAAATCCCAGCAAATAAAATATGCAAAACAAATGAGATAATTGTTGAAACGTTTCCAAGATACAGCGAGCCAAGGAATCACAAGAACCTTATTTCACTATGAACTAAATTCTCAACTTTCGAACTTTCTACAATTTCAATTCGTAACACAACAGAACCATTTCAACAATTAACTCCAAAACAAATAGCTCAAGCAATAAACTAAACATAATAAAACAATCTTACGCACTTTATACTACTAAGATATTATAGCTTAATATTATTCCGTGTGACAACGGCGTGATCAACTTTGGACTCTTTAGATAACAAAGTGGCCTAATAAAAAAGTAGAGGAGAATTCCCACTCACAAATAACGAAATGGGTAAAAGGCCTTAGCGCCCATTGGGTAATTCCCAATAATCACTTCTACCAACTCTGTAATTGACATGTCAATTTCAACCCATTACAAGTCACTAATCAACTATTTAAAACTCATTCCGCTCCGTCAATTGCCGTTTCGACTAACTCACTTTATTTGTATTTTTACAATTTTTAAACATATACATTCAAACATACATCCTTGTTTGTAATTCGAAATTCTAAATATTCTGAGGCAAATTTTAAAACTACTCCCCCAAATTCGATTAAAACCTTAATTTCCAAAAAAGTTCCCCAAATTCCCGGGCAACACTATACATACACCCAAACAAGATTTTTTAAAATGGGAACGACAGTTTCACCGTTGATGAAATTTCCTAACTAATACATCAATAGGTATGCAAAATAATCTATTTCACCCTAAACCCAATACCCCCCAAATTGATTGAATGAAACTCTAATTCATTACTCTTCAATTCGATTCCCCGGTCCAGGTTCCGCATAATCTTAACACTTTGCAACTCTTCTTCTTCTCCAATCTCATCTCTAAAACATTCAAGGAGCCATTGAATAATCTGCAACAAAATTATTTAATCAAAGAATAATATACACCTTTCTACTACTACAAACTAATGTTTATACTCTACTATTACACAAATTGTGTCTTGCATCAAGATTAGCTGATCAACTACAAGTATTTTCATTTTAATTCAATGTTTGATTACATTTTTATTTGATTTTAGTTGATTTCTTCTTCATGGGTTGGTATAAAAGAACAAAATTTGCCTTTGATACCTCTCACAGTTTCTCCCCAAGAATCATAAGCAAGAAAAACCCAATTCAAGAATCCATTTTTGAATCAGGAATTTACTAATACCCTAATCCCACAAAATATAGTTTTTCTGAGTTCAATAAACTTGGAACTCTATATCAGCTAATCTCTGTATTCTAAATTGAATAAACAAGGGTGCTTATATATCGAATTACAATTTTTTTGGAAATTAAGATTTGAATTGAATTTGGGGAATAATTTTTAAATTTATCTCAAAATATATCCTATACAAAGTTTGAAAAATAATTGTAAAAATATTTCAATAAAGTGAGTTAATAGTTAAATTTGGCGATCAACGGATGGAATGAGTTTAAATAGGTTATTAGTGACTTAAAATAAACATGTCAGAGTGAGTAGAAGCGATTAATGAGAATTACCAAATGGATGCCAAGGCTGTTTGTCCTAACAAAATATAAGGTTTGAGTCTTTTGATGATAAGGGTGGAAAAAAAAAGGTATTGAACGAATATTAATCATAATAATGTGTATTTGATTTGAATCCTTCGATGATAAGGGTCGAATAAAAAATAATGGAAGAATATATTTTGATGAAAACGAGGTGGAAAACAAAAGTTGTCGGAAAGAAAAATGTGATGACACTTTGAAGAAACGTTTAACGTTAATTGGAGAATACATGTAGAATAAATCGATTACATCGTATTTGTCGATGGTTCTTTTTAAAAAAGCGGGGCGGCATTTTTTTTAAATTTAAACCTAAGAATAATAATATCTTTGATCTTTCTACAACGCTCCTCGATCTATCTCAATAATATTTTATAATGCATCTTGTTGATTGATGCCCTTCTTGGATAGTTGTTCTTGTTCATTTTGTTAACTGTACAAATGAAGTACTACTTTTCATTAGTGATTGTATCATCACTTAGATAGCTTTTACAATTAGGTGAAAGCCTAATGGGAAATAGGTGGCAAACGGGTGGAAAGAAGGCATTCTTTTTATTAAATATTTAGTTAAAAAGACTACATGTTAAATTATTGTAAAAGTAATTCCTCAAATTTAATATATAACATGAATTCGAACGATTAAACGGGCCGATCCGAGACGTACTAACGATCGTGGACCTTCAAAATCCGGATCACGACAAGAATCGACAATCTGACCACCACCCGAGTGCCGTAACGCAGCGCCTACGCTTAATTAGTCGTTCTACTCTAGAGAATGTTAAGAAACAACGCTCGATTCTTCCATTTGGGCGTGGTAATTAAGTCTGTGAATTACTTGGTCCTTAATGAGCCACCAATCATTAATCGGCACAAAGAAGGCCACCGCCGACGTAAAAGTACTATAAAGGTAAACTTTGAAACAATCAAGAGCCTCACTTCGATACTCAAATACCGAAACCAAACTTTTTCCTTTTACCGACTCGATCGCCGGGAGTTGCTTTCTGGCTGCACAACCCGATCCTCGCTTTGTGCGAATCCTTATTCGACTCAAGACATATCAAAGCCGACTTCAAGCGATTTGTAATCCTACTAAGCCCTCGAAGCCGACCGCATCATCAACTGCGGATACGCCTAGTGTTTTTAGAGACAATTATAATTGGCCAATATATTATTTGCGTATTTGGGATACTAAGGATATGCTCTAGTATTTATAGAGTATAAAGTAGAATTGGGTTTAAATTGGACAAAGGATATAAAAAGACTACTAGTTCGGAGTTTCATATCTGGGACTTCTTGGTAGTGATTTGTGGGTTGCTACTCTTTTGGTAGCCATGGTAGGTAGGAAATTAGCAGGTAGGTGTAGAGTTGTTCGTGAAAGGTACTGAACTTAATCGAAAACCAATTTAAAGAATCGCCTGAAACTAAACTAATCCGATTTAATTTGGAATATTAAATTGAAAATGTTCGGTTTGCACATATGTTGAGCCGAGTTTGGATCAACTTTAATATATTCAACCGAATTGAATTTCGGTCAACTCAAGGTTTAATTCAATCCATACCTAAATCGACGCCCTAACAAGCCTAGAAGAGAATTGAAAAGGTAAATTTATAAATTTTTGAATTGAATTGAAAATTGCCTAGTATACTTCCAATCTAAAAATGAAAATTCGAGTTCACTCAAATAACATACAACCAACCTAAAGCTGAACTTTCATACAGTTTAGTATTTTTCATGCCTGCATTTGCTAAACCTGTTCTTATTTTCTTACCAACCTTGTTGCTTAGTTGATTTACTCAAATCATGCGGTGGTTCCATGTTAAATGTTTCAGCCTTTTAGGCATGCCAATTTTTGTAAGTTGAACCTAACTACACGTCTACACCTTTTGTCAACTTTTGAGCAACCAGTCAACCACTATCATATATAAAATTATAAATAGCGCCATTTCTCCTGCTTTTATTTTCACATTATTAACGACTAAATTACTATTCTCTCTAAAATTTGGGATAAAAATATAATTTGATAACATATATTATGAAAAGAATACCAATAATTCTATTAAATTAATATTTAACACAATTTTCTTCTATATATATCCCCATTTAACTAATATTAATCATTAAAGTTTCTTCATGTATACATAAATAAATAATATTATTCAACATAATTTTCTTCTTCATATATGTCCTATTTAATGTAAATATTAATCATCAATTATTCTTTATAGAAATAAACGAATAATACTACATTAATATTAATTATCGATTCCTTCATATATGCCTACATACTACTACTTTCTTCATATACTATTTCAGGTAAAAAATAATTAATGCTCTCACGTTAATAATATTCATTGTCATCCTTGACCTCCTCACGTTAAACAACAATACTCATTGGGTAAAAAATACCCATTACCCTCCTCCTCGCATTAATATTTTTTTTCTTTTTATTATTATTTTCTTTTTTCCTCACTTTAATGCAACTTATTATTATTATTATTATTATTATTATTATTATTATTATTATTATTATTATTGTTATTATTATTACGCATAATAATAATGCAACTTATTATTATATATAATAATAATACACTATTCATTTGTTCCCTGTTATATAGATTTACATTCATTTTTAGAAGTAAGAATATTAAGAAACATCCAAACATATCATATTTCAATAAAATACTATATTCAAATAATTGTCCAATTTAATATTTAATAATTAAAACTATACTTCTAAAATATTATACATTATATATAAACAATAATTCGGCTCAAAATACAAATAGTGAATCATCAAATTTCATAATGACCAAATCATATATGATCTTTATTTATAAGCTTTTTTTCGCTATTTAACAACTGGGAGGTTATAATGGAGTTCGACTACAACAAACCAGAGCCAAACAAAAATGGTCAATTAGGTTTCAAAATTCTATTATTATTGTGGCCTCCAACACCACCAGCACCAACAAAAGATTGATCCTTCAATTAGTTTAATATCGAAGAAATATTTTATGTGATCATGATGGATACATATTCAATAAATATTTTTATTAAATTAGTTTAATAAGTATTTATTTAAACTTATCAAATAATTATTTTTATTAATCTCATTAAATAAAACATAGTGAAGTACAATGTAGTGAAAATACACTTCTTATCTTACTAAAATATCAAGAATTTAGCTGAAGATCCATTATTGACCTCTTTGAAAAAAATAAAGAATACAAAATTATAATAATAACTTATCAGTAATACATAAATAATAAAATTTTATTTTTATAAGTATATAAAACCATATCAATAATAACTTATTGTACTCCATATATAATTTAAAAAGTAACTACAAATAAAATTGCTAAAAAATTAACTATATGTATTTGAAAATTACAACTCAAAAATAAGCTAAGTAGGTGAATATTCGTTAAAAGTAGTTATGTCAATCTAGGTATGACGATTTTAACAATACGCGGGTCTTTATCATTCTCGTCACTCCGACGGCTCGAATAGAACTTTACGATATATCGTGAGACAAAATTTACAATATATATCAAATAGTCAATATAAATCTTTCTACAACATGAAAAATTAAAATCATGGGTAGCTCAATATAAAAATTAGTTATTAAATTGAGTCATAATTATATTTTTAAGGCAATAATAATTGTTAAATATATAATAATGGTTTCGTATTTTAATGAACTTTCACTACAAATGAAAGTTTCTATTATCAACAAGTAAAGATCAAATCATTTCCTTTAATATTATCATTATAGATAATGCTTATGGAACTAATTATCTCTTCCTAAAGTGTAATTGTATTTGATTGATTGTTTAAATAATGTAATTTTGAATTTCAAAAGAATCTTATTATTAAATTTATGTTTTAGTAAAATATTATTACACGATCGACATATAATATTTAAGTTTATAAAATTATTATTTTTGATGAATATGTATTAAGAATATATAATAATTTAAGTAATATTACTAATAAAATTATATTTGAAATGTTATCACTATTTTTGTTGAAATGTTATTACACCAATGATTTCAAATTTAACATGTGCTAAATGTCTCAAACATCGGTATCAATCAGATGACGCAGACGTGACATCTCCTTTACTAAATAGATTTAAAATGTCAAAAACCTTTATTTTTGAAGTGGGTAAAAACTCATATTTTAAAACACGGGTTTCATAGGTCCAACTAGTTGCCTAACTATCGCGCCAGCGTCAGTTCCCATGTTTCGCATAGTCCGTGCCCGCCTGGGCCGTGTCGAACGGGATCGGGCCATGGGTCATCAGGGTCTCGACCCATCTATTATGTTCAAATTCGCCCAAATTACTAGGCCCATGTTTAACGGCCCCGGTTCGTTAGTTATTTCAAAGGTCAAACTTAAATAATTTCTAGAATCTACAGCTCGATCAATTCCAAAAAATTTCGCAAGTTATTTTGGGCTTCTGTTTCTATCATTGTGGCTTGCCGATTTTTATGACACCCTATGACCCGGCCTATTTGTCACTTGTCAGTTCACTCAGTTGTCACCATAAATTCATAAGGTAAGAAATATCAAGCAAATGAAAACATAGGCAAATTTAAGTAACTTTGAGCAAGCAAAGGAATATACAAGCAAATTTAAGCATGCTTTTAAGGTTAGAACCTAATGATTTTGTTAAGTGAAGGACCAATATCGCAATTTTAATACTCAATAAGATTATGATTTATTCTCCAAATATATGTAGATGTATGTAGAATATCCCCCGCTGAGGCAAAAAATCCAAGGGAGACATTCTTCAAGAACCAAAGTCCTCTCTCGATCGCTTATCCTGTCACCAACGAGTACTTCAGAGAGGGCTACTGGTCTTTTCAATCCTCCCGACCGCATTTTCCAAATGACAACCCTCGGCAGAAACCCAACCGCAGATGCTCTGCATGCCTCCACGCCTAAGTTAACAACAGAGACCGGGCGCATTCAAGACCTGGGTGAAATAAACACGACCGACATGAACGACCGTCGTAGCCGGAATATCTTTTGTTATGACGATGTTACTTTTAAACCGTGGGGCGACAACCGATAGCCTATGCATATTGTATACTCGGGTGTCGAATGTGTCAAGGTATCGAATAAGTGATTAAAATATGTCAGTCCCGATCTATATTTAAACGTGTCATCCGACCGCTGCGGTAAATACGCCACCGGGTGATATGTAAATGTCATCCAATCACAGAAATACGCCTCCGTGATACGTAAAACGTGTCATCCGATCGCTGTAAATATGTCACCGCGACATGTAAATGCGCCATCCGATCAGAATATCGGGACAGAACCCATCAGCTTTTGGAGAGAAAGGTTAAAGTGACTACTGTTGTTGGTGAAAATAATATTTTAATTAAGTTTTTTAATATATATATACATATATATAAAGCCTATAATTCTTTTCTTCTCAAAATCTAATCCCTTTCCTAGTAGTTGAGACTTCATATATAAGAATGGGAAAGGTAGATGAAACTTCAATTATTCGAGCATGGACTTGTCCATTTATACAAGCCATCTAGATGCAGAAAGTTTAGTTTTTTTCCATTATGGTATGTTGTAGTTTCACAACAATTCATATCCATGGATTTTCCTCCCCCCATTCTACCTATTTAGACTATATATACGATCCGTTTCGAATGCAACAATGCATTACTTGATATCCACAACTACATAACAGCTTAAATGAAATCATTGAATAGTTAACACTGTGTATATGTCGACGTCTCCTCTCACCATTATTAATGCTGACCAAATTATTCCTTAACAATCCCTCTCTGCCTGGGGCGCGAAGCTCAAGTTAACTACAAGAAGGCACATATTTCGAGAGTGGTGATCGAGTATTCCCTTTCTCAACATCCGCTCAAAGGTATGAATACATTCATTCTTTGGACACGTCCGTTAGAATATACGCTCAACGAGCAAAGGCATAATCTCTTTCAAGCATTACACGGCCCTTGGAATATCCGTTTCGCATAAAGAGGCATTCGCCTTCATCGACATACGCCATTTGGAACGCTCGCTCAAAGATATGTAGGTGCTCGCTGGACATGCATCTTGGAAACATACGCTTAGTATATGTAGGCATTCGCTTTCATTGGACATACGTCCTTTGGAACATCTGCTCAAAAAAAATGGTGCATACGCCTGGCTGACATACATCACTTGGAACATTCATTCGATATATAGGCATTCACCTTCTTCGTTGGACATTGGCCATTCGAAACACGCTGCTCGCCTTTATGAGGCACTCGCCATGGACATACGCCCCGGGCTGGAACATACATTCAAGATATTGCAGGCATTCGCCTTTCGGCCGAGATAAGTCCTTCTGGGAACATTTATATAAAGACATATGCCTTTAAGGGACATACGTCCGCTTGAACATACATACAAGATGTAGAGGCATTCGCCTATTACGGGACATAATGCCCTGGAAACATACACATACAAAGATATGAGGCATACTATCGACATATCGCCATCGAGAACATCTGCTCGCAAGATATATGTGTGCATACACCTTTGTCGACATATCGCCCCGAGAACATCTGCCTGCATATGTACATCCTTCCTTTGTTGGACATACGCCCTTGGAAGTCTGCTCGTATATGTGAGGCATCCTTCATTTTGCTGGGATGCATGCCCTTTGAACATTCGTTTCAGATATGGCGATCCGCTTTTTCATTGACATACGCCCTTTCAACATTCGCTTCGCATACAGGCATCCTCATGGACATACCTTGATGTCTTCACGTAGACATACGCCTCGGTATGTATAATCTATAGTGCCCAAATACTTCGAGTCTTTACGAACATACGCCACCATGTAACAATGTTCTATCTGTGGTTTATACATTTTGTCTCAATGGAAGGCTATTCATTAGTGTCTACCGACGAGATATGACAAATACATAGATATTTTATTGCCAAATGAATTATTTGATATTAATGAAGAAAAACTACTCTGATATCCACTCAATTCTAGTAAATTATATTAATTTGCCAAAAATAAAAGTTTCGGGGGTCAAAATCTAAATTTTCATGAATTTCTTCAGCACAAACCATTTTAAGGGGCCGAATTTTTTTACTGACTTGAATGTGTATGGCTGAAGTAGGAGGCTTAAAAATATTTAAATCATGAAAGAGTTCACTCAACCACTTCACAATATAACCGCTTCCTAAATCGCTTAGGACTCCGCTTAGTCAAGTGGAAGTTTATTTAAAACCTCTTTTCTTCTTCCTTTTTCTCTCATATTTCGAGTTTTCACTTTTCATACCTGAAAAACTCATAAAAATCTCTGCAAAATAATAATAATCATCTTATTTCATCAATCTTCATCAATATACTTCATCAAGTAACGAAAAACCGCTAGAAAACGCCGAAAAGGTAAATACCCGATTTTAATTTTCAGCAGTATTTTTTTCGAATTTTTTCATGAAAATTATTTTTTTGTTTATAGAGTTCATGACTTTTTTTCAAAATCTTCGAAAAATATCAATAACTCAAGTAACAAGATCCGGCTTAAAGTATTTCGACACAAAAACTGGCCAAAATCTTCTGAAATTTTTTTGAGCCACCGAATTTATGTAATTTTTTCATATTTTCTTACATTTTTCTGGGAGTATTTTTCTCGTAAAAATCGCCAAATAGCCTCCTCACGATTTACACATAACCGATCGTATTTTTCAAGTCTCGCCGATTGCTTTTTTTCTCTTTCGACCTTTGTTTTGTCCTTTGTTGAATGCAGGTATGGATAACAGCGAATTGACGGTATCAAAACCGGTTTCGTTGCCGGACAACCGCGACGAGGATGAAAGCCGGATAATGGGGCATGGGGCGGCCATCCGCTGATGCCCTGGTTAATCATTTACCCGACTTTGATTTACCGCTGGGTTTCCGCCTCGGAGTCGGGCGTGGTACCATCCGGATGCCCCATTCCCATCGCCCCACTCGCTTTCACCCCGCTTCCCGCAACGTCGAGACGGTTCCACATCCGGGTTCCCCTTTTTTCGTTGTGTTTTGACTTGTTTTCACAAAGGTTTTCCAATAGAAGAGTTTTGAGGCGGTTCATACATCCGCGATGCCTCCCTCGGGTTACGCTCCAACTTTGTTTTCGCCATAATATTTTTCACGGGAGAAGTCGGAGCGGTTTTACATCCGTGAATATTCCCTTCCGTTTTCGTATGCAAAGTCGGGGGTGTTTCCACATACATCCATGGATACCCCATTTAGATCATTTTTTTTTATCGCTTATAATCGCCAGCTCTCAAAGAGAAGAGAGATGGTGGTTTCATCCTTGGATGCCCCCTAAGATCATGCAAACGACTCTGTTTTCAGCATCAGATCTCCTCAAGCAAAATCGGAGGCGATACCACATCCGTAGATGCCCCCATTCGATCATTCTACTGATTTTGTTTTCAATGCCTAGGAAATCGGGGAGGCGACCGGGTGATGTCTACAACTCCGCGGACTATCTGACGGTACATATCCATGTCGGCGGCCTTGAAGGCCGGATGATGGGCTTAATAGATAATCGGGGAGAATTTCTTGAGTCAACACCTTACTACCAATGAGGATTATGTAATCAATATGTCCATCATCGGCCAGATCCATACGGATATCAGGACAACATTCGAGGAGTTCAGACTTTGTTTTATGTAATTTTTTCAAAAAATTTGAGAAGCATATTCAATGAATCGAGGTGTTGAATGCATTCTCCTACATTTTTTTCTTGTACATTTATCTCTTGTACCGTTGTTTAATTTCTCACAAGATTTATCTCTTGTAATTATCATACTTGGTCTCTTACTTAAGATTTACCTTGGAGCGCAAGTAAAGAGCAATACGTAACTGAACGAG